>JBCNJP010000017.1:7758354-7789649 GCA_039602395.1 Deinandra increscens subsp. villosa
CAAGATGATTCCAGATATGTTGTGAGGTTTTTCTAGGGTTTATCGGGGCTTAAGAATGACATATTCCGGCTGAAAAAAATTAAAAACGAGTTTTATAGGGTCTGATCGAAAACACAGCTTACTGGCCTGACTGGGCTTCTGCGCGGAAGAAGATAAAGGTACTATAAACCAGTCTTAAACCAGTTTGATATGCTGTCCCAGTCGTTTGTGCCATACTGCAGGAGAGAGGTCAGGGGTTCGATCCCTGCTTCCTCCAATTTTCCTCTTATTTTACGCTGGGCTACTGAAGATGTTGGGCTGCTGCTTGACTGGACTGGATTGTTGACGCGGCTAGGCCTACTGGCTTCCAGGCCTGCTTAATCGCTGATGGGCTGATGCTGACTTGGGCTGGGTTTACAAAGGGACTGGGCTGTGCTGCTGTTACTGTTGTTATTATTTTTCTTTTCTTTAATCATCCATAACTTTCACAGCCGAGCTCCAATTCCAAATCCGTAAATGCGGTTTTCTTATAAAATCTTTACGAACACGCCAATTACCTAAAACTCACAAATAAAAATAATTAAGCACCATATCTTTTATAATTTTTCAATTAAATTTCTAACTTGCAAAGTTTTCTCAATTAAAAACCAAATTAAATGTGAACTTTAAATATTTATCAAATAATAACCAAAGTTCCACCAAATCATCTAAAATTAAAATATAAAATTTAAGCACCTAAAACTTAATAATTTTAATTAAAAACCAATTAAATGAAGAGATTTTATTTATTTATTTTATATACATGATGATACGCATCAATTATTCCCTCAAGGCACATTATTTTCTTTACAGCTTACCTCAAAACACATGACCCCCCCCCCCCTTGTCTTTTTTGTGTGTGAGCAATTACTTGAATACCCTCCTTCATTGTTGTTGTAATTGTCCCTGCGGAATATCATTTTCACATAGATACGAATTTCCACAACTGTTGTGTTACTCTTCTCCTAAATTGTTAATCTTCATCGTCGTAAGTTCTACGTCCGCCAATAATATGGATTTGAACATTTAAGGATGGCAAACCCTGATACCAAAGAAGTTGATGAAATGGTGTTTGACATTGAATACAACGATCAAACACTACTAACAAGTTGAAATTTCAGAATAATCAATTACAGAATGATTCTTGAGGTTAGTTAGTCTTAAGCTAGGAGAGATTAAGAGAGAGAAAAACATTTTATTTCATTTCATAATCATAATATCTCCTTTACATAAAAAAAATAGCTTCTTTTAAACGTCTACACCTACAGTTGGGCGGAAACATTCCTTATTCGAAAAGGAGTCTGATTGGTTAAGGATCCCACGAAATTTGGTGGATTGTTATTGTAGGACCCCTATCAAAACAAACTTCCACAGTGTTCGCGGATGTGAACCTGACGCATCGGCTTAGCTAAAGGTGGGCCTAACCCAGCCCGCTGAAGGCCCAGATGATAGATTCGATGTTTATCATCTTCAAGTCTTTCCTAGCCCAGTGTTGACTTGAGGCTAAGTGTAGGTATTGGACGAAAAAGTGTAAGGATAAGCGGTAGGGGCTTACGTGTGTTAACGACACGAGAGGCGCTGAGCGCGGTGAAGGTTACCTTCATGCACCCTTTTCTTATGGTACCTATTGTGCGCGGAGTGGGTGACCAAGGCCTGCGCGATGGGTGCTACAGGGGTAAATGCATCCGCTTGGCACCCTCCAGTGGTGGTACAGGTAGTGCGGGGAATCCTTGTGGGTATTTAGCGTGCATTGAAGTGCATTTATATGTAATACGATGCTGTATTGAATAAAGGAGAATATTTTTGAAATAAATGGGATGTGCATGATGAAGGCACATTTAATGCATACATCAAACATCTCTTCACTTGAAAGATTTTACGATGGGGCTGGGTTGCTGGTGACTGGGTTCCCTCCGAGCAAGATCAACATTTATGTTGATCTGTTTACATTTGCCCATTTTTGACTGCCAATGTCTGGGTTTTTTGGCTGTATACTAGAGGCTTATCAGGTGCATATTTCGCAAATGCACCCTCTAGGGTTGGCGAAGATAGCTCATTTTGAATTTTCCCTTCATGTCCTGAAACGTATTCCCACCCTTTCTTTGTTCAAGGTTTTCTTCCGTTTGGTGAAGAAGGGTGACTGGTATACATTTGATAAACGAACCGGTGGTGATGGAAACATGTTAGGGGATTATCCCGCCGAACTGCAGGGAGACAGGGCATGGAGAAAAACAGTTTTTTTTTTGTGAACACTGACATGGTGCCGGTTGAGATGGTTATGCGCCAAGGCACAGAGCCTGCGGTTGGTCTACCGACAGAGGAGGCTACCCTGTCATCGCTACTCTACAAATGGTAAAAGGCTAATCCCACGGATTTATAATCGTTTATCAAACTAGCTAATCACTTAATGCCCTTTGCATCGCCAACATCGCCTAAGATTATTCCCTCAAGGCACATTATTCTCTTAACAGCTTACCTCAAAACACATGACCCTTGTCTTTTTTGTGTGTGAGCAATTACTTGAATACCCTCCTTCATTGTTGTTGTAATTGTCCCTGCAGAATATCATTTTCACATAGATAAGAATTTCCACAACTGTTGTGTTAGTCTTCTCCTAAATTGTTAATCTTCCTCGTCGTATCAGTTCTACGTGTCATGTTGCCAATGATATGGATTTGAACTTTTAAGGATGGCAAGCCCTAATACCAAAGAAGTTGATGAATACTGAAAAGTACGAATGGTGTTTGACATTGAATATAACGATCAAACACTACTAACAAGTTGAAAATTCAGAATAATCAATTACAGAATGATTCTTGAGGTTAGTTAGTCTTAAGCTAGGAGAGATTAAGAGAGAGAAAAATAATTTATTTCATTTCATAATCATAACATCTCCTTTACATAAAAAAATAGCTTCTTTTAAACGTCTGCACCTACAGTTAATTTTTATTAACTATTACCCAACTAACTATTGATAAACATTTGAACTAATTCCCACAAAAACAACTAATGGTGTAACTCATGTACACTTCACTTTATTTAATCTTATTATGTATTTCAAAATCCACAATACTAAATACACAATATTAGTTTATGTATAATAGTTTTGTACCTTAATTTTTGTTGTATGCAGATATTAGATATGTAGTGCCATACATATTTTCTTAAATCACACAGATACACACAACGACACAAACATTCCTGAAACAAATTAGATGTTATTTTGATTGTAATTAACCAAAGAAATCGTTTCTAAAGTGGTATTTGAACTGTTCTGTATTTTGTAAATGCAGGAAGAAAATTGTCGAGACTCATTCTTATCTCGGGTAATTTATTATAAACATAGCTTTTGTCGCCTTATTAACTCACAAATTCACTTCCAAGAATAAACTTATTGATGAATTTGCGTCTACTGGCAGTTGCAGTTCTTGGTGTAGGTTTATTACTCGTCATAATCATATTCATAAAAAGAAAGTTTGAGAACAGAAAAAAGGCAAAGAACAATGTTAAAGTTGAAATGTTTCTAAAGAATCACAAATTCCTAGCTCCAAAAAGATACTCTTATTCGAAAGTTATTAAGATGACAAACTCGTTTAAAGTCAAACTAGGCCAAGGTGGGTTCGGTAGTGTGTATAAAGGAGTGCTAAGAAACAAAGACCTAGTAGCAGTGAAGGTTTTAAGTGAAGCAAAAGGCGATGGGGAAGATTTCATTAATGAGGTGGCAAGTGTTGGCATGACTTCTCATGTTAATATTGTAAGTCTTATGGGATTTTGTTTAGAAGGTCATAAAAGGGCTTTAATATATGAATTCATGCCCAATGGTTCCTTGGAGAGGTTCATATATAGTCGTGGTTCTTCGACTAGTAGCTACATTGGGTGGGAAAAGTTACACCAGATTGCACTTGGGATTGCTAGAGGTCTAGAATACTTGCATAGGGGTTGTAGCACTAGGATTTTACATTTTGACATAAAGCCACATAATATTCTATTGGATAAGGACTTTTGTCCTAAGATATCTGACTTTGGCCTGGCTAAGTTGTTCCGTGAGAAAGAAAGCAAGATATCCATGTCGCATATGAGAGGAACACCGGGTTATATTGCTCCTGAACTATATTCTAGAAATTTTGGAGATGTTTCCCAAAAAGCAGATGTTTATAGTTATGGAATGATGATTCTTGAAATGGTTGGGGGGAGAAAAAACATTGAGGCTGGAGTTGATCACACAAGTGAGATATACTTTCCTCATTGGATATATAAGAAGGTTGAATTACACGAAGAACAACTTGGATTGCACGGGATTATTTGTGATGAAGAAGATAGGACTACGAAGAAGATGATTATTGTGGGGTTGTGGTGCATACAAACTAATCCCTTGAGCCGACCCACAATGACGAGGGTGTTGGAAATGTTAGAAGGAAATATAGTATCACTAGAAGTTCCTCCAAAACCTTATCTTTATTCTCCACCAAGATCCCTTGGCTCCCCATCTGCAAATTCATTGCATCCTTACTGTTCTTCTACCGAGACTTTGTAATATTTTCTCATTTAACTATTCCTATATATGTGTTTGTTGCTGCACATATGAACAGGGCATCTACAATTTCTATTTTGGCATAGCAAAGTGTTTGTTGTTAATTGATCTCAAAAGATAATATAACTACTGTTATTGTAACAACAAATGGCCTATGAATCTATGATCCAGCAAATTAACCTCTGTATATGTTACGTATCAAATATTATAGGGAGCTAGTGTTGATCGAATCCTGAAATCGTTAATATAAAATACAGATAATAATAATAAATATTACTTGTGGTCATCTGGTTAAGATCAGCATGAAGTCAGGTTGTCCATCCTGTGAGTAGCCTTGGTTCCCCTTTAGGGTGTATGCTAATGATGGTGGCAATCGTAAAGGGGTTTACGATTTAGAGAGGGACGAGAGAGAGAGGAACGAATATTGATGTTGGTGATTACAATCTAAACTCTCTAATAATGTCCTATTTATACACCCAAGGGGAAACCCTAGTCTATCTAATAAGGGCAATTACGTCCATCAAATAAATACCAGATAGGGTTAATAAGGTAATTGATTTATTAAGATAAATGATTGAGGCCATAATAATATTTATATAATACATATCCATAAATAAGTGGATATATATATTTAGATATAAATATTTGTCTTACATTCTCCCACTTGGCCGAGTAATCATTTATAATGAGCTATTAGATAAGCCTGATCAGGGGTTAATACTCATTTCAATTTTAAACCAGAATTGCAGCAGAAAAATACAGTCATAGAATTGATTATCCAACTCAAGACCCCCATTAATCATACTACAACCCTAAATTTAAAATTCAACTTAAAATCAGAATCAATTACAGAAAATAAGCCCTTACCGTTGATTTATAACAAAACTGTCTATATGTCAATAAGGCATGCATAACATATTTAGAGACAAAATCAAACGTATGAGGAAAATTAATAATTAGTCATTCATATTGTGATACGCTTGGTCATCAGTAAATGATGTGTTCGGAATGACTCTAAAAATACTATAAAAACCTAGACCTAAACCTAGACCTAGACACACCTAATTTTACCGAAAATACCTAAACTAAACCGAACCCTAAGGCAAGTGTACCTGTCGGATTGTAGCTAAGCTAAGGCAAGACCGGGATTATCGAACCCTAGAGACACTCTATGAACAAAACTAACCTAGGACCTAAGAATGGAAATTTGAGTAAAATGAATTTGGTTTTTGTTTCAGGAATTAACTTAACTAAACTAACTAAATAACCAATTAACGGCAGCAAAGGAAACCTAAGAGAAAACCAGATGAGAGAAACAGTACCACCTAGGCCTAGACTCCTAAATCATGCTAGTGACTTCTAACGGCTATGACAAAGATGATGGAATCAGGATCTTAACGACAACTCTAAGAACACCCTAATGGACCCCAGACCATTTACCGGGTGTGACGCAATAGGAAATCCTAAGAATCGAATATGCTCACTGATTGGTCAGGTCACCTTCCGGCTTGTTCCTAACTGATAATTCTAGTGCTTGAACGATTGGTTCACCTTTCGGGTTCATCCCAACCCACCTATCCTAACCACCTTCGACAAACTCTAGGGCACCTTAAGATAGACGAAGCCTCACTAAAGTTCTACAACTAACACAATTAGCAGATTAATTAACTAACTTAGGGGATTTCCTTGTGGGATAATTTGATCCTAACCCGTTAACCAACCCGACTAATCATTACCCTTATCACCTTCCAGCTTGTCTAAGGATAGCAGCCCACAAAATTCACGCAAATAACTCATAACTGATTCTCTGATTACTAAATAGCAAACATGTCAAATCGCAAACACACAGTCACACAATCACAACTACCCTACTCAAACTGGACGACATCCACAAGCAGAGCAAGAATCAGTCACTAATCATAACCATAAATCATGTAGTCATACGCATTAATTCCAGAAAATTAGAGAACTTTAAAGAATAATCAATCCAAACATACTTTTGTCATAAACCGAAAGAAATCAAAAACACAAACTAGTCATCGATCGGCCTAGGCGGCACTAAGTGCTTAGCCTAGGACCATAATCCAGTCAAGATCAGCAACACATACAGAAAATTGAAAGGAAAACATGGTCTAAGGTCAAGTACAAAAGAAATCAAAGAGAAGATAGAAACCGAACACGTGATGAGAAACCGAATACTTGATCTCTAGCCTTCAAATCAATCTCCTTACTGTTCCTCGTCCTCAAAATCGCCTCTAAGAACCTCTCTGGACGGCAATCAGTCGAAAAGTACCGAATGAAACCCTTAAAATCGATTTTATAATGCGAAACCTCTTTTTGCGGGTTTTGGACCTCCAAGCGTATCGCTTGGAGGTATGTCCTTCCTAGGCGATACGCCTACAGATCATGTCGCGACAATTTAGTCGGTCAAACCGACTTAAGCCCCGCGTTGACTCTTTCCTCTTCGCGCGTATCGCCTCCCATTCATTAGGTTCCAGGCGATACGCCTGGACCCTCTTGTTCAGCACTTCTTCATTTTTCTTCTTAACTTCTCTCATGGCCTCGGGACTTTATTAAAAACCTACAAAACTCATAAAAACATAAACAAGACCCCAAAGACACTAACTTAACTAAAAACACTTAAAACTAATGAAAACCGACTCAACTTGACTCAAATAACCAACTAAAAGACCCCGGAAATGAGATGTGTTTGCAACACATCAGTAAACCTCGTCTTTATTATGAGATCTCAGAAAAGACTTATGAGGATAGACCTTTAGTTATAGGATCCCTAAGCATATCATGAATGTTTTCAATACAAGGACTTAGTTTCCTCTATTTGTTCTTAAATGAACAATAATCTTGTATCGAAAATTTTAATGCAGCTCCGCTTAAAACTGTTACCATTTTAAGAAATTAGGGTAGCTGACTTTATCACAATAAGTCTTCAATATGTTATTTATCTGGAGTTTAAGAATTATGAGTCCACTGATAAATTTACCAACAACGTTTTAGTGACAAATATATCATGTCATAGTTTAGGTTGTTGTTATTAGGTTCTTATGACTCCTTCATGATCCATAAGATAAATATGTCCGCAGACATAAGGATATACCTCTGAGTTGACATTTAATATCTTTTGAATACAATAAAGTCAAAATTTAGAGAAGTCAACTACTTTAAGTTTCTCACTTCTTCTATAATTCAAATTTATAGTCTTTCGTTTCTTATAGATATTGAAATGCCGTCTTAGATGCTTTATGATAAACTATATTTAGGAAATGATATTCATCATTTATAGTGTTTCAGCAATGAAGGCTATATCTAAACGAGTATAGACTTGAATCATACATAAGGCTTCTAACCAATGAAGCATATGATTTAATTACTTGAACTTTTATCATTAATCTCCTTTAGTTACTAGAGTTACAGATAAAGAGCAACGTTGCATGTTGTAATGTGTTCAACACATGGTTAAAACTAATAAGACTTAATTAATGTCTTATTAGTTTGATCTTGATGTATTTTGATGCTTATTGCATAAGAAGCATCTCCAAGATTTTAATGTCAAAATTATGCGAGAATAAGTCGCTTTGACTTATGCAACAAGACTAATATATTACTTGCCTAAAACAATGTATATAAGGGCAAGTGTTGTATTAGTTGCTCCCACTCATCTTAAGGTAGGCCCATTTATCCACTTGATGAAGATTGATTACATTTGTAATTTCATCAATATTTAAATTTCACTTGTAAATTTTGCTTATATTAACCCTTAATATGTATTTACTCATCTTAAAGACTAAGTGTTCTTATCTTTCAGGCTTGAACCTTAAGTTTAATTTATGAACATGTCTTTATGTTAATTGAGTATTAAGGAAAGATATTTATAAGTCCGTTAAATGTCACTCGTAATTATAAGTGAGTAATAAGGACAATGATGATCTCTCAAAGAATCTTTTAGAAAAGGAATAGCCTTTAGAAAACAATAATTTATAACGTTTAATTTCTTCTTCCGGATTTCAGTTCAGCTATGGAAAACTCAACTTCTAACGTTATTCTGATTTAGGGAGTTAAGCTCATTCATAATAGCTTTATTCCATCAGATGATTGATTGATTGCTAATAATGGCTTTAGTATAAGAGATATGATTGGTAATCTTTCCAATATCCATGTAAGCTTTATTAAGGTAGGTTTCATCAAAATATGGAGGTTACTTTAGCCAATTGATCAGATTTTCAACAACAGTGCATGACAATTGTCATCATGATTAATATTTGTTGTTATCTGATTTGGTAATTTCTTCATGAAGATTGATCAATAAGTTGATTTCTCATCGATTAAGTAAGGTCGGAATCAAAATGATCAACCGTTTCAAGTTTATATTTGATGACCTACTAAGCTGGATCTAATGGGTTGAAGCAAAACATTAATGGTTTCCATAGATTTCCTCTTAATTATGTAAGTCAGAGATATTAGGAGTAACATTATTTTCTAAGTGTGTGGAAGTGGATCAGTGTTATGGCGGCGTGGTGTACAAGAGGTGTAATCAGAGTTAAATTTATAGTTACATTTAACTTTGTCTCCCCCCCCCCCCCCCGCCTCTTGTACTTTAGGCAAGTCATGGATAAGGACTTTCACTGCTCCCACTGACCTTTAGGGACAAGTCATAGATAAGGACTTTCACTGCTCCCACTGACCTTTAGGGACAAGTCATAGATAAGGACTTTGATTGCTCCCACTAATCTTAGAATTTCTTATGAACTTGTCATGCAACATGCTTTATTTTGAGGATTTTAAGGTTTAATTGCGACTAATAACTAATCATATGGTTTATACTTGGTTGCTTTCATGTCCGATTTCAGAATGAATTTTAGGGACATTTTAGGTAACCATGTTTAGCATATGAGTTGTTATATTGAGAGCCTTGGTATATAGGAATACATATGCAACTGAGATGACATATTTATTATCATGTTTATAAGGATACTTAGATACATAACTTAATGATGTATCTTTAGAAATATCATACATGAGCTACTGGTTCACCCTACTATAATCCTAATGGATTGAGGTTGTTACCATTAATTGTATGTCAATCTTGGTATTTAATCTATTAGATCTAATCTCACAACTTTCATTTTATGGTTAAGTTGATTTCAACTTTATCCTTAAAAGTTTTAGGTGAGAAAGACGTTTCTCCTTAATTAGATACAAGGATAAATAATCAATTATGTGAGTGATAAATGACTTATGCCCAGATATTCCATTTTGGGATAAGATCCACTAATATGCTTGAGTTTTGGTAAGTTAGAACTCTTAGTGGAACCTTGTTTATTCCCTTACACATATATTGTCTTTGTTAAGTTCTCACTTACGTGATAACAAAGATTATGAACATTTATTATCTAGTTATAAGTTATAAAGATTTCAATCCACGTAAGAGCAACTAGATAAGTATAACCAACAATTTTGAGAGATTGAGGTAATAGTGACATTGTCATAGTTATTTGAAACCTTATAACCGTCATTGTCTTAGTTAAGTAATGATACTAAGTTCCAAGTGATGTTGGATCACAATAAGGTATCATAAAGTGTAATGCAGTGATAGTTTTTCATGGTTTGTACAACTTTGACATTAATTTTGTCAATTGCTCTCATTATAGTTGTTGTTTGATTTATTTCTAGTGCATTGATTGTAAGAGACCTTTATAATACTAGTTTCAGTTCACTATGTTAGTTTAAGAATTAATGGGCATAGTTATCATTATTGATTATTCTTTGTTAGCCAGTTGTTCCATTAGAAACTTATAACTGAAAGTTTTCTTGTATCTTATTTTAGAAAATTAGAATTATCCTCCTTATTTAAGCTAATTTAATTGTATAAGGGTATAATGATTTTGAGGTGAACAAATTTGCTTTTCTAGTTTAAGGCATTGTTTATCCTTTGCACACAATATTGTCATACACTCGCTTTCCGTTGGTACTTGTGAGTGATGACAAAATTTAAAATGAAAATTTTAAAATAAAAAAAAAATGTTTAAGTGTGCTAAGAAAATATGCATTATGAAATGCTCTAGAAAAGTCTATCTTGAAACATGTGTAAGCCCTGTAAGGGTCATGTTTTCAATTATTATGATGTGTTTACTAAATCATTAACCTAATTTACACTTTATATATAAAGCATCATTAGATGTAAAGTATTTGCATGCATTTAAGAAGTTCTCCTAAACTTTATTACTTACACGATGTCTAGATTAGGAAATCTGAAACATCTCCCCTGGTTACATTTTTAAAGAGATTTTGATTATCATGATAGACAATTTTCTGTAGACTTTACTCGCTTTTAGTGTTCTGGTTGTAAAACCTTTTATTTGAGAGAGTAATAAAGAGTTTTTTTGTCTTAAGAGATAATCAAGATCATTTTAATGAGAAGGAAACATTTATGGAAACCTTTAGTGATTACAAATTTATAATGGATTCTTTATGGAGATTAAAATATATATATTACTTCGAGAGAAGATATAAGAGTGATTCTAAGGGGTACTTAAAACTAAGGCACAATTAATAATGCATAATGATAAGCTAAGGCATAATAATGATGCATAATAATAATAATGTATTATCATAAACTAAGGCATAATAATAATAATGCATGATAATAATGTGCAATCATGAAACAAAAGAAGATGTGATATAGTCTGTTATATCACCAAAATAACAGACTAGTTAGGTTCTACTTAAATGAGTCGGCTTTCGCTTTGGTTACTTGCCTATCACCTAAGCATTATGAACAAAATAAGGGTATGTGCAAAAACAATGTAACACATCAGCTTTGGCCAGAAATGATACACTTAAGTTTTATGCACAAATTAGTTTCGCTGAATACAGGTATGACCCATCAGCTTTGGCCAGAAAGGAAACACATGTATGTATAAGGCGAATGCTTAATTTTAGTTGATGAACATTGCAAAACAACGAATCAGCTTTGGCCAGAATCGAGGTTTTAAATATGTTATCAAGTTAAGCAAACAAATTAGTTTAATTTTAAATAATTCAACTTGTATTGTAAAATTAAATGACATTAGTTAAGGTAGTAAATCAACTTTAGCCAGAATTACCACTTTTGAAGATGTCATCAACTTAATTAAGACAAGTTGATAAATTAATCTAATTTTAATTGTAAATCAGTGTCAATAAGTTGACTTGTAAGATGATGTTAAATGACATCATATATATATATATCGGTAACAAATCAGCGTTGGCCAGAATTGTAACCTTATTAGATGTCCATTATTAAATTTAAATAAGACAAGTCAATTAGTTATCTGATTTTAATTGGTGTTAGGTTTTGTAAAACATAAACATATAAGGTTTAAACAAAACAAATCTAATATCCGGTCGAAAAGGGGTTTCCGATCGAAAAGGTGTACCCTGATCGAAAAATGAGCTTTACGAAGAAAAAAAAAGGTGTCCGATCGAAAAGTAAGCTTTTCGATCGAAAAATAGACTTTCCGATCGGATCGGAAAGCCGGTCGAAAACCCGATCGAAAATCCGGTCGAAAAGTTCATCGAAAAGTTAATCGAAAAGTAGGTTTTCGATTAAAAAGTGGACTTTTCGATCGGATCGAAAAGTGGAATGGTCCGATCGAGAAGTCGATCGCGAAGCCATATGATCGGAAAGTAAGCTTTTCGATCGAAGAGCAGGGACTAAGCCACATGATTCGATCGAAAAAAACCAATAAAAGAAAGCTGGTAGAAAAGCCATATGGCCCGATCGAAAAGCCGATCGAAAAGCCATATGGTCCAATCGAAATGCAGGGAACCAAGCCACATATTTCGATCGGAAAGTAAGTTATTTGGTCGAAAAGTAAGCTTTTCGATCGAGTATTTCTATTTCGATCGAAAAGGTAATAATCTCTCGAAATCAGTTAGGGTTTTATCATAGTTTTCCAAAACCAAAATCTGATTAGAGTTTTGGGTTTGTTTTAAAACCGATTTTGATTATGTGCTTTAAAAACGAATTAGGGTTTCGAGATTTTAGATAGAATCGAAAACCCTTAATCTGATTTCGAAAATAGTTAGTAGTAAGGATATGGACGAATTCAGATTTATGATTCGATTGAGCAACATATGCTCTGATACCACATGTTGATCGAATCCTGAAATCGTTAATATAAAATACAGATAATAATAATAAATATTACCTGTGGTCATCTGGTTGAGATCAGCATGAAGTCAGGTTGTCCATCCTGTGAGTAGCCTTGGTTCCCCTTTAGGTTGTCCATCCTGTGAGTAGTCTTGTAATTTTGTAGAAGTGATGTACTTAAACAAACTATCGATGGATAATACAGCGGCTATGTTTTAACTGGGTTTACCCTTTTCTTTCTATGTGGTTATCTTCTTCTTCCATATGTTCTCTTTTAAAATCTTGATTACCATTTGTGTTCATAACAGTATAAATGAAAATAACTCAAGCTTAAATATTAGAACTTTGATGTACCTTTGGAGAATTCAAGAATGAATCAAGAACTAAACGAGTATTAATGCGTCTAGTTAATCTGAATAAATCAAATCAAGCTCAAATCATAATTAATCTAAATATTAGTGCATCTATTCAGGTTCTAATACTTTTCTATTTATCGGATGGTGGAGGAAAGGGGACCGGTGGTGGCTCGAATCAATGTTTTAAAAACCGGTTCAACCGCCAACCGATCCTCATACCAGTTTTTTAATTCCCGATTTTTTGGACATAACCGAACCGTTTCGAAGCGGGCGGTTTTGCTGTTTTTTTTAGTTTTTTTTCGGTTTAACCGGTTTTCTGACTTTTATTTTGAATTTTATTGTTATTTTTTATTACTTTTTAAAGTTTAAAACTTATCTTTTTTTTATGAAATACCTATTTGGTATTATTTTTTGGTGGATTATAATTGTAATTTAACTATTTTTGTTGGGGTGTACAAGTTTATTAATATTTTTATAAAAAAAATATATATATATCCCCTAACCAGTTCAACCGGCTGGTCTAACCGGTCCGACCGGCCCCGGAAAATTTTCTAGTTCAACAAAAAGAACCGGTTTTTAAAACATTGGCTCGAATGGTATCGATGGTAGGAGGCAAAGCCATAACCTTGGGTTCTTTTGGGAAGTTATTCGTCGATCAACGATGGTGAGATAAAGGTGGTTCGAGGACGTTCCAGACTGTTGACGTTCGAAAAAAATTCATCGAACACTGACTTGTATTTGGGTCCTCGGGATCTGTAAGATATTTCCTCCGGGTCAAGGAGATCCGCATGTGTCGGCCTCTCTTTTGGAGTCCAAGGCTTGAACTACTTTGGTTTCAGACCTGCGAGATTTAATTTGGGTTTTGGGTCAACCTATTGGTTCACACAATCACACATATCTATCTGTACAATACGTCATATTCAGAGTGTGTACGTAACAAATCAGGGAAGGTGTGTAACAAATCAAGACTAACTTGTACAAAAAAAGTTTCCTTATTTTCCTTTTGGACTTATTTTGGTGTTTCCAAGAAAGGCAAGAATGATAACTGATAAATTTGAGTCAACGACTCAAGTCTTGTTAATTTGTCTTCATCAGAAGTAGAAATTGATGCCTTTGGCATATACTAGTTTCAGTCAACTGTGTTTAAAAGATTTTATTTTTATTCAAAAACTTCGAAATTAAACAGATGCGAAATTTTACATTGAGAAAAAATATGGTAAAACAGGGTGAGAAAGCGGTTTCGAACCTGGGCAGGTGAGATGTAAACAACTTCGTCGGTTGAACTGATAGACAGACTGATAATTTTTTGCCAAACACCCTTTATTAATATAAAAGTCTTTTCGACCAGATTTCAAAATGAGAACTTAAAATTTGAGAATGCGTAAATCTTTGCTTGGGCTGCTTGACCCATTGGGCCGGCCCCGTAGGAGATGAAGCAGAAGTGGCATTTACGCTGGATAATTGAGCTGGTCCAGGTCCATTGTATTAATATATAAATAGTAGTATTTTCTTTAACCATATATAATTAAAACATGCATTTTATGTGTACGAAATAATTTCTTCCTGTAGGATAATAATTGACGAATTGAGCAAAGACATATGAAGAGTCAACGTGTCAAGTCTTGATAGGTTGTCTTCATCAGAAACGATAACTTGATCAATATAGATGTGTTAGGCATATGCTAGTTTCGGTCAACTTGTTTGAAAGAGTTCATGTTTATACAAAAACATCAAGTCAACTGCAGTTTTCCTCATGCTAAACTTCTAAATTAATACCAAAAAAACACAAATCACCAAGTTGTTAGTTTCTGCATTCTCTTCTAGTCACCAATCGTCATAATGGAATTAACATATATAAAAATAAATAAAAAAAGAAGAAGAAGAAGCTTCTGAAGTCTAGTTCGTCTTTGTTTCTTTAAATTATGATAACTTAAGACATGTTAGATGTGGAAAAGTAGGAACCACATGAAACTTTCCAAGTGTGTCTTACCTACTGGCGTTTCAAATGGGTTTATGATGAATGGAGGACAAAAATCCAATCAATAAATCAAATTCTTGATGTCTTAGTCAATGTGGAAAAATTTATAAAAGTGATGGAAAATCTGTTGTTATTGGCAAAGAAAATAGGAGAAGTTGACTCTGTCAATGTGAAAGCTTATTAAATGTAAATGTTATCCCACTCCTCTCTCCTTCATGGAGGTTGAAATTAACAGCATTGATGTATATAATTCAATATTAATGGAGTCTCAAGAAGGCAGGTGACAAGTTGTGTAGATCTCTACTATCTTCTGTTGGAATTTCAAATGATTCTGGTCTACTTTTTGTGTTGTTTCTCCTCTCTTGTCTACCTCTTCTTCACTCTGTTAATGATAAAAACATTTCTATGCCTATCTGCCCCGAAAGCTTCACTTGCCCAAATCTGGCCTCATTCAAATACCCATTTTACAATGTCACTGACACACAGTGTGGGCTGATCAAGGTCGACTGCACTTCGAAGGGTGCGAAGATTCAACTTGGAGGACTGTCATATGACATTATTGGCAAGTTTGATTCTGATATTTTACATATCTGGAACACAACCTTTGAGCAGCTTGTAAGTAATAAAAGTTGTGACGCGCTTACGCATAATTTGACTCCTCCAAGTCCAAGTCCTCTTTTGTATTCCATTTCAATATTTCCCAATATCAATCTCTTCAAATGCAAAAAACATCTCACTTATGACGAACGAACATACGCTTATATTGATCCACATAGTTACAATAGCTATGATAGATGCATAGATTACGATTTCTACTATAAATACTTGAATGGAACACTTCCAACTGACCTTCCATATGCATGTCAAGTAGTTCAGCTACCTGCGAAATTTTCAAACAGACCTGGAATTGATGAAACCGACATATTTTCTCTTCTCCCTTCTTTACCCTCGTTTTTGTTTAAAATGTCACCTTCGTGTGACGACTGTTACAAAAAAGGCCATCGGTGTGATGCTAAGAACGGAGATGTTTACTGTTCAGATGCCATAAAGGGTGCCATAAAGGGTATTTACAGCTTCTTTTTCCTCTTCCATATTTGCTTATTTTTACCTTACCATAGGACACCAGAATGATATGTACTTTTGTCATTTGGTTGTTGCAGAAAAACCAGAAACGGAACCAACACCAGATCCGAATCATGGTAATTTGCATTTTCTTATTCTAGTTATCACTGGATCAGTCTTTATCATCATGTTGTCTTTTGTTATCATCTTCATAATCTGGCGTCACCGTAAGAACAACCGGTTTTCATATGTGTCATCAAAGAACCAATTTTCACATGTTGACGAAAAAAGTATATCCTGTGGCGTTTTTGTTTTCTCATATATGGAGCTTGAAGATGCCACCAAAAGTTTCGACCCTTCACATGAACTAGGGGATGGAGGTTTCGGAACTGTTTATTACGGTGAGAACTTGAATGTTTAAGGTTGTGTTTGGCGTGCCATAAGCTAGCTAGCTTTTTGACGTTATCAAACGGGGCTTTCTAAAAAAATTAGTTGTTTTAAAAAGCCTCATTTGGTAATGTAAAAAAAACTAGCTTTTTAAAAGCTAATTGGAGTAGCATTTCAACTAGCTTTTATAATATTTCCAGTTTTACCTTTCTCTAACTTATAAATAAACACTAGAGAATTCATGATAATATTACCAATGTTTTAAAAACCGGTTTTTTAGTTGAACCGGAAAACCTTCCGGGACTGGTTCGACCGGTCGGACCGGTTAGACCGGCTGGTTGAACCGGTTAGGGGATTTATATATATTTTTTTATAAAAATGCTAATAAACTTGTACACCCCAACAAAAGTAGTTAAAATACAATTATAATCCACTCAAAAACAATATCAAATATGTATTTCATAAGAAAATATAAGTTTTAAACTTTAAAAAATAATAAAAAATTAAAAAAAAAAGTTAAAAAAAAAAAAATCAGAAAACCGGTTGAACCGGAAAAAACCGGTTGAACCGGAAAAAACCGGAAAACCGGCCGGTTCGAAGCGGGTCAGTTCAACCCAAAAAACCGGGCATTAAAGAACCGGAAAAGTGGCCGGTCCCCGGTCGAACCGGTTGAACCGGCCGGTTCGACCCGGGTTTTAAAACATTGAATATTACCACTATGATATGGGATGCAAGAAACTTATTTTAAGTATTAATAATCGAAAAAGTGTTATCTAAAATTTACATTAATCTATTCAAATATATTCTGCTTTTAAATTTTAATTTATTTATATTTCGCCGTTCAAAAAAATTATTTATATTTTGTTTTTAAATTTTAATTTATTTATATACATATACTTTTATGTCATTTTACATTTTTCAGCTAGTTTTTACCAAACATTATTTATTATCAGCTAGCTTATAGTTTATCAGCTAACAGCTAGTTTTTCAGCTAGTGCACCAAACACTGCCTAATTAATACGTTGTTGATTGTTTCTGTTTACTTGAAATCACCCCACCTGATGTTTCCATCTTTTTGAACAAGATAAACTTCAAGACGGGCGAGAAGTTGCAGTGAAGAAACTTCACGAACACAAGTACAATCGACTCCAACAATTCATGAATGAGGTAGACATCCTTACCAAGTTAAGGCACCCAAATCTGGTAGTTCTCTATGGTTGCACCTCTAGACTAAGCCGTGAACTTCTCCTTGTTTACGAGTACGTTCCCAATGGTACTGTTGCAGATCACACCTCCATGGGGAACAAGCAAATCCAAACTCACTAACATGGCCAATACGAATGAACATTGCCATTGAAACCGCAAGTGCACTCGTGTACCTTCACGCATCTGAAATCATACACCGAGATGTAAAGACTAATAACCTCTGATGCACCGAAACGCCTCACACCTGCCGTTCCCCGCTTCGGAAACGGCGACGGGACGGAAACGGCGTCGGAAACGCGGGAGAAACGTTTCCCCTCCGCTTCCGGTTCGCCGGAGACGTCGGTTGATCTTGGGGACGTTCCGCTTCCGTCAATTCCGTCGATTCCGTTCCGCTTCCGTCGATTCGTTGTTCGAATTCTCTAGTTGATCCGTTTCCATACTTGTTTGGTACAACGAATTGGCGACTAAGTGTTACCATTTTCGCCTGAAATCAGAGGAAGAAGAACAAAGAAGGAAGGAGGAGGAAGAAGAACCAGGTAGGGAGGGGCCGGAGGGCGGCGTATATTCGTTTTGTTTTTAGGTTTTATGTAAGTTTATGTATTTTACAATTTAACCCCTCAATCTTTCACTAATTTACATTTTATCACTAAACTTGTAAACTTTAACATTAAAATTGTAAAATTAGTTTGGGTATTTTAACATTTAACCCCCTCTATCTTTACTAGTTTACATTTGGTCCTTAAAATTAGTTTTGTATGGGTAAATGAATTTCGAAATTTGATATACGTACCAATTCGTACCGAAATGAACCTACCCCTTTCGTACCGAATACGTGACTTATAACGAATTGCGTACCCAAATGATAAAAGTGAATGAGGATAGGAATTGCAAGAATTTTTATATTCTTTAACAAGTTGTGTCGAGTTCTTTTTCTGGGGTTTTGTTACATTATCTGATATATATATTTATTTTTTATATGTATTTATTGTCGTACCTATGCCGTCCCCGTTTCTTCGATTTTTTAGTTGTGCCGTTTCCCGTTCCCGTACCAGTACCCGTTTCCCGTTCCCGTGCAACATAGCTAATAACATTCTTCTTGATCACAAATTCTGTGTCAAAGTGGCAGATTTTGGTCTCTCAAGGCTCATACCCAATAATGTCACTTATGTGTCAACAACTCCTCAGGGAACTCCAGGATATGTGGATCCACAATATCACCAACGCTATCAACTAACGGATAAGAGTGACGTTTACAGCTTTGGGGTAGTGTTGATTGAACTAATATCATCAATGGTGGCTGTTGATTTAAATAGGTCTCGAGACGAGATTAGTTTGGCTAACCTCGCTTTAAACAGGATCCAAAGAGGTGCAGTTGAGCAAATAATCGGCCTGGATTTAGATACGAACCCTGAAACTGTGGACATGATCAAATCAGTAGCGGAATTGGCTTTTCGGTGTTTACAGTATGATTCAGATATGAGGCCTACAATGAGTGAGGTGCTGGATGTGTTGATGGAAATTCAAGATTTTAGTAGAGTAGACGGTTATGGAAGTATTAGAGATCTGCAAAACGCGAATGAGATACCTTTGTCCGAAACCAATGATGCCATTATCTTGTTGAAAGATTTCCTACCTTCGTCACATTAACTAGTGGATGACAAAGCAATAAGAGTGCATCATTGAGTATTTAATGGGGTTACATTAAAAACAAAAATTACGCAGAACCAACATCATATCGAGGTCATGTATCTACTTTGGCTTATCATACTTTCTTTTCAATAATGCAAAAAATATGTAAATACACTGTCATGTATTGTGTTTCGCTCGTGTATTCTAGCTTTGCACATACAAGGTCTAAAGAATAATGTAACAAAATATAGTCTCTACACTATAAAGTAACGAAACCCGAAGAGCTTGCTTTATGTTTCAAGCTCGGGTTTGTTTGAGTTCGAACTCAATAAAAGTTTCAACTTGATGTGTGAAGAGGTATTTTGGTCATTATTCTGTTTGTTAGAATTTGTTATTATTTTTGATCCCATATGTGGTCATTATATCTACTTTCAATCATTCCTTGCATTATCATGTCTTCTATTAAGAAAGTAGGCCATGGTTATTGTTAGCCAAACTAATACACATATCTCTTTATGGTATGGGAGTTAGTGCTAATTAGCAGCCTGATTTTTCATCAAATAGTTTTCTGCAGCTCTGAAGGGAACAATTCAAGGATTAAGCACTTACATTCTATCTCTTCTGCTTTATTTTTAGAACTACATCAGCAAATAAGGTTTCATATCTCATCTTCATCAGCTTTCTTCTCGGTTATTGCCTCTTTTTTATATATGCTCACCTCTATCAGGTTATGTTTCTTCTATAAACAGCAAACGCTTGATTACTTGTGACATTCATGCATGCCAAACACTACTTTAGGGGTTTTTATTTACATAAACAGCCTTCAAATATGAGTAACTACATAAACAATCTATATGATATTATTCTCGATATAACTAGCTAACACAAAAAATCATCATCAGTTAGTACGTAAAAAGGAATGATGTGTTGGCAGATATGTTGATGAAAATTCAAGCTTTGGGTAGAGTAGACGATTATGAAAGTATCATAGACGTGCAAACCGCAAATGTGATGCCTTTTAGATTAATGTTCAATTTGTCATTTCAAATCATGTATGATGTATCTACTTAATTTGGCTTATCATACTTTGTTTCGATTAATGCAAAAGATATGTAAATACATGACTATCAGTTAACTGGCTTTGCACATACAAATATACAATGTTCAAAGGATAATGTAACAAATAGTAGTTTGTACACTATAAAGGTAGTCTAAGTTAAAAAAAAAAAAGTTCAGGTTATGTTTCTTGTATACCTTCTTCTTTTTCTACAAACAACAAATGCTTGATTACCCGTGACATTAAGGGGGCGTTTGGTTCATTGAATGTAATGTAATTGGAATCGTAAAGTTTTCATTTTAAAGTTGTACTTAAGCTGGGTAAAGAAGGAGTTTGAAATACAATGAATTCTTTTAATCAATGGAATTTGAGGTCATCTAACTTTCCTTCATTAAACTGAAGGATTTCTAAGGAATGCTGAAACAGTACTAAATTCCATTGATTAAAAAAACTCATTGTATTTCAAACTTCTTCCTTACCCAACGAAGCACAACTTTAAAAGGAAAACTTTACAATTCCAATTACATTACATTCCGTGAACCAAACACTCTCTAAGTGTTAGTTGTATTGGTTTGATTACCCCACTACAACACTACTTCTAGATCTCAAAAGCATGTTTATTAGTTTATATAATGTTTTAAATCATGTTTAAATCAATGAAATGTATGTTTATTAGTTTATATAATGTTTTTAATGAGTTAAAAAAATTAACATAATAGTACTAACCAACTAGTAACCGGTTTTTACCCATAACCGGTTTCGATTACTAACCCCAACTAGTTGGACAGGTTTGTGTATTTCTCTTTGATAACCGGTTCCTAACCGTAATCGGTTATTGTCCAAACTGGTTTTGACCATAATCGAGTCAATAACCGGTTATTAAAAAAAAACTTTTTTTTAACAGCTAATTTTTTCACCAAATACCACCAAACATTGCACTTGCACCTCTATATATTTGGTCCAAACCGGTTTCAGTGTAACCGGTTTAGTAACTGACCAATTAGGAATTGGGGTTTTTTGAGTACTAACAACCGGTTAGTACTCATTGATTTAAGGTGTCATTATATAGTCTACTAACTGTTGGGAACCGAAACTAGCCGGTTTTTTTACCGTTTGAAGCCATAATTTATCCATTTTGACCTTAGTACGTTGTTAGTATATATATAAGTGTTGGTTGTGTTGGTCTGATTACCCCACTACAACACTACTTCTAGATCTCAAAAGCATGTTTATTAGTTTATATAATGTTTTAAATCATGTTAAAATCAATGAAATGTAATTTTTATTAGTTTATATAATGTTTTAATGAGTTAAAAAATAAAATAATAGTACTAGCCAACTAGTAACCGGTTTTTACCCATAACCGGTTCCGATTACTAACCCCAACTGGTTGGACCGGTTTGTGTATTTCGCTTTGATAACCGGTTCCTAACCGTAACCGGTTATTGTCCAAACTGGTTTTGACCATAACCGATTTGGTCAATAACCGGTTATTAAAAAAACTGATATTTGCACCTCTATATATTTTATACTTGTAATTTTCTTTTGAGGAACTGAATAAAAGAAACCATCGTTGCTCCACAGTGGACATATGTCACACCAACTGAACCGTTTTAAATATGCGTATTGAAGTTTCTTCTTATTTATAATTTGTAAATTTGAGTCGTGATTGATTGCGTGCGTGATTATACCCAACACACAATGTTGTTAATGTCTACAACTTCTTCTGGTGTAATCTTCCTATCTTCCTATGTTGAGAACACATGTCATCACTAGATTCATTCTCATAACAAATTTCCCGTTTCTCTCTCATATTAAATATCTATTCTCTCACTTATTAAATGCTAAGAATTTTAAATAATTATATATTAAAATATAACTTTTTTATTTTAATAATTTATCATATCTTATTTTAATGAAATTTATAATTATGATTATTCGTTACTTATAATTACTTAGAATTTTAAATATGAAGTATAATTTGTTTAACTCTAAAAAAGTTACAATGCAACTCACTTCTATGTTAAAGAAATTTCATTACTAACAAATTACGAAATTGGATTTCATATTTTCTTTTTTGTAATTTGGTCACTGTTTGAACTTAGATATGACATGAAGATAATATAAAATAATTATCTTATAAAACATAGATAATATAGCACGCAAGTTTAATATTAATGTCATTTGGAGTAAAGTTTTTATTTTCATGAAATGTTTGAATTTATGAGTTTCTTCTTTTTCTCTTAACACTATGTTCCCGAGTTCATTTAAGGGAGGAAAGGAAAGGAAAGGGAAGGAAACATAATAAACCTTGTGTTCCCAGTTTCATTAAAGGAAGGAAAGGGAAGAGAAATAAAAATTGTGTGTTCCCAAGTTTCATTTAAGGAGGAAAAGGGAGAGAAAATTAGGCATGTTTTTTAAGTTTTCCTTTCCTTCCGATTTGGAAGGAAATGGAAGGAAATGAATACTTCCCTTTCTTTTCTTTTCATTTCCCTTATTTTCCTTTCCTTTTTTTTCCTTTCTTTTCTTTTCTCTCCTTAAGTGAACTCGGGAACACAGCGTAAGTGTTTTTGTTAATTTGTGTGCTATTTTTGTCAAATGTATTATTTTGTGTCATTCCACCTCCTTTGTTGTTTTGTCTATATATCAAATCTAACAGTGAATTTTTTTTTCCATACAATTGACCAATTTTACTACTTTTCATGTCATATATTACGTGAAAAGTATGTTTTTTTCATGTCATATATTATACGTGAAAAGTATGTTTGATCAAATATGTAAATGACATTTTGTTTAGATGTGCACCCAAATGATATATTCTTTTAACAAACATGTGAATTGTTAAATTTATTTTATTGTGACAATATTTGATTGAATGATACATATTGTTTGTACCCACAACATATGCTTCTACTTTTTGTCCATAACAATTTGAAAAATCAGATAATTCGTTTCCTCGGGTATGAAATTGCAATCAACTGAAGAGTTTAAAGAACTTGTGCACTGATCTCTTTGTGCCCCTCGTAGTGGATGATTATTATTTACAATAGCATCTATTAAAATATATGTTTATATAAATCTTTAACGTGAATTATGTATTAAATCTTTAATAAATAAACCCGTGTAATACACGGGTTCTATCCTAGTAATGTTATATAAGTTGTAAATTTAACAAAATGACATTTTTAAAGTCTAAAATTTTCTCTTTCCTTAAATTTGGAATATAATGATAAGTTGAGACGTGTTAGATGGGTGGAAAATGGAAAATAGCAACCACATGAAACTTTCCTAATAAGTCCTATTGGCGTTTGAAATGGGTTAAGTTTCTATGGTTATGGAACTTCTAAGTCAATATGGGAAAAAAATAACCAAAGTGATTGGATATTCTACACTTCTTGAAGAGAAACAGGGCAAGTTGAGTTTGCAAAAGCTGCTATCCAACCCCCTTCATTTAGCCCAACATTTCTAGTCGATTGGGTAATTCGATCTCTAATATCTTCTATTGGGGTTCGAAATGATTCCCGTCTTCGTTTTAGTGTTTGTTCTCCTCTACTCTTGTCTACCTATCCTTCACTCTGCTAACATTTCTACGCCTATCTGCCCAGAAAGCTTCAATTGTCCAAATTTGCCTCCATTCAAATACCCGTTTTACAATGTCACCGACACACAGTGTGGGCTGATCAAGGTCAACTGTACTTCGAATGGTGGGCAGATTCAACTTGGAGAAGACTCGTATGAAATTGATGATGATTCTCATCATATACGCGTCAGAGACGTGACATTTGACAATCTTGTGAAAAATAATAGTTGTGAAGTGCTTATGAATAATTTGACTTTTCCTCCAAGTCCAAGCCCTCATATGTATTCCATTTCAATGCATTTGATTTCCTACATCACTCTCTTCAAATGCACAAAAAATCTCACTTATTTCAATCATGATTACAAGAGCTACAACAAATGCAAAGATTACACTTTCTACTATAGCTACATCATTGGAACAGTTCCAAGTGACCTCCCACATTCATGTCAAGTAGTTCAGCTACCTGTGAAAGGGAACAATAGACGAGGACTTGATGAAACCAACATATTTTCTCTTCTCTCTTCTTATCTTAAAATGTCCTTTAAACTGTCATATACCTGTGAGGGCTGTTACAAACGAGGCTACCGGTGTGATACTAGAAGTGGACATGTTCAGTGTTCATATGCCATAAAGGGTATTTTCTGCTTCTTTCTCCCAATTCTATTTATCTTTATTTTATCAAATCTCATCTTTTGTTATTTGGTTGCTACAAATGCTACAGATTACCAACAGAGAGTATTGAAACCAGGTAAGAGCTTCTATGTATCTCTTTGACTCTTTTCCTATACATTATTATATGGGTAAATAACATAAGTAATCATTTGACCAAACTTAATATGAGAAAATAGCCTTCTACAGTTTTACTTGCCAACCATTTTTTCAAACTAATCTTTTCACTACTTATGGCAACAAGGGGTGACGTCCAGATTACCCAAATTGGACTAAAAATGATTTAAAAAATGAAAAAAAGCGGCTATAAAAATAGCTAAAAAGTATCACTACGAAAACACAAATATGTGTTGATAAATAAGTTTATAAATTTTGAACTTCTTAAACATTATAAACGACAAATTCTATATATGCTTCCTATTTTTACATCTTCCGTTAATAATAAATTTTGTATTTATATAAATTTAATATTTCTTCCTTATTTTATTTACTTTATTTTTTTTATTAAAGATAATCAAACACACACTCATCTAATTGTACTCTTAAACCAATATCATGTGACGTAGGGGATTTTCATGGTTAGGTTTTAAAACGTGAAACCACCGAAACTGGTCAGCGGTTTGGTTTCGTGGTCTGTTTCTTCTTAAACTATCGGTCGGTTTCAAAAGTGACCGAAAAAGTGACCCGATAGAAAAAAAGTTCTAGCTTCGCCACGGTAAATGGATGAATATTGAAGGATAAGATTGGAGTTTGAGATTAAATAATAATGATCAAACATACTAACAGGTTGAAAAAATCAGAAAAATCAGAATGAAGAATGATTCTAGAGGTTAGTTAGTTGCTAAGCTAGAGAGAGATTAAGAGCGAGAAAAACATTTTGTTTCAGTTCATAATCATTATCACTCCTTTACATACAAAGCTTCTTTTGCATACTAATGGTGTAGCTCATGTACTGGTACATATCATTTTGTTTAATCTTATTATGTATTTCTAAATCTACATACTAAAAAACACAAATTAGGTTATGTATAATAGTTTTGTATCTCAATTTTTGTTGTATGCGATTTGTATTGCCATACATATTTTCTTAAAATCACAGAGATACACACAATGACACAAACATTCCTAAAATAAATTATATGTTATTTAGATCTTAATTAGCCAAAGACATTGATCAAGGAGGAGGTGGTAAGGATTTGTCTTTCCTGGAGGTCATGGGTTCAATCCCTGATAATGATGTTTCAGGTGTAATTTAGAACTAGATTAGAGGGTGTGTGTGTTACTCGTTCAAAAAACATTCAGCCGAAGACATTGTTTCTAAAGTGGTATTTGAACGGTTCTGTTTTTGTAAATGCAGGAAGAAAATTGTCAAGACTGATTCTTGTCTCGGGTAATTTATTTATTATAAACATAGTTTTTGTTGCTTTATTAACTCATAAACTCACTTCCAGGAATACACTTATTGATGAATTTCCGTCTATTGGCAGTTGCAGTTCTTTGTGTAGGCTTATTACTCGTCATAATCTTATTTATAAAAAGAAAGACTGAGAATAGAAAAAAGGCAAAGAACAATGTTAAAGTTGAAATGTTTCTAAAGAGTCACAAATTCCTAGCTCCAAAAAGATACTCTTATTCAGAAGTTATTAAGATGACAAACTCCTTTAAAGTCAAATTAGGCCAAGGTGGGTTCGGTACCGTGTATAAAGGAGTGCTAAAAAACCAAAACCTAGTAGCAGTGAAGGTTTTAAGTGAAGCAAAAGGCGACGGGGAAGATTTCATTAACGAGGTGGCAAGTGTTGGCATGACCTCTCATGTTAATATTGTAAGTCTTAAGGGATTTTGTTTGGAGGGCCGTAAAAGAGCTTTAATATATGAATTCATGCCCAATGGTTCCCTTGAGAGGTTCATATATAGTAGTGGTTCTTCGACTAGTAGCCAGATTGGGTGGGAAAAGTTGCATCAGATTGCAGTTGGGATTGCTCGAGGTCTAGAATACTTGCATAGGGGTTGTAGCACACGGATATTACATTTTGACATAAAGCCACATAATATTCTATTGGATAAGGATTTTTGTCCAAAGATATCTGACTTTGGGCTGGCTAAGTTGTTCCGTGAGAAAGAAAGCAAGATTTCCATGTCTCATATGAGAGGAACACCGGGTTATATTGCTCCTGAACTATTTTCTAGAAATTTTGGAGACGTTTCCCACAAAGCAGATGTTTACAGTTATGGAATGATGATTCTTGAAATGGTTGGAGGGAGAAAAAACATCATGGTTGGAGTTGATCATACAAGTCATGAGATATACTTTCCTCATTGGATATACAAGAAGGTTGAATCACATGAAGAGCAACTTGGCTTGCACGGGATTGTTTGTGATGAAGAAAATATGATTGCAAGGAAGATGATTATCGTGGGCTTATGGTGCATACAAACTAATCCCTTGAGCCGACCCACAATCACGAGGGTGTTGGAAATGTTAGAAGGAGATATAGCATCACTGGAAGTTCCTCCAAAACCTTATCTCTATTCTCCACCAAGGTCCCTTGGCTCCCCATCTAAAAATTAATTGCATCCTTATTGTTCTTCTATTGAGACTTTGTAATATTTTCTCATTTAACTATTGCATGCTATATATGTGTTTGTTGCGGCACATATGAAGAAAATATGATTGCAAAGTGTTTGTTGTTGATTGATCTCAAAAGATAATATGACTATTGTTATTCTAACAACAGATGCCCTATGAATCTATGATCCATCAAATTAACCTATATATAAATGAAAATAACTCAAGCTTACATATTATAACTTTTATGTACCTTTGGAGAATTCAGGAATGAATCAAGAACTAAACGAGTATTATTACGTCTAGTTAAACTGAATAAATCAAATCAAGCTCAAATCATAATTAATCTAATCTTAGATTAATCTAAATATTAGTGCACCTATTTTGGGTTCTAATACTTTTCAATTTGGCTTATCATACTTACTTTCCACTAATGCTTAAGATGTGTTTGGGATTGATTATCAAACACGCTCCCTGATTCGTTACGCACACACTCTGCATATGACATGTATCTACTTTGGCTTACCATACTTAGTGTCCACTAATTGTTGGGAATTCCCGAGACCGACGAGTTCGAGATTTGGTGTGATGAAACTCAACGTACCACTTACCGTTTGACCGTTTGCACAACATGCGGTGAAGTTTATCACTCGAAGACTCTCACTAACCGAAGACTTGGCATTAGTGATTTTATTATTTATTGTTGTATTATTTATGTCACTAGTCACTAGTATTTACTAGTTTGCCATTGTCTAGTTAGAATATATAGTTTGGTATTTCATTTGTGAAAGACTAGCTAGATGCATGTATGCTTGAGTGAGAGAGCTTAGTCATGATACTTTGAAGTTGTGTGGGTTCATGAACTCTTGTTCATGAACCTATAGCATGTGTGGGATAGGTAAACATGTAATCATTCGACTCCATATATGATTTCACTTATCTTCATCTTGTTTATCACTACTTCTATTTTATCCTCATCATCATCATCACATCTCAAACACCCAAGTAGAAGATCCGGTCCGTAATGTTCTTCCGGGTGTTCATATTTGTTCTACAAAGACGAAGCTCACAAAGTCATCGATCCGCTTCCGCTGTGCCATCGGGGTTTGGCTTGGCTCACCGACCCCGGTTTCTACAATTGGCATCAGAGCCATGGTCGAAGAAAACGCAACAATTTGGTTGGTTTCTTCAACTTTGTGTTAGTTTGCTTATCTTTGTAACAAATAGAGATGTTTTTATTTTTGAACTTTGGGTTTTTGTGTTGAAATTGTCACACAAAATAAGATGAGTTCTTGGTTTCTTTCAAACTCACCCAAGTGTTCATGTGTTTTCCCAGATCTTCAACTTGAAGATTGTTATGTTAGTCATATTTTTTGATTAATTTAATTGGAAAACAAATTAAAACCCAAAAAGGTGAATAGTGAAAAGAGTTGTAGCCCATATCTCTTTACTGACTTTGTGTAAAGTAGCAACTCTTTTATTCACTTTTTGACAACCACCCTACTTTTCTCTCTCATCACCTAAACACTCAACCCTCTTTAATCAATTTGGCAGATTTGTTTTTGATTATTGATTAGTGTTTATGTTAGTTTATTTTAACAAAGTGATGAAGAACAAAAATCACGAGACTGCAGCTCGTTATATTGGTTTTTACGGTTCTTACGTTTGAGAGAAAATGGGTTATATCTATCACATTGGTTGTTATCCGGGTTTTGTTCAACAGTTCAGCAATCGAATCTGGGTTATCGATGGTTGGTCGCTAGTTCGAGATGAGTTTACAGGTTTACATCTTAAGGGTTTCTGGGTTTTCTCTCATGATGTTGTCGATGGTTAAGGATAGAAGAAGCTAACGTGATGGTGACAGGTCACTAAAGGCTGCATAAAAGAACAACCTATGCAGGTCACATGTACATGCTGGACCCCACGTATCTCCCACTTTTTCGAACCGAAAAACATCATGAACCCTAAATGTTTACTTGCAACCATTCTCTCTTGTCTCGGAGCGACGAGCTTGTTCCGGCAAACCATCAACGGAAATCCGAATTAACCCAGTTCCGAACGAATTAGGTTCCGGAGTAAATTGTTGGCGCTCCGATGGAATCACTACTGCTACATCTCGAACTTCCGGAGGAACTCAAATCTTCCGGAGGAACACCCCTTGATCGCGAATCTGCTCAACGAAAGTGCTCCGGAGTAACCTAAACAATTCCGGAGTAAACCCTTAGTTCCGGAGGAACTGAGATAGTTCCGAAGGAACCTCGTTTTGCTGCAACCTAGTAGTTCCGGAGTAACTGAAAAACCTCCGGAGTAACATGTTCCGGAAGAATATCTCGGATCGGTTAGAGATGAAGAAAAGTTCCGGAGGAAATGGAGAAGTTCCGGAGTAACGCAAAATCTTCCGGAGTAACTCCGAAACTTCCGGAGGAACTCCAAAACCTCCGTAGGAACCTGTTCGGCCGTGGGTTCTTGGTTCTGCTCGTCCTTGGTCGCCGGAACTCGCTCCTCTGATCGCCGGAACTTATTCAAGCCGTCATGGCTGCTGCGACCGCTACTACTTGTGTCTGCGTGGTTTGTGTAGGGCACAAAAGGAGAAGAATCTCTCCTTTGGGCGGTTTAAATGAAACTGCTTGGGCTACTGTCTTCATTTATAACATTTTGGGCCTGCTTGATTATTTCTACTGGGCTGCTGGTTATTCAATTCGAATGGGCCTGGGCATCTCTTTCGATTGGGCTGATTGCATTATAATTGTTTGGGCCAGACCAGTGAATCTTGAAGACAATTGGGCAGAAAATTAACAGTAATGCTACTGTTAAATTTATTGAAAATTGCTACAAGTCAACGGGATGCAAGCCGTTAAATCCAATGCGACAAATTGATGTACAACTAAGGTACATTTGTAGATTACAAATTATTTTTCTATTTGAGACTCTCTTCGTTATAAGCAGACGTGTTTAGAAGTTGGTTGATTATTGAAGAATGTGCACAAATTTGGGATTATCTACATTGAAGAATTTGTTTGCTAATGTTGGATTAAGTTCTAGCTTTTGAAGAGTCCTTGAGCCATCGTCGTTATGGTAAAAACAAAGGCAAAGTTAGAAGCTTGTGACTTGTTGAGGTAATTTATTCGAAGTGGTATTATCTTTGGGTGATGCATCGGTTTGGTATTCTTGGCAAGTATTTTCAAGACGGTTGAATTATGGGATTAATTCTCTAATTTTTCTTTGATCCTTTATCTTGTTTACCTTTAACTACACTGAGGATGATGGTGGCATCCTTAAACATAGTGTGCATGTTATAAGTGGTAAACACCCTATAGTGCCTCGCGGAAAAGGCCGGAAGAATCAAAACTCTTCATCGTAGGGGGAGCTTCACAAAGGGGAGAAGAAAAGTGAAAGATTTGAAACCGTTTGAAGATTGTTTTGAAGTCAAGTTGCAAGAATACAAGAGAACCGATTGTCACAAGAGTTGAGTTGTTTATCCGTTTGTTCATCAACCAAATAGGGGGAGATTGTTGGGAATTCCCGAGATCGACGAGTTCGAGATTTGGTGTGATGAAACTCAACGTACCACTTACCGTTTGACCGTTTGCACAACATGCGGTGAAGTTCATGACTCGAAGACTCTCATTAACCGAAGACTTGGCATTAGTGACTTTATTATTTATTGTTGTATTATTTATGTCACTAGTCTAGCTGTGTTATTTACTAGTTTGCCATTGTCTAGTTAGAATATATAGTTTGGTCTTTCATTTGTGAAAGACTAGCTAGATGCAGTGTATGCTTGAGTGAGAGAGCTTAGTCATGATACTTTGAAGTTGTGTGGGTTCATGAACTCTTGTTCATGAACCTATAGCATGTGTGGGATAGGTAAACATGTAATCATTCGACTCCATATATGATTTCACTTATCTTCATCTTGTTTATCACTACTTCTATTTTATCCTCATCATCATCATCACATCTCAAACACCCAAGTAGAAGATCCGGTCCGTAATGTTCTTCCGGGTGTTCATATTTGTTCTACAAAGACGAAGCTCACAAAGTCACCGATCCGCTTCCGCTGTGCCATCGGGGTTTGGCTTGGCTCACCGACCCCGGTTTCTACAC
>JBCNJP010000017.1:7790149-7831180 GCA_039602395.1 Deinandra increscens subsp. villosa
TCAGCCTTTCTTTTTAAGCATAAGATTATGGCGATTAATGAGCTTACACCAAGAACTGCAACTGTCAATTTAAGCAAGCTCATCAGTAACTTTATCTTGGAAGTAAATTTGTGTAATTGTATAGTAATAAGGTTACAAAAACTATGTTTATGATAAATTACCCAAGACAAGAATCGATCGTGGCAATTTTCTTCCAGTATCTATCAAAACAAAACCAGAAAAATCAGACTTTAGTTAACGTTCGCATGGCTTATAACTACTAAAATAACATATAAAATTATTTAGGAATGTGTTGAGTCGATGTGAGTATCCATGTGATTTTAACGAAATATGCATGACAATATGAGATATCTTGATAGGTGAAGGTGATGAATTCGAGAGCACCATCACAGGCAGAATGATGGGTGGGGTCGGATACGGAGGACCTGAATCAACTAAGAGTTTGGTTTTGGTATCAACAAGAGTGTTGCTAGAATCGCAATTCGACATATCAACTTTGTCTATTATGTCTTAGGCATATGACTTATGAGTGACATAATTGTCAATGATCCCCCGTGCGTCCAAGTGTTTGTGGTGAGACTTCTAAAGACATTAAAAATTTTGACGTATGGTAATAAAAGATAAAGGTTCCAGGTTGAGTCATGGATTTTCTTATCTATAATGAAGGGGTCTTTAGGTCATATACTCGAATAATGGATATGATTAGGTGTATCAATAACCCGCTAGTTGTTCAAATTTTCCATTAAAAAATTAAGTGACAAAATTGTCAAGAAAGTGATTTAATGGCCTAACATCAGTCATGGAAAATCCATTTATAGAGAAAGTATTTATAAGCTAGGGATGTGATTAGAGTTTTTAAACGATCTGAGAATATTATATTAAAATCTATGTTCTTGTGAAAATAAATCAAGGCCGTTTAAAATGTATGTGGCTCGTGGCTTGCTTAGAAAAAAGCTTGAAAGTTGACTTGCTTGAAATTGACTTGATTATAAACGAGTCAAGCTTGAGCCCAAGTTTCCAAACTGCTAAAAACTTTTGAGCCGAGCCAAATGGGCTTGATAGGTTTCGAGCTCGAGTTGAGTTGACTCGTTAAGTTTCGAGCTTGCGTTGAACCTAACTCAAACTCAACGTACTTGTTTACAGCCGTAAAACAAACATTAAAAAAATACAAATAATGCCGAGGGGTCCTCTCTAATATGATAATATAGGTTGAAAGAAATCTAGAATAATGAAAGATGATATTATAAAGTCTGAGATGAGATGACAATAGAAACTACCTTTCGTGCCCCGGCAACCAGAGCCGGCTTTGTAACCATCGCCGTCGAAGCCACTATTACACTTACACCGGTGCCCGTCGCTTCCATCAACCGGGGAAACAATTGCCGTACAATCAGCATGATCAGAACAGTCGCAACTTCCACCAACCAACCATCCCAATCTTACCGTTTGTGCTTCAAGAGACACCACGCTGCTCCCCTCAAAGATCTCCGTGGCAACCCCGGAAAACAAAAGCTGGCAACCCATGCTCGTCATATTTTCGTAATCAAGAAACATACGAGTAATATCACTGGAGTAACAACTCGTATTGCCGTAACCACCTTGAGCGCCGCTGCAGTCTTCATCCTGGTACAAGGACTTCATGGAAACCACACAATCATCCATCTGCTTTGTGCAATTTTTCATGAGGATGGCGTTGGTCGAGATCGGTGCGTAATGCTCACTGTAGAGTTGGGTGAGGGCGTTGACGGGACGTCCGCACTTGGTCGGAAGGTCGACAAGTATTAAACCCTCGGAGATGTTTAATTGTTGAACACTAAATTCACCGATGAAAACGTCACCGTTAGAGGTGCAATTGAGCTGGATTTCACAGCCGGAGTTGAAACCGAATGGGTAGGGGACGGTCGGAAATGGTCCGCCGGGGCATGACTGCTCACAACTAAGGGGTTTCCAGGATATTATAACCGACGGAAAAACGGCGATAAAAAGTATGAAGAATTCTGCTAGTTTAACCATCACTAACCTGAGCATAGAATAATATTAATGAGAAGTGAGAATGAACGTCAGCGTAGAATGGAAATGAAAATGAACAGAAACTGAGCACAGAATGAGAAAGGAAAATGAACGTCAGCGTAGAATGAGAAATGAAAACGAAGAGAAATTGCTTTGTTTGTATAAGGAAGTGGGAGACTTTAACATACAGGAAATGGGTTTCTCGATCAATAATTATTTTATAGAGTAATTAAATTATGGATTTAGTCACTGTTGTTTGTATAAATTTCGGGTTTAGTCTTTATGTTTCATTTATTACGGATATAATCCCAAACGTTTAACAAACCGTTACGGATTTAGTCATTTTGTTAGATGACTGTTAAAAAATTATGTTAAGTATGTATAAAAAGACAATTATACCCTTCCCTTATAAAAAATAAAAATTTATAATAAAAACTAATTTAGTTATTTAATTAAAAAATATCTCTCCCTCCCTCTCTCTCCCCCTCTCTCTCTCCCTCCCTCTCTCTCTCCCTCTCTCTCTCTCCCCCTCTCTCTCCCCCCTTTCTCTCTCCCCCTCTCTCACTCTCCCTCTCTCTCTCCCCCTCTCTCTCTCCCTACCTCTCTCTCTCCCTCTCTCTCTCTCTCTCCTCCTCTCTCTCTCTCCCTCTCTCTCTCGCCCTCTCCCTCTCTCTCTCTCCCTCTCTCTCTCTCCATCTCCCTCCTTCCATCCCTCTCCCTCTCTCCCTCCCTCTCTCTCTCTCTCCCTCTCTCTCTCTCTTGGAAAAATAAATAATAATCCCATAACCATCTTTTAAAACTCACCTTCTTCGTCTCTGCCTTCATTGTCATCGGAGATTCGCCAAATGCGGAGGAAATCGCTGGAGGTCGCGAGGAGATCAGGTTTATGGCACTCCTTATCAGGGATGAAGATGACCTTGGTAGGCGGGTAGGGGTGTTCGAATGAGAGCGTCGGGGTTGGATCGAATCTTGCCATTGGAATCATCGAGTAAGGGTGTTGCATGTATATATATACAACCCTTGTCTTGCATATGTGCAATATTATATAGAATATTACATATATGCAATATAGAGTGTTGCATATATACAATAGTTTATGTTGCGTATATGTGAGAATTTTTAGAAATTACAAACTTACATAAAAAAGCTTCATCCAAACTGAGAATTACAAACTTGCATAATGGCCCGAACCAGTTTTTTTTCTCACCGCCATGTAAACTAATTAAAAATCATGATATGATAGTATAATTTTGGTTGTGAACCATCGTCGCCAGTCTTTCCGAGATTGTCTTCTTCTTCTAAACTCCGGATAGCGGCCTTGATCTGTCCCATAATCGCGTCTTTTTAGGCACCTAAAGTGCTTCGAGTTCGTATCTAGTGCGAGTGACATCTAAGTTTTCGCGGACCCGATTCTAGTTGCTTGTTCAAACCATGAGAGTACAATCTACATCTGATTGTGATATCGCTGGTACATTTGTTCCACCTTTTAAAATGTGCAAATTGTTAATTATTTGAAAATAGAGTAGTGAAATTTGTTAGACTTCACCAACTGATGCTATCTCATAGGCATGTTTATGAACTTTGCTTTCTTCACTTTAATTTCAGTCTCTTTGGTGTTGTTAGCTCAAGAATTTCATTGTGTTTGCTGTTGGTTTCTTCTGTGTGATGGACGATGAAAAAGAGACCTAAAATTCATGATCAAAATGCACAACACCCACATCATCTCTCTTTGGAAATTCATTAAACACCTTGTACGCAAATTGAACACATGCACAAAATCCACTCTCTTTGACAATTTATCAAACACATTGTGTAAATTGACCCTATGCATGAACCCACTCACCCACCCCCACCCCCACCCACCCCCCACCCCGCTAACAGATAAATAAACATAGAAACACCGTGAAGCATGAATGTAGTTAACTCTAAATTTCAACATTAACAATAAATACGCCTTGTACATATCCACATGAAATATATCAACAACTCTACTTACTCTCCCATAACCTAGCATTCAACTCTTTTCCTCCATTCATAAGCTTTAAGCTTCCCTAGCTTATCTCCAAAACTCACAATCATGCAACAAGAGACCATTAATCCTTTCGTTTCTTCTTCAATTAGTGATTCAGTTTAATCTTCATTATCGAATTTGATCCTAATAGGTAGGAATCAAAGCACCTTAGATTCTATTTTCTCTCAATCATTATCAAAGGTAGACGACAGATCCTCAAATGGGTCTTCAGTTTACCTCAAACAGAGAGATCTAATTTTTAATTTGTCAACCAATTTTGACTTAAATTCTCTAATTGGAGTTGCTCAGCAGTTGAGTAACTTGAAGAAGAAGAAATCGTACAGAGGAGTGAGGCAGAGACATTGGGGGAATCCGGTGACTGTGGTGGTGTCCTCATCGTAATCTCCATCGGAGTGTTCATGGCATAAAGGCTCAGAGGTCGGAGATGTGTTGGGAATGGAAGGAGACCAACGTATAATAATATCTTTAAATTAGTTTTTAGGGATTTCTAACTTTTTAGGATAAGGGAGGTTTTTATATGAACCTAACCCTATATTATATAATGGTATGATCCTTACACAAAAACAATTTCTATATATGCAATATGTACGTGTAGGTTAGGATGCATAAAGTATTTACCTATAATCAAAATAAAACGTATAAACAAAATAAAACGTTTGTAAATACTTGGGCCGGCTGCCTACTAGGGATGGTCTGACTCGGAGGAATATCGCTATTCCTAGTGTTGTTTGCCCCATTTGCAGTTCTGACCAGGAGTCATCGGATCATCTCTTCGCCGGATGTAGGGTGGCCTTGGATATTTGGGAAAAGATTTCAACTTAATGCAAGCTCCAACCGATTTTCTGCTTCACAGTCAAGGATCGTACAAACTTCCACGATAACCTTCGGCTTGGAAAGGTCCAAAAGTCTTTTGTGCAATCGATCATTCACACGACAATTTGGACTATTTGGACGGCAAGAAACGACGCAATCTTCAACAAAAAACATGTCAACATTCAAAGGATTTTCTCTGACATTCAAGCTCAAAGATTCCTTTGGGTTACAAATAGGTTTTAAAAAGGTGTGGTGAATTGGGTTGATTGGTGTAATTTTTCTTTTACGTCTTTGATGTAAGTTTGTTTCCTTTTGTGTCCACCTTAGCGTCTTGCTTGGGTTGGGTTTGTTTTAATATAATCTTGTTGTTCTAAAAAAAAACTTCCTTTGTCAATTGCCACGTGGCTTGCTTTAGTGTTGTCACTTAGCATGTAATGTTCAAAAGAGGGATCCAAATTGACATTGGATGTGCATCTTGTGATGAAAATGTTGAAACGGTGGATCATGCCCTTCTCAAATTTGGGAAAGTGTCGGAGATTTGGTCAAGAATCCAGTGGTGCGTGCTTCGGCTTTAGGGATGAATTCAATAAAGGAAATCCTTGATAATATTTGGGGATGGCCAATTTCCGAATCCTTGAAGAAAACCATCCATGGGATCGCCCTTAGGACCATTTGGGTTGTGTGGAAGGAAAGAAATAAGTGGATTTTTAACCAAAAGAAGGTGTCCGTTTATGAGATTGTTGGAAACATTAAGGATGCGTTTAGTTGTGGAAAACGTTTTCCAGTTTTCTAGAAAATGAAATGGGTTTTCCATCTCTAGAAAACACATGGAAATTTTTGAAAACGCGTTCTAAACCAAAAGATGGGTTTTCTGTTTTTCAAAATAGAAAACTAGAAAACGGAAAATGGAAAATGGAAAATGGAAAACAAAAAAAGTGTTTTCCAATTTTAGTTTAAAAGTTAGAACCGTTTTCCGTTTTCCATGTTTTCTTAGAAATGAAAACAGGGTGTGTTTTCCACAACCAAACGCACACTAAACTTTGCACCTTTCTTATAAAAAATAGAGGAAAGTTAAGAGCGGTGTCATGGGAGCAATGGAGCAGTTTCAGTCTTTGTATGTAAAGAAATGGGGTGGGAATGGGTTGGGGCAGTTTTTGGGGGTTATATAGGGTTTGGGGGTGTTCATGTGAGGGGTGGAAGGGTAATGTAAAGGGCTGGTTGGGGATTGTTGAAAAATTCACAGCATGTTGTTTAATAAAATTGATGGGGTGTCTTTGGTGTGTGTGCGTGCTTGGTGTTGTCACGATCCGCTTAGTGGTCATATGTGGATTGGTGTGCGTAAGGTATAGAGGGTTGTGATAATGGGATTAATATGTGTATCTTGGTGCTACCTAAGGGGAGTTGTATTTTTGTTTCATGTCTTTTTTTCCTGTCAATTTGTCTCTCTTCTCATGACAAATGGTCTCAAGTTTGGTGTTGGGTTTGGCTTTCTTATTGCTGGTTTTTTCTCAGCACTTGGGGGTGTTGGTTTTGGCTTTACTCATGTCAAAGGACCTATAGGTGGCATAGATTTTACTGGGGTAGGGGTGGATGAAATCTTCTTTCGGTGTGTGTGTTTGGTGGGTACCGTAATCGACTACGCATCTTTGTGTGCGTTTTGGTGTGTGTTAGTTCTGAGTCGCAGGGCATTGGGGTTTGGGTTGGATGGCTGATGAATGTTAGGTTAAATCTTGGCGGGTCGGTTATGGGTTGGTTTTTGTTAGTTAGTATTTTAAGTATTAATGCATGTTTTAAATAAAATAAAGGAATGAGGTAGGGGTTTGACCTATATTTATGCAAAGTATACGTTGGAGTTGGAGATGGGTAGAAGAGTGGGTCACCCTTAACCTTTTCTTTAGGCAAAAGTAGTTTGTTATTTGCTTGTGGGTAGTCCATGTTTCCTTTCCTATTGTAGTCTATTTAAAGCCTTTTGCTTTATGGAATAATAGCCTCTTTTCCTTCACAAGTTCTTTCAATACATTTTATATTCTGTAACATTTTATGCTTCATATAAAATTTCACATTTAAGAGATTGAAACACAGAAACTTCATCAATTTTGTTTAAGGCCTGAACCAACATTTGGTATAAGAGTCTATGGCTCGAGGAGGAGGCGATTTCATATGAATTGCAACAAGAAGGAAGACCGGCTGCTAACAGCAGTGTCTAAAGAACGTGACTGTCGCCAGAGAAGCAGACCGTGACCGAATAACCAGCGAGAAGAAGACCGTGGCTGGAATGCAGTTCTGAATAAGACCGTGAAGACCGTTAAGCACAAAAGAAATACCGTATCAGCATTGATCGAGAAGACCATGAAGTCGTATCAAAGACCAGCGACAAAACTAAACTGACAAAAGACCGAAGACCGAAGAACGAGATTGTTAACAGAAAGAAGCGAGAACGATGGTAGGGAATTATTGAGTCTTTGATGTTCCTGATAAAGGAAGTAAGATACACTTCAATGTTTGAAATTGACTGAAACAAACTATACTGCATGGTTTAATTGGTCGAAATGGTGTTGAGAGCACACGCGTTATGGACGACGGTAACCGGGAAAGACGAAGATGAAAAACAAAACTACACCACAAAAGCTATCATCTATCATACTCTCCCTAAGAATGTTCTTTTGCAGGTTTCCAAACATAAGCGGGCTAATGATGTCGGGGAATCCATTCGGGTTCGATATTTAGGCACTGATCGGGTACAAAAGGCAAGGTTGCAAACCCTAAGGGGTGAGTTGGAAAGGTTGAAAATGAAAGAGACCGAGTCGATCAATGACTATTCGGCTAAAATTAGTCGTATAGTCGGAAGGTTCAAGAGTCTTGGTTCAACTCTTAATGTAGAAGTGATAGTGATAAACTTCCTTACTTCGGTTCCAAAGAAATTCTTACCTATTGTTGCTCCTATCGAGCAATATACCAATCTCGACACTATGCCATTCAAAGAAGCTGTAGGAAGGCTAAAAGCTTATGAAGATAGGATTAAAGGGGATGATGAAAAGGAAGATCAATGTCAACTCTTGATGGCATGTGAAAGTAGTGGACGCGGGAAAGGTCGTGGAAAGAATTATGAAAGAGGCGGAAGAGGTCGTGGAAAAGGAACGGGCCAAGGCGATAATAGCGGGTTTAGATGCTATAATTGTGGAAAGTTTGGGCGCTTTAGCTACGAGTGCAAAAAATGAAAGAACAACGAAAAAGACAACGAAATCAACTTGACGGAAGAGGAAGAACCGACTTTTCTTTGAGGATGAAGTCAGTCAAGATTAAAGGGGTGAATACTAGGTTAATGTTGGCGGGTTATGTGTTGGTTTTTATTAGTTAGTATTTTAAGTATTAATACATGTTTTAAATAAAATAAAAGAATGAGGTAGGGGTTTGACCTCTATTTATGCAAAGTGTACATTGGAGTTGGAGGTGGGTAGAAGAGTGGGTCACCTTTGACCTTTTCTTTAGGTAAAAGTAGTTTGTTTGTTTTTTTTTTGGTTGTGGATAGTCCACGTTTCCTTTCATATTGTAGGCTATTTAAAGCCTTTTTCTTTATGTAATAACTAGTGTGCAGGCCCGTGCGATGCACGGCCGGGGGAACTTTGGCCGACCCTAACATGCTCAGTATATTTGTATACGTGAAATGGTTTTGATCACACCAGTGCTTGGGAAAAAACGTAACAGTGTAAGTAAAGAAGATCTCTAACTATTTTTTGGCATTAGCAATAGTCATATATTCAGTGTATTTGCTAAAGATAATATACATCATCAATTCGCCAAAATTCATGAAAGTTTAATAGAAGACAATTACATTTTATATGACCAATCCACATAACGTGATCAAGTATGGATGTCAAAAGATGATATTAAGGAAAAAAAAACACCAAACGACAACTACATGTTTGGTGGGAACATCCATTCCACACGGCGCTACATTTCACGTTCCTTTTCTTCAGCGTCCCTGCGTAGTGCTTCCAGTTTCCGTAGTGTTGTTTCATTCGCTTCAATCTCATCACGTAGCAGGAATGCAGCAGAATATCGGAAGGGGTAAATACGTATCTTGGTCAAGGACAGTGTCTAGTACTCTTCTATTCTCCTCCAGCAAGCTTTTAACCATGTGGATCGACAGATTGAGCTCGCCGAAGATCTTGTTATTGTTGTCTGCTAGGAAATCGCAGACGTAATCTTCCATTGTGGTTTGTTGTTCCTAAGAACTAACAATAGGTATAAAATAGTAAAACTCTAAAACAGATTGAACATTCTTTTATGTAGAAATCATTTTTAAAAACGGCTAATTCTACATAAATGAGATAAGAAATGCATATAGCTCCACATATATATAATGATTTAGGATTCTCATATTGAATACATCAATTGAGGGCCATTCTAAACACCCTTGCAATGGATTTGTGGGTATTGAACAATGGTCTTATTTTCTTCATCCATATATTCAAGCAACTTAGAGTGACTACATATTTGCCCTAAAAATGAAACCAATAATTTTAACAACAAATAAAATATAATTTAATAGTATTTAATTGATTCAGAGAAGTAATATTTCTATAGCATGTTAAGTATATGAATTTTCTTTTGATTCCAACATAAAGAACCAGATTTCTAATACAGATGTATGTCTATAGTTCAAGAATAACTTGAAAAATAATTATGAACTCTTTATACACAAATGATATATAGCTACAGTGTTGGCATGAAACAGATCAACATTGAACTTTAAATTATAAGCAATACGCATATAATCCTTTATATGAACCAAAAGGTTTCATTAATCAAAATAGGATGCATATATTCCTAAACAGAGGATTTGATGTATTGATTTCCATGTATATGAAATCCAGCAAAACAAATACGCGGGTATATAAGTATTAGTTGACAAAAAGGAAGTACAGAAGTTGGGTTTATTACCTTTCGCCGGCGCGATGAATGTTGTCTCCTGGTTTTCCGACGGTTGTGTACAGAGGAGATATGTGGGTATATTTAAATAATGGTTGTGTTAAATGAGTTGTCTGTTCAGTATCCTTCTAACCGTCTTTTGATATCCTTATTTTGTGTAAGCAACTGGATTGAAGCCCATTTCGTAGGGCGAGTTGAGGTTTGAGAAAATAGAAGCCTAGATGGGCTGGCCTACACCATATATGGTTATATACGTGACATGGTTTTGCTCACACCAGTCCTTGGCAAAAAAAGTCTAAGAGTTCAAGTAAAGGAGATCTCTAACAGTTGTTTGGCATTAGCAATAGTCATATATTCATTGTATTTGCTAAAGATATCGTACACCATGCATATATGATTACAAAAACAGTTGTAGGTCAACGGTATAGAAGTAACATAGAAATAGTTTAAGTTTGTGAAAGTAGATCAGTTTCATGAAAGCAAACCAACAAATACTAACATACATCAAACATGGCAGTTTCATCCAGTTGAGCACGTTCCTCGTGAAGTTGGAAGAGCAGCAGCTTGTGTCGAGGAATGCCTGTTTTCTGGAAGAATGATGTCCAATCTACTTTCATCCTTAATCGAGGGTAGATGCCATCTTGCCCCGTCCATAGGATCTTAACCGTAAACTCTGTCTGTCCAAACCTTAGAATTGCCTGATTGTAAACATGGATGTTGTGGTTACGAAACAACACTTTAGGAATGGACTGCAAGAGTAAGTTATTATTATAAGATATAAGTAAACCGTTAATCATAGTTACGTATCAAAAGGTATAAGTAAATAGTTGTCTTGTTGGTGAAAATACCAGTAGCTGACTCTCCAAGTTGTGGGTTGTCAGCTTCTTGAAGTAGTGTGGGCTGAGATCGTTGTGAACGTGGGTGGGCATGGAGAGGGTGCAATGATGTTCGGGGTCTTGGTATAGTGCAATACCAGAGTTGGCGAATACAGTAACTCCATAGTTGTAAGGATGGCGTTCAGCACTCCCATTGTTTGTAAAAATAAGCTAGCTGACAGCTTCAATTTTGTTCTCAATATAGAACAGGGGCTAGCTTCGACCAGTGAATGCTATTAGGGCTTGTTGCTGTGTCTGTGGATCGAGTTCCGAAAGCACATCTACCACCACATCTTGTTTGACCGCATGAAGTTTAACTGTGTTTACCCCTCCTCGTAACCTCCATTGTGGAAACTGTATTGGTAGAATCTATAGTTTAACAATGTTGATTATTAGCAACTGATTGAAAAGGCCATAACATAATTAATAGTGGCACAATGTTGAAATCTATAATAAACCTTAATCCTAATTAATTGACATGATAATACCTATTTTGTCCCTTTTATGATTAATGGAAGTCAGTTTTGAATGGTGAAAACTGTGTAACATAATTAAACCCCAGGTTTTAATTTTTACATGTCAAATTATGATTACAGATTGTTCGTAATTTGTTGGATGAATATCACAGCGATAACTGATTTTGGTGTTGTTTTATTTATTTCATCACATATAATATACCACCATTAGTATGGCTAAATTAGTATGGAGGAGAGTAATGGAAGGCAATAATAATGGAGGTTATGAGCATTGAATGTATTATAGCACCTTACGTTCAAGCGAATAACTCTATTGTGTTTTATTAGGCAATAAGATGACAACATGGGAGGTTGAGGGTGGTCATGTAAAGTGTTTTATAGGAAGGTTGTTTGAAATATATGAGTTATATCCGAAGCATTTCTGCCTCTCAGCAGTTTCCAATCAAAAAACCAAAATAAGTGATTACTGACCTTGTGTTCTTCTGTTTCAGTTCCCAGGTTCAACTTTCACTTGTAAGGCATGCTTATGAAGGTGGTTGATTGAGAATTTTGAAATAAATCGTTTTGGTAGCAACTGCAGTGTAAAAATTAAGGTCTTATATTAGTAGGCAGTCACTTAAGTATTAATAAAAACGGCAGATAATGGTGGAATGTTAGGCATTATATGTATAGGTAGTAAGAATAGCACATGTGTATGAAAAGTAAAACTCTAAAATAGAAGAGAATATTCTTTTAAGTATAAATCATTTTGAAAAACTGATCATTCTACGAAGATCACTCATAAGTGTAACAGGAAAGCACAAATTATTTACGATAATGTCAAAAGACGATGATGTGATTAAATTTAAGCAAAAGCAGAAAACTTGTCAAGAGAAATGATCATTCATTCTTAGTGGTGTTATTTAGGATTTTAGTTCCATCTTTCCTTCAGGCATATATTCAATCAACTTAGAGTAACTACATATTTGCGCTAAAAATAAAAGCAATAATTCCCAGTCCTTCAGGCATATATTCAAGAAACCCCAATCTGGAAGAAAAGCTCCATTATCCACATTCCCAGTCCTTTTTGGATTAACGCACAACCCAGCAAGCCTGATTCTTCTAAGTCTTTGCTTCTTGATCAGCCAAACACACACACACACACACACACACACACACACTATATATATATATATATATATATATATATAGGGGTAGGTTCAAATGAGAACTTTTTGTTTTGAGAACTTTTGAGAACTAAATCTCCACCATTAATTTCAGTTGGGGACCACTACAATTCATGGGAGGGGGGTATATGTAAATACAACTAGTGACTTAAAATGGTTCTTAAAAGTTCTCTCAACCAATTAGTTCTCAAATGATCCTCTCCCTATATATATATATATATATATATATATATATATATGGGTTAGGTTCAAATGAGAACTTTTTGTTTTGAGAACTTTTGAGAACCAAATCTCAACTACTAATTTCAGGTGGGGACCACTATAATTCATGGTGGGGTTTCCCATATATATAAACTAGTGGCTTAGAATGGTTCTCAAAAGTTCTCAGAACAATTAGTTCTGAAATGATCCTCTACTTATATATATATATATATATATATATATATATATATATATATATATATATATATATATATAGGGGAAGGATCCTGCGAAAACACCCTTTTTTGTGAGAACTGCGTAAACAAATCTTAAAACCTACATAACTTTTTCATACGTTAATATTTTTTTAAAAAATTTGCACCAAAAGTCTTAAAATTATATTATCATTAATCCTATAAAAGTTTTAAAAAACTTAACAATTACAAAGACTCACTAATCAAAAGGACCAACAATAATAGATCACCTAAAAATAGCACAGTCCTGAATAATAGTATATAAGAAATGCAAAAAGCAACCTGCAATCATAGCACACCCAAAAATCAGGTATTTATAAAGCTATCTAAAAATTTAAAGATATCTAATCAGATTAGTCTCATGAACAACCTCACCTGCAGCAAGGAAGTTTATAAAAGACATCTGGTAGGAGAACATTCCAAACAAAATAAAATAAATGAGTGATTCGAACACATGAAAATGAAAATGCAGAAATAATAAACGAAGTATAAAAGAAGTACAAACTTTAAAACTAAAGTCATCTAATAAATAAATCAGTTAAGAAACTTTATAGAAATCTCATGTATGGTGATCTAAAAATGACTTGCTCCATCTTACTTATTACATATTCATCGACAAAATTAACTTTTTATCAAACTATGGTAGAGAAACATATGAGATATATGAATTAAAGCAATTTCAATTCTATAAGTCAGCTCTGCCACTGTGGTTATGGGGAAAATATACACATGGAGTTTGGGCTAAAAGAGCAAGAATTATTTTCAAAGATTTAAACAACATAACATAAAAAGTTATCTATCAGCTCTGCAGTTGCCCATGCTTTTAAAAAGTATTTTAATGTAACATATGATAAGTTATAAAAGAAAATTACATATTGAAAAACGCATATTTATAAACAACATTTTAAATGAAATACATTTTAAAAAGAAAAATATAAAAAGTTACAAATTAGAAAATACATATTTATACACGACATAACGTCTCCTTTGTTACTTTTCATCATCCAATATCATAAGAGTTTGAATCCATTCCTACTCTTTATTCTTAATAAAGCGACGTATAATTGCCCATGACTAAAAGCTGGATTCTTTAGATACACTTGTTTATAACAAACGATTAAATATTCAAATTATTTGAATTAGTGCATAAATTGTGTGTCGTGTGATGTATTAGTTAACAGTGTTAGTTGGTTTGGTTAGATTAAAGATAGAGGGTAGATAGTGTCATTAGTATATATTTGAGGGACTTATATGTGAACTGTTTACTCACATATAAGTCACAATCAAAAGTTGCACAAAACATTGCATAATTGTTGAAAAATGATCATTTTTCGATATTAAGGTATTAAGAGTTTGGGGTTGCCGTCATTTTAGTTCAGTCGATAAGGAGCACGTTCGTGGCTTTGTGGATGAGAAAATTAAAGGTTCCTCATCATCATAAAGTTCAACCAGATTTCGTTTTAAATCACAATGACTTGCTTCAATTGTTCCGACCTTGTCATTGATAAACACACTTTTGCAAGTGCTTGTTCCAATATGTGACAGTGGGGTAACATTGTCATCCGTACATGACACGATATCCTTAAAATACAAATCTATAAAATTTATTAAAAGAAATAATAAATACTATAAAGAGTATTTGAATGTTTTAATATGCAATACGTTGACAAAAAACAGAAGAATAATTGCATAAAAATACAGACAATTTAAAAAATAACCACATATATCTATACCATAAATCTGGAAACTGCATAGCAAATTTCGAGGTAGTAAGTGATAATATATGTTCAGTTTTATCTCTAAAATTTATGCTTAAACACAATTGATATATGAAAAAATAAAACTAAAAATATAGGCGTTTATTTTAGGTACTATATATTTCAACTTAGCAATCTATCCTAATAGTAAATGTACAATTGCAAAATAGGCCATAATATATAGATACTACTCTGTACAAATGAAAAACAGTACCATTATATCAAAATGAAGAGAAAAAGAAAAGGTCATCACTTAAAACATATAATCAACACTGCTATAATTACTTGATTATTCTCAAAAGAAAAGGCTGTAACCTACTATTAGTACATGTAAATGTAATTAAAAAAAACAGTTGCTTCAAATTAAGAAATACAAATTAATTTATGGCAACCTGACTAATCATAAAACAACAGTTTAGTGATTAAGAATTCTATTTTAGTAAAATATTAAATGTAACCGGTCTAACTTCAATCAACCAAAATCAAGGAACATGGCTACAAAATTTAATTCAATTTAGATTAATACATAAGATGAGTTATGAACATACCTCTGCGAAACGGATCAAAGCTTTTGATTTATGATTTACTACGACAGTCGTTATATAATCTCTGCAAATAATCAAAATCATGTGGTGCAAGCTAAAAAAATATTTATATAAAAAATAGTAAAAGAGCATACTTAGCAGTTAACATGTTCTGTATGAATACAATAGAATACACTCTCAATACCATAACATGCTTTGAATTAAATAATGTCAATTATAATTATAGAATAATATGAAGCTGAGGTAATCCATAAGTAACATTCCAAGTAAAATACATTTCAACCAAGGCGAAATAATATACCTTTTTTCACAGCAGGTAACACAAACAAAAGATTAAAAAATAATTTTAATAAGAGAAAGTTGTTCCTTATAATCCATAGGCAGAGAGCTCAGTACAAATTGGTATAACCGCAGCTAGAATAAACTACTATAATATGTTAGTATTAGTGTCTATCGACATCCTTTTGATCATTTTAACTGGAGTTGCATTTGGTGAATATTAAATGACAATGCATCTAAAGTATGTTCAAAAGACAAAAGACGGGCCAAAAATCAAAACAAAAGCAGCAACAATGACTAAAGCAATTGAAACCTACAAAGAAAAAGCAAAATTAATAGAGCTAAAGAATAACAAAACAATATCACAACACCTGCAGAAATAAATGAGGTATTTATAAAGCTATTGTTTTTGTCTGCAGGTGTTGTGATATTGTAGGCAGGTATTTATAAAGGTATTTATAAAGCTATTATTTATAATTATATGTTTAGGTCTGTAGGTGTTGTGATATTGTTTTTGTTATTCTTTAGCTCTATTAATTTTGCTTTTTCTTTGTAGGTTTCAATTGCTTTAGTCATTGTTGGTGCTTTTGTTTTGATTTTTGGCCCGTCTTTTGTTGATGTGTTGTTTAGTGTATATGAAAAATGGGGTCCTACACTATCAAATTTTAAATTTATAGAACTGGTTATTCACCAGGGGACTATACCAACACACTAAGGCAAGTATACCTGTCGTGCGTAGCACAGTATTGGTAAACACCAGGTTGTCGAACCTCAGGGACACGAACTTGTTGAAAACAGTCGATTTTATAATTCAGCCGGTTTTTATTTCGTTTTGAAAATTGATTTTAATTTAGAAAACTGGAAATGACAGTAATTAAATGTTGTTTGGAAAAACAGAGTTTGGTAAAGGATCACTTAGGCATGGCTCCTCCAACTTAGGTTTGACAGGTGTATCGGTAATGCGTGACTACTTATCTTTGAGGTGAACTAGGGTCCTAAGACAAGGCTTACCTGGTTCCTATGGATAGGTTCACGTTTAGGGTTATAGACACGCCCTACACGGTTACTACTGGTCCATGGTGAAGTGTTGATAAGGTTGCGGTTTATGAAGTGCCCTAGGCTGGGTCCCGAGTTATCGGTGGCTCAACTCACAACTGGTCGAAGGGTTAGGGTAGGTATGGCCCTAACGGTCCTATAGTTGTGAAGCGGTTACAATTAGGTTGATAGGTTGACCTAGTAGGTCCTAGACACGACTAAGCAGGAACAGACCCGAGTTATCGGTGAATGCTTGACTACTTGACAATGGGAAGGGTAGCTACTAGCTAAGGGTAAGGTGATTTCTCACTCAAACTCTATGGTGGACTCCTAATCGAATTCTAGGGTTTCCCTGATGATCGTGACTATTTCTAGTTCACGCGTACGCCGCAGGTTCTGTTGTTCGGCTATACAATAGTTCCCTAACGATAGATGGCTTAGCAAGCTAGGGTTAGGGTTCCACAAGACCAGAGATTGACTAGATACAATAAGGAATTCAATTCATCAACCACATCAAAGCAATCATAACTTTTACTTCATAAATGCAAATGTAAACGAAAACCGATACTTATAAAGTCAAACCATGGTTGGATTCTCCTCGCCTAAGCGATACGATGAGTTTAGACAACCATGTTAATGTTTAAACATATATAGATCTGATTCAAATAGAAATTCATGGCTAAATATAAATACAATACCAAATGGAAGCTCGAAATGGTGAAAAACGCTAAATCTCGACTCGTTGAATGCTTCAAAACTTCAAATCTTCAAAGGGCTTCAACGAGGGCTTTCTTTGGCTTCTCTTCTGCTCTCCAAGCTGTTCTGAATGGTGAAAATGAGCCCTCTATTTATAGGGGACGAAATCACAAAACTGCCAAAAATAGGTCGTGGCCTTGGTCTGGATTACACGGCCGTGGGATTGATTACACGGCCTGGGTCAGGCCGTGGGATACTTACACGGCCGTGGGATTGCCCTCACGGCCTGGCTCAAGCCGTGGGATTCTGCTGGTCTGGTTCTCTGGTTCACACGGCCGTGGGATGAGCCACACGGCCTAGATCAAGCCGTGGGATGAGTTCCTGGCCGTGGGATGGGACTCGTGGCCTGTGTTTCCTGTGACGATCTGGTCAGGCTGACCCCGTGGTCTGAGCTTGGCCGTGGGATGAACCTCACGGCCTGGGTCAGTTTTGACCAGATTTTGACTTTGACTTTTTCGGTTGACTTTTTGACCCGAACTTTGACTTTTTGACTTTTTCTCAATTTTCTTCGTTTTCTCGTCTCGTTCTTCGTGCCAAGCCCATTTTCACCTGTAACTCATGATTTTTGTCAGAAACGTTCACATTTTAACACTTTTAACATATAATTATCCCGAATTTGGCCCAAAATCATGACTTTTCAATATCCAAAACCACACACATCATTTGTCTTTTGAACATACTTTAGATGCATTGTCATTTAATATTCACCAAATGCAACTCTAGTTAAAATGATCAAAAGGATGTCGATAGACACTAATACTAACATATTATAGTAGTTTATTCTAGCTGCAGTTATACCAATTTGTACTGAGCTCTCTGCCTATGGATTATAAGGAACAACTTTCTCTTATTAAAATTATTTTTTAATCTTTTGTTTGTGTTACCTGCTGTGAAAAAAGGTATATTATTTCGCCTTGGTTGAAATGTATTTTACTTGGAATGTTACTTATGGATTACCTCAGCTTCATATTATTCTATAATTATAATTGACATTATTTAATTCAAAGCATGTTATGGTATTGAGAGTGTATTCTATTGTATTCATACAGAACATGTTAACTGCTGAGTATGCTCTTTTACTATTTTTTATATAAATATTTTTTTAGCTTGCACCACATGATTTTGATTATTTGCAGAGATTATACAACGACTGTCGTAGTAAATCATAAATCAAAAGCTTTGATCCGTTTCGCAGAGGTATGTTCATAACTCATCTTATGTATTAATCTAAATTGAATTAAATTTTGTAGCCATGTTCCTTGATTTTGGTTGATTGAAGTTAGACCGGTTACATTTAATATTTTACTAAAATAGAATTCTTAATCACTAAACTGTTGTTTTATGATTAGTCAGGTTGCCATAAATTAATTTGTATTTCTTAATTTGAAGCAACTGTTTTTTTTAATTACATTTACATGTACTAATAGTAGGTTACAGCCTTTTCTTTTGAGAATAATCAAGTAATTATAGCAGTGTTGATTATATGTTTTAAGTGATGGCCTTTTCTTTTTCTCTTCATTTTGATATAATGGTACTGTTTTTCATTTGTACAGAGTAGTATCTATATATTATGGCCTATTTTGCAATTGTACATTTACTATTAGGATAGATTGCTAAGTTGAAATATATAGTACCTAAAATAAACGCCTATATTTTTAGTTTTATTTTTCATATATCAATTGTGTTTAAGCATAAATTTTAGAGATAAAACTGAACATATATTATCACTTACTACCTCGAAATTTGCTATGTAGTTTCCAGATTTATGGTATAGATATATGTGGTTATTTTTTAAATTGTCTGTATTTTTATGCAATTATTCTTCTGTTTTTTGTCAACGTATTGCATATTAAAACATTCAAATACTCTTTATAGTATTTATTATTTCTTTTAATAAATTTTATAGATTTGTATTTTAAGGATATCGTGTCATGTACGGATGACAATGTTACCCCACTGTCACATATTGGAACAAGCACTTGCAAAAGTGTGTTTATCAATGACAAGGTCGGAACAATTGAAGCAAGTCATTGTGATTTAAAACGAAATCTGGTTGAACTTTATGATGATGAGGAACATTTAATTTTCTCATCCACAAAGCCACGAACGTGCTCCTTATCGACTGAACTAAAATGACGGCAACCCCAAACTCTTAATACCTTAATATCGAAAAATGATCATTTTTCAACAATTATGCAATGTTTTGTGCAACTTTTGATTGTGACTTATATGTGAGTAAACAGTTCACATATAAGTCCCTCAAATATATACTAATGACACTATCTACCCTCTATCTTTAATCTAACCAAACCAACTAACACTGTTAACTAATACATCACACGACACACAATTTATGCATTAATTCAAATAATTTAAATATTTAATCGTTTGTTATAAACAAGTGTATCTAAAGAATCCAGCTTTTAGTCATGGGCAATTATACGTCGCTTTATTAAGAATAAAGAGTAGGAATGGATTCAAACTCTTATGATATTGGATGATGAAAAGTAACAAAGGAGACGTTATGTCGTGTATAAATATGTATTTTCTAATTTGTAACTTTTTATATTTTTCTTTTTAAAATGTATTTCATTTAAAATGTTGTTTATAAATATGCGTTTTTCAATATGTAATTTTCTTTTATAACTTATCATATGTTACATTAAAATACTTTTTAAAAGCATGGGCAACTGCAGAGCTGATAGATAACTTTTTATGTTATGTTGTTTAAATCTTTGAAAATAATTCTTGCTCTTTTAGCCCAAACTCCATGTGTATATTTTCCCCATAACCACAGTGGCAGAGCTGACTTATAGAATTGAAATTGCTTTAATTCATATATCTCATATGTTTCTCTACCATAGTTTGATAAAAAGTTAATTTTGTCGATGAATATGTAATAAGTAAGATGGAGCAAGTCATTTTTAGATCACCATACATGAGATTTCTATAAAGTTTCTTAACTGATTTATTTATTAGATGACTTTAGTTTTAAAGTTTGTACTTCTTTTATACTTCGTTTATTATTTCTGCATTTTCATTTTCATGTGTTCGAATCACTCATTTATTTTATTTTGTTTGGAATGTTCTCCTACCAGATGTCTTTTATAAACTTCCTTGCTGCAGGTGAGGTTGTTCATGAGACTAATCTGATTAGATATCTTTAAATTTTTAGATAGCTTTATAAATACCTGATTTTTGGGTGTGCTATGATTGCAGGTTGCTTTTTGCATTTCTTATATACTATTATTCAGGACTGTGCTATTTTTAGGTGATCTATTATTGTTGGTCCTTTTGATTAGTGAGTCTTTGTAATTGTTGAGTTTTTTAAAACTTTTATAGGATTAATGATAATATAATTTTAAGACTTTTGGTGCAAATTTTTAAAAAAAATATTAACGTATGAAAAAGTTATGTAGGTTTTAAGATTTGTTTACGCAGTTCTCACAAAAAAGGGTGTTTTCGCAGGATCCTTCCCCTATATATATATATATATATATATATATATATATATATATATATATATATATATATATAAAGTAGAGGATCATTTAAGAACTAATTGTTCTGAGAACTTTTGAGAACCATTCTAAGCCACTAGTTTATATATATGGGAAACCCCACCATGAATTATAGTGGTCCCCACCTGAAATTAGTAGTTGAGATTTGGTTCTCAAAAGTTCTCAAAACAAAAAGTTCTCATTTGAACCTAACCCTATATATATATATATATATATATATATAGGGAGAGGATCATTTGAGAACTAATTGGTTGAGAGAACTTTTAAGAACCATTTTAAGTCACTAGTTGTATTTACATATACCCCCCTCCCATGAATTGTAGTGGTCCCCAACTGAAATTAGTGGTGGAGATTTAGTTCTCAAAAGTTCTCAAAACAAAAAGTTCTCATTTGAACCTACCCCTATATATATATGTGTGTGTGTGTGTGTGTGTGTGTGTGTGTGTGTGTGTGTTTGGCTGATCAAGAAGCAAAGACTTAGAAGAATCAGGCTTGCTGGGTTGTGCGTTAATCCAAAAAGGACTGGGAATGTGGATAATGGAGCTTTTCTTCCAGATTGGGGTTTCTTGGGGAATACAGTTATGCTCTCTAGAGAAGGAAACTTTGGGTGCTACTCGTTTTTTACTTTTAATTTTCTGTGGTTGTTTGGTTTGTTTCGTGGGCACTGACCCATGGTTCATGTTTTGCGTTTTGCTTCAGAAACTATGTGTTTTTCTTCTAGTTTCTGGCTAGTGTTGCTATAAAATTCTTGTCGTTAAAAAAAGAGGGGGGGGGGGGGGAGTAATGCATTTTTTTTTGAAGAAAAAATTGTTTTGTTAGATAAAGTTGTATTAGATCTAAATGATAGTTGTATTAGATCTAAATGATTTGATCTAATCCTAACCTTTTTGTGACAAAAAAGTTCGAATTAGGCTCAATTTTTAATGGTACTTTTGAGGATCATTTTCCACATTCACCAATGCTCAGGTACGTCAGAGGTAACACCACGACTATCAAAATATAACTTGATAAGGTGTCTTTCTTTGAACTTGTTGATTATGTTATGCAAACCGATTCTTACACCACCAAAGACTTCCACATTTATTGCTTGACACCCGATGATCAAGGATTCAAGTGATTGTTTAGTGACTAAGATATTATGGAAATGGTTAACAAGGTTGTTGTTACTCTAAACCGTTTCTTCCAGTGTATATTCAAAATGGACTGATTTTAAGACCATCGTCCAAGGACACAAATGTGCATCTTGAACAGTGTTCTAGCCAAGAAAATAAAGCCCAGCCCATTAGCCATATTGATGAAGCCCAATCTAGTGTGCCATCTACCCATCCCATTAGACAACTAACCATTAACAGGCCTGTACCACTTGGTAAAGGAACCAAATCACCTGCTAGAAGACTTCTGCCAACTCCAGAACCAAAGCCACTAACCTCATTAATTAACAAAAAAAAAAACAGATGAGCTAGATTCTCAGGAGATAAGTACTGGATCTGAAGATGAGAGCTCAAGTAACTCAGATAGTGAAGATAGATCTGATTCTTCTAGTATTTGGTCTGAAGATGTGATTAGTGCCACTTCGGATGATGATGATGAATGGGCAGATTCAACTGCAGCAAGACAAAAGGTGCACAAAGAAGCTGCTAACTCAAAGAAGAAGTTGCTTGAAGTATGTTAAAACCAGTTGTTGAGCATGGTGTTGTTGAGCATTGTGGTGTTAAGGAAACACAGGTTGTTGCATATAGCAGTTATGAGGACTCGGATGGGAATGTTAATACTGCTGGAGAAAGTGAAGATAACAATATAATAGGTAATAAATATAAACTTCATGTCCCTGTTATAAGTGAACAAACAGACTGGAAGTGTTTTGATTGGGTTGTAGGAATCAAATTTCCTACTAGGGATACTTTTAAAGAAGCAGTTAGAAGTTATGCAGTGTCCAATGGAAGGAATCTTGTAATTTCTGCTAGTGATAAAAAGCAGACAAGGCAGGATAGGTGTGAGTTGTGTTGAGGGGTGTCCATTTATTTGTTTTGTTAATTTCATAAGGGTATTTACTGTTATATGGTTAAAAAGGCAAAGAACAAACACACTTGCCAAGGAAGCATGGCTAAGAATAAGCATTTAACTACTAGGTTCATTGCTACTGATGTTCTGCCAATGTTTAAAGCAAGGCCAAGCTGGCCAGCAAGGGAAATCCAACTTGCAGTGAGAGAGAAGTACAAGGTGATAATTGGCGAATGATTAGCTTACTAAGCCAAGTCTTGTGCACATATAGTGTTACATGGGCAAATGAAGGAACACTATGGGAAGTTAGGTTCATACTTATCTTGTTTAAGGAGTGCTAACCTAACAACATGTGACGCCCACTCCCAGACTTGGCCCTAGGAGCGGTCACGCATCGGATTTACTCATGAACACAAGGTACAACAGAGATAACTAAAGCAGCGGAAATAAAAACTTTTATTCATATGCCAAGTATTACATAGTAAGAGAGACAAATACAAAAGAGAAATAAACATCTCCACGCCAGTTTTCAGAAATGTCTTCTCTTGATAGCTTGACATTGTCTTGATAGTATATGCCACCTAGTTTCTGCTCACATCTCAGTCTTCCCTTTTCGATCCGAAGGTCCAGCCTCATCTGACATACATAACTTAACAAGTCAGCTTACGCTGGTGAGTTCTACGTTTTGGGAAAACTTTACCTTTCGAAGGCACTTAGGTTTGTCAAACACATTTCTGCAATTAGACAATCAAACACAAAGCATATAGCACATATATTCACATATTCTAACCTTGTGAATAAACTAACCTTCTGTTGCTTTGTCATCCTTGTCTCATATTAAATTTTATCTTAGGGAAATAGTGTTTCTACTTGCTTTACGAACACATCGTGTAGCAATGGTCCCTTTAGTTTTGACACTATATAGCTTTGACGCTATCTGGCTTTGACGCCACTTTAGCTTTGACGCTTTCTGGCTTTGACGCCGCTTGGTTTTGACATCATTGGGACAACACTATTTAACTTCTTGTTTCAGAAGTCCCTTACTTACCAATCTTTCTTTGATTACCATTCTTATTCTATTCTACTAGAAACATCGAAATGGCAATCTATATTTCCTCTACTCATCATCGTACAATCAATACATATAACAAGCAATTATAACAATTGAGAATATTTTCACACCACGTTATGTATATCAGCCCAAAACGGTTTAAAGCAATTAAACAATTTAAAAGAGGGCTCATAGAACTCACCTTAGCTTTGCAAAGCTATTATTCTGGGGTTAAGTTCTTGTGAATCAGTTTCTTAATGCCTTTAATGTAATGTCCCTATCAAGACATCCTAAATGTTACAAATCACATTTAAGAATTACCTCATTATCCAAAACCCAACTTTTTATTGGTTAATACCCTTAATAGTCAAAATGACCATTTTGCCCCTTTTACATATTTTGTTATATCTTTATCAATTCTTTGCTCCTTAACGTTTACCGCTCGTGTTTCCTCATGACCGATCATTTGGCGGAATTACTATGAGGAATAGTCACGGGGTTTGGAATTTGGTGACGATCGTTACCGGCCGTGTAGGCGTCATTGACGACCATGAGGCGGAATTACAACAATCGTTGCACCGAGTGATTTAATTATAAATTACCAAAATTTGAACTCATATATACTTAATATATATGTAAACATGTTACCATACCAAATTTCAAATCCCCATACCTTCCGGATTATTTTATATTAAATATCCATATTCCGAAACCCTAATTACCCATTTTTCTCGTTTCTGTAGCAAAACTCATTTTTATACAGAACCATCTTAGGGTATTATCCATTATGACATTTTATAATATACTTTAAGATGGCAAAGCTTAATTCAAAACCGTTTACTCGATTTGGGTAGAACAACGTCATGAAAACCCTAATCTTGACCCGTTTCCAAAACTCATACCAAACCTTCACCAATTCTGAAATAAACTTAGGGCTTTCTTAAAACACATCAAATTAGGATTACCTACCAAAATTCAGGTTCTAATTCCCACCCGATCATTCAATTTTACCCAAACAAGCTCAAGAACCCTAATTTGAGCATAGTTTTAGAAATCATACTTAGGAATCGATTTAGCCAAAACTGAAAGAGGTTATTTTAGATCATACCTATATAAGCTTAACTGCTGAATTTCGGCTTCTAACTCTTTACGGTTTGAGAGAAATCGACCCGTGAAGCTTCTGATTCGAAATTGGGGTTTTTCGGTTTGGATTTCGGAAATTGGCAAGGATTTTTGGCCGATTGGAGCTTGGATTTATACTAGTAGGGTGCGCCTCTGGTTCCTACAGGTGTCTAGGGTGACTCATGCTCAAAAACGACGCGTGTCCTTGGTCAATTTCGTCAAAACGTGAGCTGCAAGTCGAAAAAACGCGTTCTGGGTCGCAAATGGGTCGCAAACGGGTCGCGTATCGCGCCGTTTTTCTTGCCAGGCCTCGCGTACCGCGAGCCATCTTTGGCAGAATGGCAGAATTGGTCCCTGGACTTCAATTTTACATTTTAACCCCCTAACTTCTACCAAACTGTTATTTTATGTACCGAACTATTATAAAACATGATTAATAAAGTTTCTAAGGCTCGGGACACCCTCGATGATATACGTATACATACGTATATATATATATATATACACTTATATTTTTATATATATCTTTTGCTATTTTGCGTTCTAGCCCCTCAAACTTTTCAACACTTATTATTTCATGTTATGGATCATATTAGGATATATTTTTACTATATCCTAAGCCTTAAATATTCATAATAGTTATAGATGCGTATAATATCCGTATACGTTTATAACTTTACATAAATTACACTTTTGGCCCTTCTACTTTTCCATAGGTATTATCACATGTATGTAACTATCAATTCACACATATATCATCATGTTATTTGTATAAACATATATTTATCTCATATTTTACTTTCCTTACCGTTTAACTCATTCGTTTATACAAATTTCATCATTTTGGCCATTAAACACGTATTTCTAACACATGCAATTTATCTAATGCATAGTTACCATTTTTATCAATCAAACTTACGTATTGATAATATAGACACGTATTTACTATATATATTATGTACCTGTGAAATTGGGGTGTTACACAACAACATTTAATTTGATAACTGCCCCTCCAGCAGACCCCACTTCACAAGTGAAATGGTTGCCAAAGAGTTTGTTGTATGTCCTAAGATTCAGGTGCAATTGGACAAGGAGAAGTACTGGACTTACAAGTGTGAGGTTTTTCCATCTGCATTAGAAGTGTTCCAAGTAAGAGAGCTAGATGATGTGTCAGTTGATTTGCTATATAGGTTTTACAGATGTCGGAAGTGGGATTTAACAGGCATACCTTGCAAGCATGTATGTGCAGTGGCTGGATTTTTGAACAAAAGAACAGAAGATTATGTTGATGTATGTTACACTAAGAAAGTTTACACGAGGTGTTATGTGTTTACAATTCCACCTTTTCCAAGTCAAAAATATTGGCCTATTGTTGAATCTCCACTTGATCCACCACCTATAAAGATACACCCAGGAAGACCTAAGAAAAAAAAAGAGAAGGGACCCACATGAAGATCCAAAAAATAGTGGTAGGTTGACAAATCATGGAGTTCTCATGTCATGTAGTGTATGCAAAGAGAGGGGGCACAAGAAAAGGAGGTGCACTAAACTTGGAGTTGGTGAACCAGTGGCTAAAAGGCCCAATGGCAGACCAAAGAAGGTAATGACTGAATTTGAGGTTGGTACTGCAAGTGCTAGGGGCAGAGGAAGGGCCAGGGGCAAGGGCAGGGGCAGGACAAGGGGAAGTGCAACCAATCAAGCTCTAACACCAACTCAAGGAGGTGCAAGCAGTCAAGGTCCAACACCAAGCCAAGGCGGAGTGTGATGTTTATTTCCTAAATTATGTATTAGCCAAAGCTTTGTAATCTTTTGTCGATTATCTAAGTTTGTCATCTTTTGTTCTTTATGTTTAACAAAACTTAAAAATTATGTTTGAATTTGAATTAAAGTGTATGGAATGCAAGCAAGTTCTTCATGTGCAAGTTTATGGTCACAAACAGTTTTTTTTTGTTTTGAGGTCATTAGATGGTCACAAACACTCCATTACAGGCACATGTTAATGGTCATTGGATGGTATTGTTTGTTTTCCAGCAACTTCTGATGTGCCTGCAAGTTTGTTTATTTAATTGTTAAAATGTATTGTATGGTATTCAAGTTAATGGTCACAAATAGTTTGTGGTATATGCAATTCGGTATATCTTTATTATATTCGGCTGAATACTTTGATCACATAAATATAATTATATTCTCACAAATAGTTTGTTTGTTTCATTTCCATTTGGCAGGTTTCATTTCCAAATTGGAATCTGCTGTTTCATAAACAAATTGGCAATCTGTTATTTCATTTCCAAGTATATGCAATCTGCTATTTCATTTCCGAAATGGCAGGTGTATGCAGTTTTATATTGAAGTTCAGTGGTTTCATTTCTTAAACAAATTCATTACATGATGATTATGAACACAAATACAATAATACATAAGAAACCTACAACATTTCTATGAAGTTTTGAACTTGATATCTGTTGTTTCAACTTAGTGTTCTCATCCAACAAGATATACTTCTCCAATTCCATGTTCTTGATCTTTAATGCGTCCATGAAGATGAACTTGATTGAGCAGATAACTCACAACCCAACTCCATAAACATGTTATCCACATCAACTTTCCACATAAAGAACTTGCAATCCATCCTCTACACATCATAGGAAAGACAGTAACGATCAAATTAGGGTTAAATCGAGTGTAAGTGTAATCAATTTAGGTTTACCGACCAATGAGAACATCTATAAAATTCTTCCCTAACTCGTACTGATTTCATACCCAACAACCCTACGAATTGCTATGACATCGTGGTAACAATAGATATTTCCATCAAAATAGACTTTGAAGGTTTTAGGGTTTTTCTTGGATTTGCTTGAAGAAGACGATGATATCATTGTTTTGCTGATCTAGGGCTTGTTGAAATTGATTGTGTTTAAAGAGGAGGGTGTCAATAAAAGTCAACATAAAGAGGCCACATCATAAAGAAAAACTAATTAAAATAAAGAAAAAAAAAATAATGACACCTAGACATGCCACGTCATCAAAACCAAACTGTTAGTTTGGGGCTGCCAGAAGAAAATAATATTGTGAAAGTTAGGCTTGTTAAAAAAAATTACTCAGTTGGGATTATTATTGGCCAATTGATAATACTTGAAATTATTTAAATCCAATAACCCAAAAAAATAAAGTTTCATGTTTGAGTTTACATTGTAAGCCATTTAATTAAACAAGTGATGTTTGGGTTGCAAACAGGTCAACCTCTCAGTTTGTTTAACTAAAACTAGAAATCGACCGCGCGTTGCTGCGGTATCTAAGGTTTTATGAAAATAAGCATATCATTTATCAGTTTAAGATATCACTACGTACTAAGTCATTAAATTTTACACATCATGAAAACCTTAAGTATATACAAAGTTACCCAGACCCCCTAAATGCTTTGCATACTTTTTAGAAAGCTTATTTATACTTACATGAAGGCAAGTACACCCGACATCTATAAGATATTTCTTATCAACCTGGTTAATTCATGAATGTCAATGGGCTTAAGCCCTCACAATTCAATATAATGGAATGATAACTTCAAATTTACCATAAAAAAATTGAACAATAACAGACAATAAAAGTGGTGATTCATTGAAATATTTCTTATCAACCTGGTTAATTCATGAATGTCAATGGGCTTAAGCCCTCACAATTCAATATAATGGAATGATAACTTCAAATTTACCATAAAAAAATTGAACAATACAGAAGTGGTGATTCATTAAAGGATGCAATAACCTTATCCATCACAAACATCAATGAAAAAAAATGCTAACCTTACAACCAAGCCAAGGAAACACTGTAAACCTGCAAAAAAAAAATCAATAAATTACAAAAGTTATAACAAAAAAAGCAAATACTAAGGATTCAAATATCTAGAGCAATATAAATAAAATGAAGTCAATAAGTAAACAAATATTTGAAATCTAAAAATGTAGAAACAACTAAGTCAATAAGTAAATAGATTGACCAAAATCTATACGGCCGTAGCTAATCACTTCCAAAAGCACACATCTTATGAAATATCAGAAGCAATCCAGAGGCATTTAGTTCAATACCTAGCCAAACAAACATACTCAAACAATGCACAACTGCACTTTAAACTAACAACTCATATGAGAACACCTAAGGTGCATCCTCAAATTCAAAAGAAATAGGAATACATACCACGCATCACTTACGAAAGCATATACGTATTAGCGGAGGAACATTGTACTGTTGATGAATTCTTGATAATCCAAAGCGAAAGTTGAACTTAAAGAAAAAAAACAGCTGAGATGGTTTATAAGAAAAAGCAAGAACTTAAAAAAGGAAATAGATAAGAAAAGGGAAATGTCGAGATGATCATTAAAAGTGCAGAAACACAAGTACAACTCAGTAATATTTATGATACTTTAACACAAATAAGCATACATACTTTGTGCACCTGTGATCAAAGTTTAACATCCGCAGCCCCTTCGTATGAACCTCCGGAGTACGCTACAAGAAAATCATTTTTTATAAGCCTCAAGCAACCAAAAACACTGTCAGCAAAGTGTTACTATGGTAGACAGCAAAGAATGATATATATTGTGTAGCTAAGAAAGTTTGAAGATTATGATTTATTAAAGGTTCAGTCCAAACACCTAGTCAATGCTTTGTAGCGTATGTATTTATCTTACTCGGTCACCTATAAGGGGCTAGAAAGTAAAGTAAGTTGTTACGAATTATATCATATTATTATTAAATTAGATATTTCAAGATATGGTGAAAAAACCTGACATTGTATCACGCATGAAGTAAGGAAGATGAACCTTCAAACGGTCATTGTTTCACTTATCGGGAATAAAGTATATGAAATAGAAGCAGTTAGGATCAAAATGCCCATGTAACCCTAAATCAAAAGAGGGAGAATGAACATCAGACATGCGAGATTTGAATTAACTACTACAACCTTAAAACACACAGGAACCATTGTAAGCTTTGTTTGAGCTACACTTACATATAGAAACAAACAAACAGAATTACATAACCTGAAAATAACCTTCATAAAGCAGTCTGAAACCACAAATCAATGACAAAGCAACTTTATTCAATGATTAATAGCCTCATACCTGCAAAACCATAATCTGAAGAGATTAGTTAACATATGGAGACGTAAACCCTAAAGACAAAGGGGATAAAACATGTAAGCAAATTAATAGCCTCATACCTGCAAACCTACATTCCATTCGAATCAAAAAGCAGTCCCGGACCAAATGCATAACAACAACAGATGTTAGACATAAGGTAAAGCCTCCAACCGACCATTTCAGAAGCATCATATAGAACGAAGGCTCAGATCACGTTGGTGCGGAGGAACATCAGTTCGCTTATTTCTCCGGACATATTTCAGAGTATTGTAGGGTTGTATTTCCAAGCCTCATAAAACTGTATAGCAGCCATGTACAGCCTAAATTACAACTTTTATTCCACTAATCCTAATTTATAACTGTCACTACATATTTATAAAATTTACAAAGTATTAATCCAGAATCTTTATTAGGAGCACAAATAAATACCCTCATAAGTTACTAATATTGACTTTTAATCATTCACCACATGGAAACTTTAAGGTGTTATTGGACTATAGTATCAACCTCTTTCACATACTCTAGCCCTATAGACATGTATCACACATCATTAATAGACTAAAGTCCTTTACATACTTTATACGCACACTGTTTTGGTGACAGAACCACCTAGGAAGTATTGCATAGTATAAAGAGATAAAATTATTGAAGAAATCAAAGGTTATAAGTATGATAAAATGAAACCAAAGAGATGTGTAGACAATAATTATAAAAAGAGTTTGAGGTTCCTCACAAAAATAGATCATATTAATATGAGTTTTTTTTTTTTTTTTTTTTTGTGCATAAAACATATAATCTCGGGTCAACCTTCCTACTAGGAAGGTTTACTTAGGTTTTAAATTTTTGTAATTGTAGACTCATATATGCTCCGTTTCACTTTACAGGCAACCATGATAATCTAGGGTGATAAGGATCAAGTTTTTCCATTGTATTTGGGTTACTATTTAAAAAGGGTCGACTTTAGTCGATCGCAAGAAAAGTTATCAATTTCAATTTCAATTAACAACAATACCTAAACAGCAGATCACTTCCAATTGTGCATTAAAACATGACACACTCATAACCTCTCCGTGAGTCAACTGGAAGTAATGCACAAAACAAAGTTTTTAATAAATTCCTTCTTTCTACCTATTTACAAATTAAGGGGATTCCTATGATGTTCTACAATTAGATAGTGTCTTAAAAAATGATTATATTAACCATACTTGTTTATAACTTTAGAAAACATCAAAAAGGTAGACCATCTCATATAAACCATAAGCTAATAAGCCAAATAAAATTACCTAAACAGCAGATCAGTTTGAAAGACGTGAGCAAGACAGAATAAAAATAAGCTGCAAGAAAACAACATGAAAAAATACATCTCAGAATCATGATTTATAGCCAAAAATACACATGATCTTAACAACATAAAAATTAAACTGCAACGTGGGAACCATTTCAGCAGTAGACTATGAGAGAAAAAAATTCCTCTAAACAGAAAATAGACTTAAGATTTATACATCATAAGACACTTGGTTTTTTTTGTTTTTTTTACTAAAATCACTATATGTATAGGTGCCAAACTAATAGTAACACAAACCAATAAAAAACAACAAACAATAATAGAACAGTAATATTAGAAACTGCATAGTTGAATTGAAGAATAAGTAAGATTTTAGGGTTCCCTTCTTTCTTTTTGCAGTAACTTCATTTTCATGTTTAACAATATCAAACCTAAAATTAAGGCACCAAAATAGTAGAAAACTGTTTACCTGATCTTTGTGCAGCAAGACTCCAATGGTTGTTGTAGGGATCGTAAAGCAACGATTGATGAGAAACCATGAAACCGTAAGTCTCCCCATGAAAACAAATTAATTTAAAGCGATGAAATCAATTAATCATGTAGTGCATTTCTACTATTACAAAACTATTAATGCCCAGATAATAGAAAATGGTTAGTCAACTAACCTTCCAAATGAAAGTTGTATTACCCGACCAAAATCTTGTGCTTTTTCAATAGGATATCCTTCATCTGTTAGACATGCCAAAAGATAAACTACTAAATAATCATCTTTGTCAAACAACAATTCGATATAAAACCCTTAATTCTCGATCCTTATCTATAAAAGTAAAAGTTAACCACAAAACATTAGAACTCCCAAACTACAAAGATTAGATAATGAATTTGAGAGCATAGTAGAATAACTTCGATGCTTTGACAGCTGCAACAAAATAATGGAAATAATCACCTCTGTCTCAGATTTCAATAATTGACCCGTCTTCAAACATTAGTTTAATATATTTCATGACTGCAGTTCACATAATCAGAACATTGCAGTTTAAAAACATCAAAATAACATGTACAGAAATCAGAAAATCCATAACCCTCGGATCCTAGAACAAACCAGTTTTAATATACCAATATAAATTCAGGTTTAGATACACCAAAAGTGAATACTATTAATTGTTACATCAGTTAGCCAACAAATGATATATTCATGGAATTTAGATCTAAAATAAGCAAGAAAGAACTTAAAATACAACAACAAACACGCACACATAGACATTAATTCCAAATAACGGTCCACAACATGTGCTATGTAAGAGTGATCTGAGTAAATATACATCCACAAAACGTATAAACCACCATGTAATGTAGAAATTAGTAAAGCTAATGGTAATAGGATGACACTGCAAAAAGGGTCAAAAAGCAAGAAAAGATGATGTTAATCATAGCAAATTTAAATATTCATAAAAATATATAATTTTACTGCAATATATATATATATATATGGGTAAAGTTCATGTAAGAACCATTATCTATTGTAAGAACTTAAGAACCAACTTAAATTGGGGATAATTAAGTAATTTTGTTATTTTTTCTTAATTCCTCCACTACATTTATGGTAAAGATATATTGTTTTCTATTGTATAAACTTGTAAGAACCAAGGAAAAAATATTTCAAATAAAGTTTTTTTTGGGTAATTTGATTTTTTTTAATTTAATTTCACGTATATCCACTCATATCCACCCGATGACTTAAAAAAAAGTTTTTTTTTGTTTTTTTTTTTGCCTGTCCGACTATGTTGCATATATGCAACATATGTATACCTACAATGTTGCATATATGCAACATGTTATGTTCATATGTTTTATATGCAACATACAATGTTGCATATATGCAACATTTTATGTTTTATATGTGCAACATGGTATGTTTCATATGTTGCATATGTGCAACATTATATGTTTTCATATGTTGCATATATGCAACATAGTCGGATTTACAAAAAAAAAAACGATTTTTGTTTAGTTTTTTATTTTTTTAGGTCATTAAGTTGTCATCATGTGTATAGACATGAAGGAAAAAAGAAGAAGAAGCATAAAAATTATGTAAATAACCTTCACTCAATTGAAATTTATTGGTTCTTACATTAGTTCTTAAGTTCTTACAATATATATATATATATATATATATATATATATATATATATATATAGGGTAAAGTTATTCTAAAAAAATACTTTCACCTAAGAAGGCTAGGAACCAATCACATGCTGACACGTGGACAAAAACACACTAACACACTATATCTAGTGTGTTAGTGTGTCAGCATATTTTACTTTTTATGCATTGTGTTAGTGTGTTATGTCCACATGTCAGCACGTGGTTGCTTCCTAGCGTTTTTTGGTGAAATGTTTTTTTTAGCTGAACCTAAACTTATATATATATATATATATATATATATATATATATATATATATATATATATATATATAAAGTAGTTACAACTTTCAAGAATGTTGAGAAAGGTAATAAGACTATGAAGGAAAATTTTGCATACCATCCAGTCATGAACTTTTTAGAAGCCCAACTCCTAAGAACTATTGAGAAAGTCTACATGAAAAGAATGATACTAAACAAAACCTGTGATGAAAACGTGCTCACTACTGTACACTCATTAAAGTTAATCCGCATAAACCCTTTATTTGGAGTCCTAATCAAGATTTGATGCAATCCTCATAATCAAGTTTAAGGGGTTGTTGGGATTTGCATTTTAAAACTGATCATGTGATACAGAATAGCCAGAATACAAAAAAAGGTGAAGGAGATAGCGTTTGGATGTGCTTCTGTTGTCTGAGGTTGGAATAACCATATAATCAGTTATTTGAGTGTTTATAAAAATCTGAATGATTGAAAATGTACATGTAAAATGAAAAAGGCTTTTTTGCAGCTACTTAGAAATTGATTATAGTAATTGAAGTAGTTTCCCTTAGGGGTGTTCATGGTTCTGTTCAGCTGGTTTTGACCGGAAAACCAAAGTGGCGTGACGGTTTACAGTTTGTATAAATGTAAACCAAACCGGCCATATGATTTAGCAGTTCGGTTTCGACAGCTTGGTCCGATTAATCTTTTTCTAAAGTTCTGTTACTAATTTCTGCATACTTAATTCATAACCGAAGTACCTGTCAATGTCTTTCGGTTATGGCCGGTTTATAAACACCCTAATTTCCCTATATCCAGACACCAACTCACCAAAAGTAATGATCAAACAATCACCTCCCAAAATCAATGGCAAAGACCCCCTAATTGTATAACCATCCAATTTCATTTAAATTTTAAACCCTGAATTTAATGCCCTAATCAAGATTCGATTTTTGGCTTCGATAACTAAAACCCATCAAAAAATCAAACTAATTACTGAACCTAGAAGCCTATAACAATCACAATCGAATAAAAAGCAGTTTCAATCAAAAACCCTGATGAATCACTTGATCGAAATTGAGGAAATAGATACGAAAATCTGAAATTATAAAGAGTTAAACCTCGCGGCCAATCCTGGCTTTCGTGAGAACGGTTCTAGATCGAGATCCAATTTCTTCAATCTCTGCAATATGAACAGATAATTTCACGATAATTTGAAAGAAAAATCGTTACCCCATAAAACCCTAACTGTAGATCCAAAAGATTTTAAAAAAGAAAAAGTGAGTAGAAGAACTGATTCAAGAAATCTTACAATCGATTGCCTTCATCTACATAACGGAGATACAGATAACAGGAAATCGAAGACGAAGAAAGATGAGAGGGACCAAGCGGCTGGAAACCCGTTTTTTTTGTCATGAACGCCGAGCAACCAAAGTAATCTGAATTTGGATCGGATTTTGGAAGTCGAGTGCTCCAATCGAGCGAAGGCTTCAAAACCACAGGAAACTCCTCCGGAGAAGACGACTTTGAATTGAACAAATTCGGATTCATCGTCTCAAAATAGATGATCTGCTCAAAGCAATCAGCTACTCCGAGGAGATTTAACGCCTTCATCGCATGAGCCTGATCCGAGACGACTCTGAGATTATGTGAGGTTAGAGAGAGAGAGAGAGAGAGCAAGGCGTGTAAAACACGCCTGGGTTGAACATGGATAGATCCAGATCCGGATCCGGATCCGAATGGCACGAAAACATAAGTCGATCTCTCTATTGTATATATATACAATATTGACTTGTCAACTTATTTTACATGTTTATAATTTGATTTTATTCTTTTCACAAACACCCCACCCCTTTGACTCTTTTAGATAAATTGGTTAAATGTGTCATGTTCAGTTAATCGATTTTAAGTGTCTAGGAGCTAATATTGATTTAATTAGTACGAATAAATATATGATTCAGGTATGACATTTGATTTACCATGTCAGCAAAACTCGCTAATCCAAAACTCGTCAATTAAATAGACTTCTTTTAAAAAAAATTATAACGGTTAAATCTGCACTATTTCTATTTTACATGTTTATAACTTGATTTTATTCTTTTCACAAACACCCCACTCGTTTGACTCATTTAGATAAATTGGTTAAATGTGTCATGTTCAGTTTTTTTTTAGAACGGCAGTAATTTTATAAAAAGCTCAAAACGAGCAAAAAAAAAGAAAGTTACATTCTAAGTAACGGATTACAAATCCAATCGGACCAACGAACAATACATTTATTTTTCCGACTAGAGAACCAATTAAAAGTGTAAAGGATAACTGCATGAATTATACTACCGTTCCAATTTTTCGTGGGATTAAATACCGTGTCATTCCGAGTCTTCCAAATCTGCCACCAAGCAAAATAAACAACCAACTGGATCACGTCTTTTTTTTTTTATCTTAGACAACTTACACTCTTCGATCTTCTTGATAGTATCGATAGGATTATCAGCCTTGATACAATCACAATCCAACCAAGTTTTGAGTTTGGAAAAAACCTTATCACTGAAGCCGCAACTCCCAAAAAGATGATTATTAGTTTCCGGACGATTATCGCATAAGGGGCATAAGATGTGATGAATCTCCATACCTCGTTTAAACAAATTTTAACGAGTGGGAAGACGATCAAGTAAAACGCCCCAACATAGAATGTTAACCTTTTTAGGTGCGAGTTTGAGCCACCTAGTTCGCATGCTTCCTTTGGGGAGAAGAGAATCATCCACAAAATTACGAAGGATTTTCACCGAAAAAGTGGTGTCGTCGTTAATATTCCAGCACCATTTATCCGGCTCGTTGTTCAAGATCACACCACTCAAGGCCGAGACCAGATCGGTCAGCTGCTGTTGTTCGCAGCCACCCCGCACCTCACGCCGCCAATTAAATGCCCACAAACCCGAGCCGAAAAAATCAATCACGTGGCCATCTCTATTCAGCGATAGAGCATATAATCTCGGGAACATAATAGAAAGCGGATGATCAAGAAGCCAAGCATCATGCCAAAAAGAAGTAGAGTTACCTTTGCCAACAATTCTACTAATGGAATTGAAGTAGAAGGGATCAAGTTAGAGCTATGACAATCGTTCCAACACTTTAATATTCTTATCCATGTCGAAGCCCCAAGGGAAATTGTAACACCCTAGTTGATATTCATGTTTATAACGGTTAAAAGTTTAACAACAAAGCTTGGTCCCAGAAAGTTTCAAAGTTAGGTGGTGGTTAAGTGTCGATTCCCAAAAATGGACAACCAAGTGTAATTCTTAATGTACGATTACAATTCAAACTATCACATTTACAAAAGGTTAATTCTTAATTTGATAACCACCCAAAATCTTCATCAAGCGTTCGGTTCTTGAGCTTCCATAGGACATCCAACTACATTGGTCGTTTCCCTGCATTTCCCAACCAATTCAGAACACATATCACATGATTGAATCGAATGAGAGACGTTAGAATGAATTTAAACAACAAATCAGCATGTTGGAAAAATGGGGTCCACCGTAAGCTACGGTGGGTAACGTAAGCTACGGTGGCCCCTGGCTCCCTTACGGTGGCCTTGTGCTGGCCTACGGTGCACATTCCACCCCTGTGGCCACCGTAAGCTACGGTGGTCACCGTAAGCTACGGTGGCTACAGGTCACATTGCCCCTTTTTCTTGCATTTTAAGCCCAATGCTCAATTGGGGTGTGCTTGGTACACCCGTAGGTCCTGCAACCATTTGAAATCGATACCCGCACCAGGTTTACAAGTACATACAACATTACCAAGCGCTAAAACAATTAACACATACCGGTTACTTGCCAAAAATCCAACCCGTTTGACCCGTTTACTAGGAAATCACACATTTGTGTTCCATATTGTTATACCATTGCTGAATTGACCGACAACAACCTGTTCAACCCTTGTATTCCTACCCATACCATTAAATGATGTGATTTGCATCATAGGGAATCCCATGTAGCCATCAATGGTATTTCGTACCCTCGCGTTAGATTCCATTGAATCCGTGGGTAACAACACCACTTGATGGACTCATCAAGGGCCCTATGACACTATTAGCCCCCGGTTAGCCATTGCCTAGGCTCCCATGAACCCTTGTGGCGAACGTGGCGTTTGGAGGACCTCACATACTACTACTAAGTTAAACAATGGGCATACAATCCCTTGGCACACCATGACTTCTACAAGCCTTTAGCGTGCACAAGTATGCACTTGGCCCAAGTTTCTATTGCGTTACTTCACAATAAACTAAACTGAATTCAAGCATACTACTCAGGGAGTAAGAATACATTACGTCGTGAGTTCGAGCTTCCGTTACCTCCGGCGTGGCCCAATTGATCACCTCCTTCTCCTTGATTGCCTATTGAGTCCACAAACAAGTTAGGACTCCACATTTTCAACCAATTGTCCATGTGATAACGGATGTCGAGACCGCTACAAATAATCCTAAACTTAAACCTATAGATAGGGTAAGTAGGGTATCAATCCAGGGGAGTTAGTGGTTACTAGTGATTTAGAATTTAACTACCTAACTAAATTAACTACCTAAACCTAGATTACTGTCACTAACCTAGATTGACCTAAACTAAACTAAACTAATTTAATCTAAGGAATTACACTAAATTGCCTCTTGGCTGTTTTGAATGAAGTGAGTTGAATAATTAAAAATTAACTAATCTTAAGAACTAAGGAAATTGATTAAACTATCAAATGTGAGAAAACTAACTACTTTTGGATCCTGGTTGGCTACCGATCTAGGCAAAACCTAATTACTTAACTGTGACACATAGACATGCCCCCCAATTGCTTCCTTGACCTAATAACCTAAGTTCCTAATGGGCTGATTAGTCCTGCCGCAAGAAAGTGCTAGATCAATAAACAGTGGACCACTAAAACCCTAGGTTACTAGTTAGATTAAACAATTTAGCATGCGGGTGTTCAACGGTAGCAAGTATTCCGGAACAACTAGTTAAGCAATTGATTAAGAATAGAACGATTTTACCAACCAATCACCAAAAGCGGTTAGTGGTGATTAGCCGGACATAGCGAACAAAACAAACATGATATCAAATAAGAATCGCATTGAAAACAATTACCGAATGATTAAAGTCCTCAAAGAATCTCTCAAGAAGTCTGAAAATTCGTATTCTTCACCCCAAAAACGGCTGGGGGTGATTAGGGTTCGAACTAGGTCTTAAACACCCTTTAAATAGGTTTAGAAAATAAAAGAAATAAAAAATCTGCCGATTACGCCCGTAGGCGTACCGCCCCGAAATAGAATAAGTTAGGCGTACCGCCCGGGATTTAAAAGTCCGAATCTTGATTTGCTGCTCTTTGCGCTCACATCCATTTAAATCATTTTCTTTCGACGTGACCAGCACACTTCCTTTAACTTTAATATAACTTTAACTCCTCACTTGAATTAATTGAAAGTCCATATGAGTTCCTTTGCTTCTGCATGTTCACGAAAACCATCACTAGGACTTTATATACACACTTTTCTTTTTAACATTATTCATTTAATTAAAATCTTTAACTAAGCAAAACTAATTAAATATATAGACAACTCCACTTAAGTTCATTCTCAACATGACATCTTAAATATCAAAACTAATTAGAATAATATATTTTATGCATAATTTAATGTGTATGCAGAGTGATTAATATAAAATAAAGTGTACATTTTAACCGCTCATCACATCCCCACACTTGACTTTTTTCGTCTCGGAAAAACTGCCATGGAATCATAATTGGGAAATCAACTCAAAATCATTCAACAATTTAATATTTATCAACCAATTCAATTCCACATTCCAAAAATGTATTCATATATACTAATTGCAATCGCCGATATTTCTATCCGACTAAACCCAACCACTGATCTTTGAGCCCCCAAAGTGTTTATATAAATTACCAATCATTTGTATCAACCTGCCTATGTGTCCCACATTCAGAAAATCCTAGCTCAATTTAATCCCGACTCATATTCGGTCAAAGTAAAGGGTAATAAAGATGTATTATTTATATTTTCCCCACCCTAGTTAAACTAGATACTCATATATCCCAAGAATGATGAATTTGAATGGATAGTGAAATTGCTTGAGCATTTATTTGACTACTGTTTCTTTCTATTTTTTTCTTTTCTTTTTCTCTCTCTTTTCTTTTTTCATCATTATTTTTTATAGTTGGTTAATTTTAACTATACTTACCAACGGACATCATCAGAGGCATTCTTTCACAAGGTCTTACCCCCGAAATCATACGTGAGTGTTTTGCCCGCGAGATCCAGGGACATCATCAGAGGCACTCACCACGGGATACTATCCTTAGTTCGTACGTGAGTATTTTGTCCCTTCACTCTAATTTATTAACCAATTTATTACCTAATATGCTCAAAAGATGGAAAAATGGGGCGCCGTTATTTCTCGGATTTGCTTTCGCAAAAAGATCATAACGTGCCAATTTATTCTGAGGATATATAAGTCTCTAATCTAAAAAGGTCTTTTTCCTCCTAATCATCAGTTTCAATCTCACTCTAACTCCTAAAATGGGAACCCACTAGCAAGCTAATTATTTACATATTTATACAAAATAAACACAATGGGATAATTAAGCTTTACTAAATCAGCTGGGCCTACCGACACATCACAAATTAGATATATTTTTCATACTCTCCTTTTCTTACCACTTTCCCTTTCTTTATTCATTTTATTTATCTGAAAATCGACTCCCAATTGTACTATCATTTTCCATGATTTTTGCAAGTTATCCAGAGACATTTTTGACTCAAAACACTAAACTCAAAATGACTCAAAAAATGAAAAATCTTTTTGGATTTTTTGATGTTTTTCAAAATTTTTTTTTTAAACACACACAATAATAAAACTCACGAAACGCGTTATTCCCCTCCCCACACTTGAGTTCAACATTGCCCTCAATGTGAATAAAGAAACAACAAAAAAAACAAATAAGAATTAAAACAAAGAAATAAAAATAAATAGAAATAGGAAACGTACCGGTGATCGGAGATAAGAAAAAAAACAAAAATTCCTGACAGCCATCCTGGGGCGTACCGCCCAGAACGTGAAGAACTGGGGCGTACCGCCCTGCCCTCTTTTCGACAGAATGTTTGTAAATTTTTAGACACTTAGAAATTTTTCACTTCCCTGCCAAAACCTCTAAATTTTCATCACAACATGTTCCAATTAATATATAACTCTAAACATACCTGGAACACTTCATTTTGCTCAATTCGTATCTCCAAAAACTGATCCAACTCCTGAAAAACACAAAACACACACAAAATAAAAAATAAAACAAATTAAATAAAAAAACCTACCACTGGG
>JBCNJP010000017.1:7831680-7875359 GCA_039602395.1 Deinandra increscens subsp. villosa
TGTTTTTCTGAATCTAATTGCATGTGATATAGGTAATATGTTAAAACAAACATGAACCATATGTAATAAATATCAAACTATTACATGTGAAATTATATATTGCATTACATATAATAATGAAAAATTTAAAGTTAAAACAATTGTTCATAAACATTGAAATATTTTTTTGTATATAATTGATGTTCTATTTGTAACCTTACCATCTTTATCCAAGATTAGTAGTTGTAATATGTCTCTACTTTTATCTCTTGATAATGTAGCATATAGTTAACCATGTGTCAAAGTGGATCTCTGAAAAACAACCCAATTTTAAAAAGTAATTGTCCTGAACTCTTATTTATTATAATCACAATACATATAATAAGGGAAAACAATTTTTTTTCTTTAAAAAAAAATAAAGTAAATCTTCTTCTCAAAAGGTGTTAACCTCAATATTACTTCTAAAAATTATCTCTATTTCTATAACACAGCTACTGGGTTTAATCACCTATATTCTAATCATTATTTAATTACATGAGAAAAATATAACACAACTACTTGGTTTAAAAATCACCTATATTCTATTCATTATTTAAGTACATGACAAATTTTTCTGATCATTATTTTATATTAACATCAATGGAACACCTACTACTAGAACTAACTTATGTTTTGTAAATCCTCATAGTTAAATAGATTTAGATCGTATTAAGTGAGTATAAATTTCATTAAAGTGTAGGTACTAATGTTTTCAAATATAAATTGCAAATAAAAGATATATCAAAAATTTAAAGAGTCATATGATCCATAATATTTAAAATGTCTGACAAAAGATTACTTAGCATATGGACTACGTGAATATAGTAAAGAGTAAATGTAGTTTATGCCCCTCTAGTTTCGGCCAAAAGTCACTTTCTATCCCAAATTAAAACCTTTTGCACTCTACATACAAAGATTTCTTAAAATTCCCACATTACATCTGTGATTCAAAAGACCGTCATATATTCTTTTAGATGTACTATATCATGCAAAGATCTCACATTTTGAATTCTCATTGCTATAAAAATTCTAATGTAGATGAACAGCCTACTTTTGCATGGCTGGATCAAGTATCCCATCTTACCCGCCATCTGTTTCTCAAATCCTCTCTCTGCACCATAGTCTGCTTATACTGATCTCAACAGATCCAATTCGAAGTATGTCGCTTGAACATGGTCACTCGTCTTCGCCATCTATCATCATTTGACTTATAGATCTCATTTCTCGATCTATGGATCTAAGAGACCGATGCATGACAACCTCGATACACTGTCGCACGAGACAGTCATCAGATGTCGAGTTGCCTTTCTTCCTTTTCTGCCTTATAAAGCCCGACAAACATGTAACACCGTTTAATCAGAAATGAGCTAATGGTTTTTACTTTTCCCGAAACCAAGACTCAATACCAGGGAAGGTCATGAAGGTAACATAAGTCGAGTAATCCTAACAATACTTTCAGGGATTCTGCTCCTTGGCACCATCGTACCTGCGGGACTACGACCCTTTGTTGTGCTGCCCTAAGGCCCGCTAGCTTTGATAGCCCCTTGCGGACTATGGATTTTTTAAGATTAAGATTTTTTTTTAGAATTTTGGACTTACGAGTCAAAGACCTATTAGAATATATGATTAGGGTTAATTAGTATAAGCCCACGGGCTCATTAGGTATCTAGGGTTAAGATTTCATTATCTATAATTGTAACCCAGTTATTTGATAAGAATTCAATTTAGTTATTTCATAATCTTTCATGGTAATCAGAGCCAAGATCCTTGAAACCCTAAATCCCTTTGCTGATCTAGCCGTCATCACTGTGTTCAAACCCTAGACAGGGCAGTGTGCCACCGCTGTCGCCGCCCTGTCCCAACTTCGTTTAGTTTCTTCAATTTTTTTATTTTCTCGTTTCAATAAAGTTTCATTTTCATCTCCTTGACTCAAAATTCTAATCATCTCACACATAATGATCTCATTCAGATCACATTCCAATCATCACGGTAAGCCGTTTATTCTCTCTTTGAATCAATTGAAATTGAGTTTATACTCTTTGGCGTTTGTTATATTCCAATAGCCGTAATGTTTTTCTTGAAAAATTCTTGTTTCTCTTCTTCAAGCTTGGGAGTGTGATTTTTTATGTAATTCTTGATGTAAGCAACAAATTTTTTCTTGTTGAAAGGGGTTGCTCCTGGAGTCTAAAACGAAAACCATAGAGGGGGTTCCAAAATATTTATTATTCTTTTTTAAAGTAAGAATTCCCGTCCTAAACAAAAACCACAGAATTTTAACTATTTGATTTGTTTCCATGGATATGAGTGATGTTTTCTTCTTCTTTACTTACGGATTTTACTCATTTAGCATCATTGTTCTTGAATCATGGCTTCTATGTTGACTCAACCACATTTCGATCATGATCTCGATCTTAAACTACGGTTTGATTAGATTGTTTTTTTTTCTTTTCTTTTTAAATCCGTGAATCTCATCTCTCGATCTACGGATCCAAGAGACTGCCGTGTGACCACGGTCACCGGCTTTGCTTTCTTTTCTTTTTTCTTTTTTTTTTCTTTTTTTAGATCTAGGGATCTCATCTCTTGATCTACGGATCCATCAGACCATTGATTGCTAGCCTCGATACACCACCACAAGACTCCGGTCATGGGTTGTCAAACTTACCTCTAGCCAGCCATGTTTATTATTCAGGAAACCATGACCAAAAACTAAATGAAGTCATGAATGGAGCTAAAGCCGAGGAAACTTCACAATATTTTCAGGGATTCAAATTTTCTGAGCCGCTTGCAGAAGATTGGGATTTGGAGTCGAGAAGGGAAATTGAAGCTATTTTTTTGTTTTTATTTTTATCTTTATGTTTCTATAGTTTTTCAGTCTAAGCGTCTGATTTCCTCCTGCTTTAACTGCGGGGGAGTATTAGAATATATGATTAGGGTTAATTAGTATAAGTCCACGGGCCCAGTAGGTATCTAGGGTTAAGAAAATTCATTCTCTAAATATTGTAACCTAGTTATTTGATAAGAATTCAATTCAATTATTTCATAATCTTTCAAGACCAAGGTCGAAGCTCACTTTATAGTTTTTGTTATTAATCTATAAATTTTTTCACATCTGATTTTCTCCGCTCTAACTTGCAAGGAAGTATTGTAATGCATTATTAGAGATTAGTATTTATTATTATTAGGGTTAAGTCACAAGCAAAGTTGGACAAAATTATCTTTCCATCTCTGTAAATTATAAACACCTATTGAATGGAATGCAAATGAGTCTAAGCCTTCCATTTGGAATTCCCCTTTTAGCCATTTTTCTGATAAGGATGTCCCATGAAAAACAAGAGAATTATCAATTGTACAGGTTTGATAAGTCGAGCAAATAGATGTTTAAATGTAAGATTAGCCAATTCAGCCTCATGACAAACACATTAGTAAAAAAAAAGTTGGATTTCGCATCCATCAGAAGAGTTTTGCTGCGAGTAGGGGCGAAACTGGTTCATGCCCAGGGGTAGCACGTGCTACCCCTTAATCTTGTATGTGAACTGGAAAGTTTTTTGGATTTTTGGATTTTTATGTACGAATGCAACCCCTTAAAAAACCACTAGACTATTTATTTACCTAGCCTAAATGCCTTTAAGATGAGGCTCACATAATAAAACAGTAACATGTTTGAAGAAAATCATAGGTCAATTTTTGGCCAAATTAATTTCTGATATGTTTTTCATTAAGCTCGAGCCTAACCAGTGGCTCTGTCTCTTGGACCCAACCAGGGGATGGCACTCCTTTGACCTCGTTTTCTCAGGGGCGATGCCCCGAAACCCTGCTAAAAAAATTATGCTACGCCTTAAAATTATTTCTAGTTCCGCCCCGGCTACGGGTCAAAAAATCTAGATCCATAATCAAAAGGAACATTGAAACAAGGCTAAGCATTACAGGTGTACAAGGAGAATATGTTACCGAATACATCTGTTGAAATAGTGACAAAGAATTTGCTGATGAAAAAGAACACACTGGTGGAAATAGTGACCGATAATTGTTGTCTGTACCTTTATTGACAGGAACTATCGGAGTAGTAAATCATTGTAGGATTAATCTTGATGGGTCGGGTTACCCAAATCGGGTCAAAGAAAATGGATACGGGTCAGCAGGGATTTTAGATTAAGTCACATGTTTAATGTTTTAATGAGTCATGGTTAGTTAGTGATTAGTGGGTTAGTGGTTTCCTTTTCTTTAGGAGAAAGTTTGTTTTTTCCCTATTAATGTAATGTTAAGTATGAATGAAAGTGTCAAGACTTTGAAACAGAAAACCAGAAGTATTTACGTGAGTTTTAGAGTGTGAATTAGGGGCCTGATTTCCAACAATCATATCATGATTTTCATCTATAAAAGTAATAAAACGTAATCAGACAGATCTTCAGAAGGATGGTCAGATATTCATCATGAAAAATGTATAATATCATCAAGAAAGCAGCAAGTTGGAAACAAATCGATTCTTTTTGACACTTGTAGTTTCTACTTTGCTATATGAAAATTCTGATTACATGAATGAGTCGGGATATAAGATCCTGTTGAACTCACGTCTTCCTTTTACATAAGAGATCGAAAAGACACTACATGCATGATTTATTTTATACATTTTATACACGGTCGAATAATTATATGAACCACAAGATGGATTATGTTCCTTTTAGACATGACCGTTTTCAACAAAAACAAAAACTAAAGCCAGTTTTGCAAAAGTAAATAATAATAATGCAGCTAATTTGGAGATGAACCAAGGGATCCTGGTGGAGAAGACAGATAAGGTTTTGGAGGAATCTTCAATGATGCCAAGTCCCCTTCTAACATTTCCAAAACCCTAGTGATTGTGGGTCGGTTCAAGGGATTAGTTTGTATGCACCACAACCCCACAATAATCATCTTTCTCGCAATCTTATTTTCTTCATCACAGAGAATCCCTTGCAGTCCAAGTTGCTCTTCAAGTAATTCAACCTTTTTGTATATCCAATGAGGAAAGTATATCTCACTTGTATGATCAACTCCGACCTCGATGTTTTTTCTCCCTCCAACCATTTCAAGAATCATCATTCCATAACTGTAAACATCTGCTTTGTGGGAAACCTCTCCAAAATTTCTAGAAAATAGTTCAGGAGCAATATAACCGGGTGTTCCTCTCATATGGGACATAGATATCTTGCTTTCTTTCTCACGAAACAATTTAGCCAGCCCAAAGTCAGATATCTTAGGACAAAAATCCTTATCCAATAGAATATTATGTGGCTTTATGTCTAAATGTAAAATCCGAGTGCTACAACCCCTATGCAAATATTCTAGACCTCGAGCAATCCCAACTGCAATCTGGTGTAACTTTTCCCACCCAATGTGGCTACTACTCGTAGAACCACGACTGTATATGAACCTCTCTAGGGAACCATTGGGCATGAACTCATAGATTAAAGCTCTTTTACGACCCTCCAAACAAAATCCCATAAGACTTACAATATTAATATGGGAAGTCCTACCAACACTTGCAACTTCATTAATGAAATCTTCCCCATGCACCTTTTACTTCACTTAAAACCTTCACTGCTACTAGGTTTTGGTTTCTTAGCTCTCCTTTATACACAGAACCAAACCCACCTTGGCCTAGTTTGACTTTAAACGAGTTCGTCATCTTCTCAACTTCTGAATAAGAGTATCTTTTTTGAGCTAATTCATGATTCTTTAGAAACATTTCAACTTTAACATTATACTTCGCCTTACTTCTCCGTCCAGCTTTCCGTTTTAAGCATAAGATTATCACAACTAACATTATTAAAGAGCCTACGCCAAGAACTGCAACTGTCAATACATTGCATGTAAGTTGATCAATAAGTTTGTTCTTGAAAGTGGAATTTTTAGTAAATAGTTGACAAAAACTTTGTTTTTATTTGATAAATTACCCAAGACATGAATAAGCCGTGGCGATTTTCTTCCATCATCTACAAAAACAAAACCAGTAAAATATAACTTTAGAAATGATTTCTTGGCTTCTAAGTATCAAATTGAAAGTGTTTCCAAAACTAATTTTTCTCTCATTCATTGATATATTTATAATACATGGATATCAATATCTTAAAATGCAATTTCGTTAAAAATGGTACATAGAGGCTGAATATATATCTTAACTTATAATCCTAATAAATCAATAAAATTTATGTCACATGTCTCATTTATAAAGGATCCACATCAGCAGCGCCACATGTCAAACTCACAATCAATTACCAATTTAGTAAATCACCAATTAAGATTAATTACCAATTTTGTTAAAATGGAAATGTTGTTTTTACATTTTTTTGATAAAATTAATGTAGATTTGATTAATTTACTCAATAACTTTAGTCTTTTTGTGGAAAGTAATCAACAACTTGTCAAACATAATAAATTTTTTAAATGTATTAAATTATTATTTAATATATTATAAGAATTTTATATCCATAATAATTTTTCAAAATTTTAATCATAAATCTATATTCAGCTCGTGTACTACACGAGTTACTAACCTAGTATATTCTATGGGAAATAGGAAGTTGATATTGTCTAAAGGGAAATAGAAACCATCAAAATTTTGACATGACACAGTTAAGAATTAAAAGTATGAATATTTTAGTCTTAAAACAAATAATATATTTCTTATGGAAAATAACTCTATTTCACATTTAAAATTTTCTAAGGAAAGAAAAAAAATTATATAAAAAAATTAATTACAACTACTAGATCACGAGATTTAATAGTAAAAAATAGATCTACCACTCCTTTAAAATTAAAAAAGTAACACTAACAACTTTATAACTTATTCATACATTATTTGTTAAATGTGTCATCCAATTAATTCAATCGGTTGTTGTATATATATCTCTTCTACGTTTACTTTTTCAGTATGAACACGTGGTATGATGTTGGATCGTGGTTAACCTGTTAACCTTATTAAGTTACAAGAAGGTTTCAAACAAGAAAGGCGGAATCAGACTTGTTTGTGTTCTTAACAAAGATATATTGATCCGAAAGTGTAACTAGTAAACAAGAAGTAAAGTACATGCACAAGAGATATAACTTCCAAGTACTACTATATTGATACTTCAATAATGTTTACAAGAGGGTTACAACTAAAATATGAGTTCAGGGATCACTACTTAAACAATGAAGTAAAAAACTAATATATATAGTGCAAGAGGAAAATAAAAGATATTCTTTTATTTTCCTTTTAGCCCCTAGGCTAAATAAACAAACATTATCTACTCTGAAAGTTGTTGAAGTACAAGCATGCTTCTGTGAACAGTTGAGTAGACCTTTCGGTGAACAGTGTACAGCATGCCGTAAAGTAAAACTGCTTCCTGACAGCTTTATGCTTTGGAACTTGTGCAGAGAGAGAAAGTCAAAGTTCCGGAGTAACAAAGAGAAAGTTCCGGAGAACTCCTTAGTGTAGAAGAAGTTCCGGAGGAACTTCCTTCGGAACTCTGACTTAGGAATTTTTGCCTAGCAAAACATTCCCAACATATGATATGCTGAACTAAATTATTTATTTTCTCTTTTTTGTTTGTTGTATATGTTGCTTCTGTTTATTGTATATATGTTGCTTATGTTTACTATAAACAGTTTACAAAAGAAACGAAACTCATAATAAATGTTCCGTAATTTAGAACAGTTCCATCAAAAACACCAACGTAAAAGAAAAAAATTTATAGAAATGGTAAACAATAAAAAATAAATACAACGTGGATGAAAAATACCCCGTCTGTAACAAGGCGTGTATCAATTTGTTTGGGGAGCACGCCGTTCACTGCAAATGGCTTCCTGGGTTTAAATATCGACATGATATGGTTCGGGACGTTCGGTTTGACATTTTCAGGTGGGCTGTGATCTAGGTCAATTAGGAAGCTCCTGTTAACTTCCTCTCTGACCCCTTGGATGGGCGTTCAACCCTCAGGCCGACCGACATACTTGTTTTTGGGTGGCATAATGGGAAGCACGCCTGTGTGAATTCATAACGGGGGTTTCTCCCTTTGTGGGGCTGAGGGCCAGTACCTTCATGGCGGGCCAGGCAGCGTCCAGAGCGGCTGCGGGGAAGGTGAACAAACACGAAAAAGTGTGCATTGAAAATCAACATGTGTTTTTTTCCTTCGCTTTTGATACATTTGGTCATCTTGAGTTAGAGGCGGCGGCCATGTTGAGCCAGATCCAAAAAGTCATGTACGGGAATATTGTGGCCTCTAGATTGAAGAATGTTGTTTTTATACGTCTATGGTTCGCTATTAAGAAAGGGCTGGCTGGCGGCGCAGCTTGTTGTCCGCCTTTCCTGCGTGTTCACTTGAGTCGTGTATATATGTACTTTTCGGTTTTTAATGAAAAAGGTGTACGATATGATGGTGAAATAAGATTTGAAGTCACTTCATCGACACAACGACACAAGAAACATATTACTTACAAGTAACGTAGGTCTTACAAAATAGAGTTAATTACACAACTAGTACATGTGGTTTACCCATAGTAACAACCTGGAGTATTAATTTTTGGCTATACGACATAAGGTATCAACTTTTTATTTTGTTTCAACATGGGGTATTAAGCTAACACCCCGTTATTTTTAACGGGAAACACCCTCATGTGACAAAAACGTGAGGGCATTTTAGTCCATTTAACCTAACCCCTCAAATACCCCCAAACTCCCCTTTCTATCTGTGTGTGTCAAGGAAGAGTGAAGAGAGCCCACCGGCTCTCCCCATTTTTTCGGCGGACGAACCAACTGACCAAGGCGGTGACCCACGACGGTGGGTGGTGGTTTAGCCTCAAACCGTTTCCATTTTTTTCTCTTCCTTTGCTTCTGAGGCCTGCCCATAGACCCCGAACTGTTTCTGGTCAGGACAGGAGAAGGAAGGAAAGGTAGTGGCGGCGACGACTGTTAGGTTACCGCCATGAACGGCGGCGGTGGGGCCCCTCTATCGTTTTTTCCGGCGACGACGGTGAGTTCTCTTTGTTCATCTCCTCGGTCTCTTTCATTTTCCAGCTTATTCACTCCTTGAATCCTGATTTCTGTATGCGTGTTTAGATCGGAGCAGGTGAAGAGGTTTTTGGTGGTAGTTAGCGGCAGTGTGGAGGCTGCCGGCAGCGGCCATGGCCTCCGGCCGCCGTAGCAATGGTGATTAATGGTGGTGGGTTCCGGTCACTCTCCTTCTCTTCCTCTGTTCGACGAGCAAGTGGCAGCAGCCGCGTCTCCTTCCCGTTCCGGCGAGCCGATGGCGGCTAGGGTTTTGAACTTTGGATGGTGGCAATGACCAGCGGCTAGGGTTTAAATGAACTAAACTGCCCTCACGTTTTTGTCACGTAAGGGTGTTTTCCCTTAAAAATGATGAGGTAGCGTAATACCTCATATTGAAACAAAACAAAAAGTTAGTTCCTTATGTCGTTATAGCTAAAAGTTAGTACCCTAGGATGTTACTATAGGTAAACAACATACTGTGTAATTAACTCTATAAACTAACATACACATACGCAAGAAAATATAAATGAGAATGGGATATAATAATTAAAAAGGAAAATGTGCAAATAAATCGAAGATGGGTGATCATAGATAGGTTATATTAAAAACTAGGTTAGTAACCCGTGTATTACACGGGTTGAATTTAGTTTATAATATTAGTTAAACATATAAAAAATATTAAGAAATTTAAAAATTATAAATGAAATAATTAATTATAAAATATTAAATGATAATTTAATAATACATTAAAGATGACAAATTCTGGATTTGTTTTCTTAAAAAGACTCAATTATTGAGTGACTTATCAAATCTACATTATGTTTGTCAATTGTTTTTTAAAATGAAAATTTAGTTTAGATAAAATTGGTAATTAGTTCAATTGGTAATTTACTAAATTAACAATTGAATCTGGTTTTGTAATGTGTCAATGTTGATGTGGACACTTTAAAAAGAAGACATGTGGACATTTTTTTATTGCTTTATTAGTATTAAGATAATGTGAAAAGGAAAAAACAGAAAAACAGGTAGTACACGGCTTTTAAACAAGAGACCTAATTTTACAAGGGCTAACCATTGGATTAAAGAAGTGTTTGATTATTTTTCTTTGGAATATCTACTCTTAAATCGTTATTTGTGGTACTCTAATATCGTGTTTGGCGCGTGTCATAAGCTAGCTTAAACGAGATTTTTTCAAAAAGCTATTTTTTTAAAAAAGTTTCGTTTGATAATGTCAAAAAGCTAGCTTATAAGCTAGCTTTTGAAAAGTTACTTGCAGTAGCGTTTCAAATACCTTTTATAATATTTTCAGTTTTATCCTTCCCTAACTAATTATTTATACTTTATTTATGAATTTTAATTTATTTATATACATGTACTTTTATGTCATTTTATATTTTTCAGCTAGTTTATTAGCTAGTTTTTACCAAACGTTATTTTTTATCAGCTAACTTATATTTTATCAGCTTGCAGCCTAGCAGCTACCAGCTAACTTTTCAGTTAGTACGTCAAACACAGCCTAATCTTTAATCACTCAATTAAAAAGAAGTAAGAAGTGTGTTACTATTCATACCCTTCTATCCTTAATTTTTATTTGTTACACCTCTCTGTAAATTTATATACAATTATGATTTAAACCTTTTGATTTTCTTTTTGTATATTTTAACCAATAATATTTTTAATATAGTTTTTCTAAATAAAATTACAAAAATGTTTTGAAAAATAATAGTTTTTAAAAATGTTTTTTAAATTATTTTTTATAATAAATTTATTTAAAACAGTTTAAAAAACAAGTTCAAAATTAATTTATAAAAATAGTTTTAAAAAAATGTTTTTGATGATTTTTTAAAAGCAGTTTTTTAAACTTATAAAACGTTTTTGTTATTTTATTTTAAAAAAAATTATTTATAAACTATTTTAGAAAAAACATTGTATTGAAAAAATAAAAACCGTTCTAATAATAGCTATTTAGAAAAAGTTTTTCAAAACGTTTTTCTATAAATCATTTTTTAATTTAAAAAATAAAGTTGTTTAGAAACATTTAATAAAACTGTTTAAAAACATTTTTTTTAAATTGTTTTAAGAAATGATTAACTTTTTTGTTATTTTATATAAAAAGTGTTTTTAAAATAAACTACTCTTATAAGATAATTATACAGGATGGAATATGACAACTTCTAAGATGAAATTTCAAGGGGTGTAACAAGTAACAAGATAGTACGAGTAGTCTACCAAAAAAAATAGTCAATTGAAGTTGTGTTTTTTTAGGGTAATTTTGTAGAAATATAACCAACTTTTAATTTTATTCTAATTATTCACTCAAACTTTTTATTGTTTCAATCAGGTAATTTAACTTTATAATATGTTCTAATTTTAGACAAATGACCTGATTAGTAGGTAACCTAATCAATTTTTTTATGAAAATTTGAAGTTTCATAAAAAACATTTTTTTATAACGGTTTAAAAAATAAATTTAAAAATGAAAATAAAATTGTAAAATTCGTTTTTATAAAAAAAATTGTTTAAAAAAAAATCCTTTTTTATAAAAAGATTCAGTTTTTATTAAAAAAAATGATTAGGTTACCTGCTAATCAGGCCATTTATCTAGGATTAGAGCATATTTTAAAGTTGAGTGATCCGATTGGAACAAAAAAAAAAATTTGAGTGACCTAATTGTAACAAAATTGAGAGTTAGTTATGTTTATGTGACATTTTTCCTCTTTTTTTATATATAATAGCTAGTTTTTGTACCCGTGCATTTCACAGCTGGGGTTTAAAAAATTTAGAATTGTAATCGAGTACAGAAAATGTAATTGAATTATGAATTTATATTAGAAGAAAAACTGTTAAAGTAACACACGTGCATCGCACAGCTGGGGTTTTAAAAAATTAATAATTATAATAAAATACCGAAAATGTAAATGAATTATGAAACATGTATAAAAGAATAAATTGTTAAAATAAAAATGTTATTAAATTGTTCATTATTTAGTTTCTAAATTTGCAATGTTTACTTTAATTTCATGATTGTCATTTAATATTAAAAACAAATAATTTGCAAACTAATGAAAGGTTTGGTAAATTAATTTGTTATGTATTTCGATGTTGGTGATATTTTTAAATTAACGATTATTCATTGAACATATTTCATATTGGAATAAATAATTCGTTAAATTTTGAGATAAAATTTTGAAGTGATACCAAATTTGAAATTAGTTATTTGATATGTCAAAGTTAATGAAAGGTTTGGTAAATTAATTTGTTATGTATTTCGATGTTGGTGATATTTTTAAATTAACGATTATTCATTGAACATATTTCATATTGGAATAAATAATTCGTTAAATTTTGAGATAAAATTTTGAAGTGATACCAAATTTGAAATTAGTTATTTGATATGTCAAAGTTAATGTAATTTGTTAGGGTTAATAGAGTTAAAGTGTTTAAGGTGATCACCTTGTGTCCAAGTGATCCAGATTCTATCCTTGCTCTCAGCAATATTGTTCTGAGGCATGGGGGCTCTATAAAGGAAGACCAGGACCTTGTTTGTTTCTGGTTCGATCCCGAGAGCGACCGGGTTTTACCACCAGTGGGCCTTCGGGCAGGTGGGTTTTCCCCGGAATTGGAGATAACTTGGGTGTGCTTAAGGGCTCCGTACGGCTGGGTTGGGCCAGCTGGCGGTGGCCTTTTGCCATTGGGTCACCCCGTACGGAGTACCTGGACAATTCTATGTTTGTTGGCCGTTAAAAATAAAATGGAGTTAAACTACGAAATTGATAATTATCTGGTTGTTAAAATTTTAAACCTTAATATTTTATGTTGAATAAAAAATATCTATTATATTTTTATCTGAATATCTATTATTAACAAAAAAAAAATTAAAAATAAGATGGGTTGTGATGATGTCACATGATAAAAAAAGAAAACTTTCCCTCTATAAGCATGTTTGGGATTCCATTTGAAAACTCCTTATTGACTTATTGACTTTTTGAAAATTCAATAAGTTAAAAATATTGTTTGATTAATTTAAGAGCATTTTTGATTTTGGCTTTTCGAGAATGAGAAAAAAGTTATTTTAAAAAAAATAAGAAAACTTTGCTTTTAAGGGCATGTTTCGGAGTGATTATTTGAGTGTAAAAGCACTTTAAGATAAAAGTGCTTATTAGCTTATTACTTTTAGAAAATGAGTTTTAAAAAAAAATGTTTGGATTAGTTTTTGTGGTATGAATTGTAGTTTATATGTATAAAATAACCAAAAATGACATTCTATATATATCAATTAGGTAGCTCATGAGTATTATAGGGGTAGTATGGTAAATTTATTGTCTAAAAGCCAAATTGAGTTTTAGAAGCCAAGTTTTTATGCTTTTGAAAATCTAATTTTTACTTCTCTTCAAAAGTTATTTTGAAAAGTGATTTTCCACTACACAAACAATACTTTTATTTATTGGCTTTTAAAAAAGCCAGTAAGTCAATAATTTGATTTATAATGGTTATACAAACATGCTCTAAAACTCCTTTTGGCTTTTGGAAATGAAAATTAATAATATGCCCGTCTTTTTTACACACAAGGCTTCCTCACTTTCTCCCCTTTTGATCATTTTACATGAATAAGATAAGGAAATATTTTTTAAAAATAACTTATTGACTTTTTTCACCATCACAGAAGCTAATCCAAATAATTTTTTAAAAAATCATTTTGAAAAAAAAGTCATAAGTTAACAAGTGTTTTAGTTAAAAACACTTTTACACTTAAATAAGCACTCCCAATTTATCAATTTGGTAATCTTTAATCGATTAATCAAAAAGGAATAGTCAATTTTTGAACTTTTCAAGTCAAATATGTCATTTTCATGAATTTTCCTTTCAAAAATAAATCCTAGATATTAATCTATTATAAACCAAAAACCAGATGTGAGAGAAAAAATGGTTTTCGGATTGAAAATCGGTTTAGAAAAAAAAAGTAACATTGTGAGAAACTTAACCGGTTATTAAGTCGAACCTTGACATTTTGTTCTAGAAAGTAGATGTAAAATCAGTTTTTTCACAAATTGGTTATGAAAAAAACTGGTTTAAAACAGGTTAACCGACTACAAACCTGTATGAACGAATTCATATAAGTTTAACATAATGATTTATTTTCACCTAAATCGGTTTGAAACTCTAATCAGTTATTGTAGTAACCGTTATTGACGAGGCATTGACCAAACCAAAAATGGTTAGAAAGAAAAAACCGGGTTTATGCACCTATAGAAAAAACCACCGTTTTTTCTTCAAGTGGTGAAATAAACTTGGTCCGTTAGTATGAGGATGATAATTAGAAGTTGGAGAAGTTTAAACCTGATTGATTTAAGAAAAAGAAAAAAAATGTTTTTTTATTAAGTTGTGAGTTTTCTTGTTGATAGCGTTCCTAATGACTCAAGCCTAGTGTGTCAAATCTACTATCATGCCCGGTTGTAATCCGTGTAAGGAAGGTTCACCGGAGGATATTGGAGATTTTAACTTTTTAAGCGCAATTAGAAAAAACTACCAAAAGCAACGGTGTACGGAGACATACCTGTCAGGCTCCGGCAACCCGAACTGCCTTTGTAACCATCTCCATCGAACCCACTTTTACACTTACACCGGTGCCCATCGCTTCCATCAACAAAAGGGGACACAATTGTCGTACAATCAGCATCAACATGACAGTCGCAACTTCCGCCAACCCACCACCCCAATCTAACCGTTTGTATGTCCAAGGACACCGAAGCGCTACCCCCAATCGTCTCCGTGGCAACCCCAGAAAACAAAAACTGGCATCCCAAGCCCGTCACATTTTCGTAATCAAGAAACATTCGAGTAACATCGCTGGAGTAACAACTGACGTTTCCGTCCCCACCTTGAGCGCCGCTACAGTTGACGATCTCCAGGTGGGTTCTTAACGTCGTCATGGGTATCATGCAATTCTTCATCTGCTTTGTGCAATTTTCCAAGAGGATGGCGTTGGTCGACATCGGTGCGTAGTGTTCACCGTAGAGCTGGGTGAGGGCGTTGACGGGACGTCCGCACTTGGCCGGAAGGCTCACAAGTAATAAACCCTCGGAGATGTGGAATTGTTGAACACTAAATTCACCGATGAAAACGTCACCGTTAGAGGTGCAATTGAGCTGGATTTCGCAGCCGGAGTTGAAACCGAATGGGTAGGGGACGGTCGGAAATGGCCCGCCGGGGCATGACTGCTCACAACTAAGGGGTTTCCGGGATATTATAACCGACGGAAAAACGGCTATAAAAAGAATCAAGGATACCGCTAGTTTAACCATCACTAACTTGAACATAAATAATGAGAAGTGAAAATGGAGAGAAATTGCTTTGTTCTATAAGAAAACTATGGAAGTGGGAGACTTTAACAAACAGGAAATATATGGGTTTCTCAATAATTATTTAATTTCAGGGTAACTAAATGTAAGAGCGCGTCCCGCTAGTTAATTGTTTCTTTTGGATAACACGTTGTCACATTGGTTAAAGTGAGGTAAACAAAGACATTAAAAATAAAAACTTTTGGGTTGAAGTCACACATGTGACAAAAAAAAGTAAATGGGGGTCTAGATTGGGCCAGGGGGTTTTGTCACCAGTAGTGAGTTTCCTCCTGATAAGGATTGGAGATTATCGGATGTGTGAGTAATACCTCCGCCAGTGATCCAAATCTGTCGTTCAAAAAAATAGTATTATAAAAACACTATTAGTTAAATATAAAAATAAAAAAATTGATAACTAAAGACGGTATAAAATTAAAAGAGTAAATTTCGGTTTTCGTCCCTGTGGTTTGTGCCCGGTAACGGTTTCAGTCCAATCTTTTTAATTTTCTCAATTTCATCCTTGTGGTTTCTAATTTGTCCCGATCAAGTCCCCGCGTCTAACACCATCCAAACCTGCCGTTAATACTACCTCATATGCCCCTCACGTGAGGGGCTTTTATGTCATTTGACACCCTTTTCTCCCCCAATTAATCAAAAAACCCTCGATGCACTTCCCTGCCCTAATCTATTCGACGCATTCACTTAAAAAATCATCGATGCTCCCCAACTATTCCAAAATCATCGCTGGAGTTGATTGAAGATTGAAGAAGTTCATCAGGTTCCCGACCCCATGGCGTTGAGAATCTGGTACGTTCGTAGTCCAGAACAGATTGTTGATGTTGATTCGTTTTATGGTAAGCTCTTAACAATTTTTGCCATTTAGTAACTCAAATTGTCCTAAATGCTAAAAGGTAGAATGTTTAATGGTAGGTGCACTTACTACTTTGTTCTCACTGAAGCTTAATCATGGAGGATTCTTCACAGAATTCCCAAATCGAATGTATGTAGATGGTCAGGTAAGCTATGTCGATCTGGTTGATGTAGAAGAATTTTCTATCAGTGAGTTGGACAGTATGTTGGAAGAGATAGGTTATTCTGATGAGGATGTTAGGTATTGCCATTATAGGATTCCTGGTAAAGACTTAAACTTTGGGTTGAGGGTACTTGCTAACAAGTCTGATGTGGTAGAGATGTTGAAATACATTACAGAGTATAAACTTATTGAAGTGTTCATCGGGAAAGTAGGTATTGAGGCTGATAAAGCATTTGAATCTAATAATGAAGGTGGAAGAGATGAGGGTGAGGCTGAGAAACTATGTACTAAAGGTGAGGAAGAATTACATGATATCCAAGTTAATATCGAAGGTGATGACGAGGCTGATCAATGTAGTGATGATGATGAAGATCAATCTAGTGATGATAATGATGGTGAAGATCAATGTAATGATGATGATGAAGAAGATCAATGTAGTGATGATGATGAAGATTCTGATTATGAAGAGAGTAATGATATAGAATGTGAAGTTGATCATGAAGATTTTGATAGCAGGAGTGAAGAGGACAGTGACACACCTTTGGAGAGAGCTCTAAAGAAAGCTAGAAAGTGTAAGAAAAAGAAGAAAGCTGAAGTACTTGAACCATTCTATGTTGGGCAACAGTTTCCAAAGAGGGAGCTAGTTAAGGAACTTGTTATAAATTTGGCAGCAGAGAGTAGAAGGCAACTTAGTATTGTCAAGAATGACAATGAGAGACTTAGGGCTATTTGTGATGGTTTTATTCCAAACTTTGAAGTGGGGTCACTGGAAAAAGAAAACACTGATGGGAGCAAGACAAAAGAAAAAGAATCTAAGAAAGAAACAGGTGGGTCCAAGAAAAAGGAATCAAAAATTAAAGTGGGTGGGTCAAATCCTTTATTGAACCCACCAACCAAAAAAGAGGGGGCCACTTGCACATGGGTCTTACATGTGAGTAACCAAAATAAAGAAGGAACTTGGATTGTTAAAACATTTATAAATGAGCATTCATGTTTGAATACGAGAAAAGTGAAGTTGTGCACAGTTAGTTGGTTATCCAAAGTAGTTGAGAGCACAATTGTAGTGAACCCTAGTATACCTTTGAAGGCCCTTCAAGCACAGGTGCAAGAAAGATATCAGCTGCAGTTTTCTAGGCAAAAGATTTTCAGGGCAAAGGCTATGGCTGCTAACAAGATTGAAGGAGAATACAAGGCTCAATATGGGTTGCTTAGAGCATACTCTGAGGAACTGATGAGGTCAAATCCAGGAACAACAGTTGTCATAGATGTTGAAAGGGAATGCAACCCAGCTAGTGACACAAGGCAGTTTAGGAGAATTTATATTTGTTTAGGGGGTTTGAAGGCAGGCTTTAAGATCTGTGGTAGAGACTTGTTGGGCTTAGATGGTACTTTCATGAAGGGTCCATTTCCCGGACAAATCTTGACTGCAGTTAGCATAGACTCAAATAATGGAATATACCCTGTGGCTTATGCGTTGGTTGAAGCTGAAACAACTAATAGTTGGACTTGGTTCTTGACGCTCCTTGGGTCAGATCTTGATCTAACTTCAAATTCAAACTTCACTTTTATTAGTGACAGGCAGAAGGTGATATATATTTTATTTTTGTATGTTTAGTTTGACTTTTATTACTTTTGTTTAATGTTTAAAGGTAAATTATTGACTGATTAGTTTGACTTTTATTTCTTTTGTACACCAGGGCATCATACCAGCTGTTGCAAAAGTGTTTCCAAGTGCTGAACACAGGTTTTGCTTAAGGCATATACATGAAAACATGAAGATGAAATGGAGGGGTAGCTTATACAAGAATCTGTTATGGAAGTGTGCAACATCAACAACAGTGCCATACTTTGAGAGAGCAATGAAAGAAATTCAAAGTGAGGACCAGGATTTGTATGAGTGGTTATCCAAAATTCCCCCAAAACATTGGAGCAGGGCTTATTTCAGTGGTATGTAATAATTTGAATTCATCATAACTAATTTCCATATTTCATATAATAATTTGGATACTTTTATTACAGGTAGAGCAACAAGTGATGTTTTGCTAAACAACATATGTGAAGTTTTTAACAAACAATTGAGTGGTGGAAGGGATAAACCCATTATTACATGTCTTGAGTTCATTAGAGAATACTTGATGACCAGAATTGCTAGTGTGCAGAAGGTAATAAGTAAGTCTAAAGGGTTTCTAACTCCAAATGCAGAAAAAATCTTTGAAAAGTCCAAGGCAGAGGCTAGCCAATGCAAAGTAAAGTGGAATGGGGGGGGGGCAAGTACCAAGTGAGAGGAAGAAGGCAGGAACAATATATAGTTGATTCAGATGCAAAGATCTGCACATGTAGAAGGTGGGAGATTACTGGCTTACCTTGCAGGCACACAATTGCAGTGATCTGGAGTATGGCTGAAAGTGGTGAAGAAATTGGCCTACCTGAATGTTGGGTCTCTAAGGTTTATTGGTTAGAAACTTGGAAAAAAGTGTATGCAAATACAGTTGACCCAGTTCATGGTCAGGACATGTGGATGCCATCTTCTTGCCCAACTAAACTGACAGCCCCAAAGCATCATACTCAAGTTGGGAGACCAAGGAAGAAGAGGAAGAAAAGTGCAGATGAAGTGAGCAATGTTGAGCACAAGGGAAAAATGTTAAGGGTTGGTCAAACAGTCACTTGTTCAAAATGTAAGCAAAAGGGCCACAACTCAAGGTCATGTATTGGAAGGGCACAAGTTGGTCAAAGTGTGACTGATTCTACTCCAGCTGCAGCAATTTAGGATTCATCATAACTAATTATGTTTTGAAAACTTTTCCTAAGTTTAGTTTGGTCAAGTTGTGATGATATGTTTCTAAGTTTTTAAGTTTCTAAGTTTGGTTTGAACAATGTTTATGTAATGGCTGCAACATTTTGGCGTGTTATGGATATATATATATTAGTTGCAGACTACTCTTAGTTGTATTTTTTTAATATTAGTTGCAGTTATGGATATATATATATATATATATATATATATATATATATATATATATTTGATAAATTGGGTGCATTTTGGTTGAAGTTTGACCCACATTCTGTTGGAATTTTGATTCATATTGGCAATTTGACCCATATTCTGTTGGCATTTTGAGTTCATTGTGGCAAATTTGCCAATTCAATAATTTTGGTTCATTTGGAAAGTTTGACCACATTATGTTTTACCACAAAAAGACCACATTCATTTCAAGATCGATAAAATAAATAGCATCCAAATATGAACACAAAAAGACCACATTAATTTCAAGATCCATACATATTACCATACAAATTACCTACAAAATACCATACAAGGAAGACCATTTTTAGAACAGCTTCACTAATATGAACACAATGATAAAACACACCCAACTAAACACTATAATTAGCTTCAACTTCTGGATTTCCTTTTCACTTGAAATGTCGTCTTCCTTTACTTTGTTCTTCTCTGTGCTCGGAGTCAATATGTCGGATCTTCTTGGCAATGGAGGGTCAACCCAATCAAAAATAACCACAATTGGATCCCTATATGAAAATTAGGTTGACAATTCAGATTAAAAATGAGGTTACTTTGTGCAATTCGAAGGAAATTACTTACCTTCATACCGCAACAGTAGAACCTCCGCCCCATGTTGGCTTTTGTCCATGAGGTGCGAATTAAAGAAGGTGCTCCACAGTAACACATGTGAGTCACCTCGTTCATAGATGAGGAAGAAGCCATCGTGACGGAGAGCAACGAGGAGGGAAGTATCGTGAGGAAGGGGGTGAGGGGTGCAAACGATGGCCATAGGTGAGGGTTTTTTGGTATATGAAGGGGGAGAAAAGGGTGTCAAATGACATAAAAGCCCCTCACGTGAGGGGCATGTGAGGTAGTATTAACGGCAGGTTTGGATGGTGTTAGACGCGGGGACTTGATCGGGACAAATTAGAAACCACAAGGATGAAATTGAGAAAATTAAAAAGATTGGACTGAAACCGTTACCGGGCACAAACCACAGGGACGAAAACCGAAATTTACTCAAATTAAAATTAATAGAACGCTTTTAAAATGATTTTAATAATGAATTAAAAAACTAAAAAACAATATAAAAAATAAAGATAATAAAGACTATTACACAAATTATTAAAGTACACATGAACAAATGAACATTATAAAACTAAAACGAAACCGAAGAAAAAAGTTTAATAATTAATAGTGTGCCGTAGCAGGACCGTATAAACTTAATACCCATAACAATGGCTTCTCTAATGGCGCTTCACAAAGCTAGTCTTTCTTCTTCTTCATTCAAGGTAACTTCTCTACCCTCTCCTCATTTCATTCTCATCTGTAACGCTCTCATATCTTTCTCCACATCAACTGCCCCTATGTTTCACAGCAAAACCCTAACCAGTATCACAATGTTTACCAACAAAATTATTACCAATCTTTAATACTAATAAAGCACTAAAAATTTGCTAAATGTCTCATTTCTAGAGAGTCCACATCATCATTGCCAAATGTCAAAATCATATTCAATTATCATTTTAAAAATTATCAATTTAAGGCTAATTACCAATTATATCCAAACTAAAATTTCATTTTTTAAAAAAAAAATGACAAAGTTAACATAATAAATTTCCTTATACAATCACAAGTTAATGTATTGTAATAAGGAAATCAATAAGTAGACGAAACTAGCAAGAAGCTAGGAGATTACAAGAAAGTGAGATACATTAAAATTACACCACAAGTCCCAATTCAACCCATAAAATCTACCTATTCATAATCCAAAGAAAGCTCAAAGCTCTAATTTCCCAAAACATCTTGTCCGGCCTTTGAAATCTCCTATTAAAAATAGCATCATTTCTCACCTTCCACACGCATCACATAATAATGACAAAGATTACATGCAAAAGAAGTTTGTGTTTGTGGGAAAAGGGCCAAGTGTTGTGGGCCTGCAAAACGTCCTGCACCGACAAAGAAAGCACACGAGGAGTTTCACCCAACCCAAAATTAACTCCCACACCAAGGCCGCTCTCCGGCAGCCTACCAAGATGTGGTCGAAGGATTTTTTTTTTAATCGCAATTTGGCCCAATGATGTATCCCGAGTTCGAACCTGACAGCGTCCCTACTTGCACCATTGGGTGAGAACTGGGCAAACCTGTAAACACTCTCTTATGATTCACGATCAAACACAAAGCTTAATCCTTCATTGCCCACTAATATCTTAAAAAGTGATGTGAATAAGATTAGAACATAAATCCCTTCAACGACAAAGTAGTAGTTTAACACTTTAACCAGTACACTAGCTTTGTTTGATTGATAGGGTTTGATTAGAGGTCAATTGTGTTTGTTATTGCCGTTCTAAAAAATAATGAAAAATAAAAAATAACATTTAAAAAACACTTTTACGTTTAATTTGTAAACACCCTCTGTTCGCTACCGTTCGACCCACCGGTACCCTGTCCACCACCATCCGATAAATATATAGGAGCTACAATTATCGCCATTCCATTCAAGGAGCTATGAGAAGAGAATGAAGATTCCATTGCAAGGGTTTTAGGTGAAATCGCCAATGTTATTAGTCTTCAGATAAGTAATTTTTTTTAAACAAAGATTATTTCGATTGTTGTAGGTAAATTTATCATGTTCTGCCCTAATCATCATCTTAATGTTACAAATATTCAATCATTTGTTGTTTATGCAAGAAACATAACCTGATTTGTTGATGAAGTTCTGATAATATGCCTAACATTTTTCAAGTAGAATTTTATTGAGTTAGAACTTAAACAAATGTGCTTGAAATGTAAGGTGAGCTTTCGAATCCTTATAGTTAGATCATTCTCTGAACATTGTATTTCGAAGTGAGCCAATATGAACACAGTAAAGGGTAGCAATCGATTGAGAAAAATCCAACGAAGTTTACTGATTGAATTGAATGATCACAAGTGGAATTAAGCAAATTAGGAACTAACAATTGTTAGTGTTAATGACTGGTTAACAAGTTTCGTGACAAAGTTATAATTCTAACATTCTTCAGGGACTGGTTGGTAACTCTATTACTAAAGGAAGGAGTTAAGAGTGAGTTTGGGCTGAAACTGTTTAATGTGTTAAAGCTGAGGGGTGTAGAATGAAAGTTTCTTTTATTACCGTTAAAAGTTGTTAGGAGGAGATTAGGTTAGTTATTCTTGCTGTATTAATAGGTTGAGATCGATTGAACCAGTTCCATTGTATTCCATTATCATTTCTTAATAAAATTTTCCTTTCTTGTTCATATTCTTCTGTTTTGAGATTCAATTTGATTTGGTATCAGAGCAACAGGTGCGTTGCTCGTTCTGAATTTTCGTTTGTCGAGAGGTGAAAATCGAAGGAGTGATTTTCATCAGGTGCAACGATCTTCGGGAGTTCTTGGTCTTGCGAATCTCGAATTGGAGCCAGAAGAAGGAGGATCTAAGATCCTCAGTCGAAGTGGGGAAAAATTCGTCGATTACTGGTTTCTCCGTTGAGGTCACCAGGCTCATCACCGAGAGCACATAGGGTTTCTTCTCCGCGAAGAGTTGCAGGTCCAATAATGGCGGATGGAGGCAACAATGGAGGTAACAACAACAATCGGCCGAGAGAAAACTATATAACTATCCCTTTACAGTGTCCAACTCTCAATCCCTCAAATTACACTATATGGGCTGTTAAGATGAAGGCAATTTTCCAAGTTCATGCTCTTTGGGAAGTAATACAACCGACTGAAGGGGCAGAAGTTGATGGCAGGAAGAACAGTGCCGCAATTGCCTACATCTTTCAAGCCCTTCCTGAAGACCTCATCCTGCAGGTAGCTAGTTTAGAATCTGCAAAAGAAATTTGGGATTCTATTAAGACTAGGTATGTAGGAGAAGATAGAGTTAAGAAGGCTAGGCTGCAAACTCTAAAGGCAGAATATGAATCTTTGAGAATAAATGATTCAGAAACTGTAGATGAGTTTGCAGGGAAACTCAGTTCTATTGCTGCAAGATCTGCAGGTTTAGGTGAAGTGATTAAAGAGAGTGTGATTGTTAGAAAATTGTTGGATTCTGTCCCTGAGAGATTCTTGCAGATAGTGGCATCCATAGAGCAGTTTGTGGATCTTGATAGTATGCTACTTCAAGAAGCTATAGGTAGGTTAAAGGCGTTTGAGGAGAGAAGAGGCATGAAGCACCTTAAGGCTTCTAGTGGCAAGGAGGAGCAATTACTATTGTCATATTCAGAATGGCAGGCTAAGTCAAGGGAAACAAAAGGCAAAAGCAGATGGGACAAAGGGAAAAATGTGAAGGATAGGGAAGATGGTTACAAGGCAGCAGAGAGTAAGAAGGACTTTGCCGGAAAGGGAAAGTATGAGAAGAAGGGAGGTCAAAGAGCCAAGAAGGACAAGTCAAAGATCAAGTGTTTCAAATGTGAGAAGTTTGGGCACTATGCAAGTGAATGTGCCAAGGTCACATCCAGAAATCAAGAGGCTCATTTGAATCAATGTGAGGAGGAAGAACCAGTGTTGCTGTTGATTTCAGATCACAAAGAGGCTAAAGAGATGGTCTTCCTAAATGAGTCCAACATTGATCCTGGCAAGTATGAGTCAGGGAGCACTCAAGAAGAAGTGTGGTATTTGTACAATGGGGCATCTAACCACATGACAGGTAATATCACTTACTTTTCTCAAATTGATAAAAATGTGGGTGGGTTTGTAACCTTTGGTGATGGATCAAAGGTTAAGATAGAAGGCAGGGGTTCTATCATTCTTGAGGGAAAAACTCAAGATCAAAGGTTACTTACCAATGTATATTACATTCCTCATTTGAAGAGTAGCATAATTAGCCTAGGACAGATTACTGAAAATGGATGTGAGGTTGTTATGAGAGGTGATAGTCTTTGGTTGTATGAGCAGAATGGCACCCTACTTATTAAGGTTAAAAGATCTTTGAATAGGCTGTACAAAGTGAAACTTAGGACAGGGGAAGCAGTATGCTTTCTAAGCAATGTAGATGATGAGGCATGGCTTTGGCATGGCAGGTTAGGACATGTAGGATTTAAGACTTTGGAACTCATGGATAAGAAGAAGTTGGTTGAGGGATTACCAGAAATTAGTCATTCTACACAAATGTGTGAAGCATGTTTAGCAGGTAAGCAAGTTAGGCATTCATTCCCTAAGGAATCTGCATTTAGATCACAAGGTACATTTGATATGATATCAATGGACTTGTGTGGACCCATAGAGCCTAATACAGAAGGGGGTAATAGGTACTTTATGTTACTTGTAGATGATTTCTCTAGGTTTATGTGGGTATACTTTTTGAAATCTAAGGATCAAGCATTTGGGACATTTGCTAGGTTCAAGGGGAGTGTAGAAGGTGTCTATGGCAGGAGAATAAAGAGTCTCAGGTCTGACAGGGGAGGTGAGTTCACTTCACATGAGTTTAACTCATTTTGTGAACAGAATGGCATAGTAAGGCTATTAACATCACCTTACTCCCCTCAACAAAATGGAGCTGTTGAGAGAAGGAACAGGACTATAATGGATATGACTAGGAGCATTTTGAAGGCCATGGAAGTGCCATATAGGTTCTGGGGGGAGGCTGTTAGACATTCAGTTTACTTGCTTAATAGAGTTCCTACAAAGGCCCTGAAGGACATGACACCATATCAAGCCATGAAAGGAAGAAAGCCAAGAATTGAGCATCTCAAGGTATTTGGCTGTGTTGGGTATGTAAAAGACACTCAGCCTGGTCTGAAGAAATTGGAGAATAGAAGCAATCCTATGGTATACTTAGGATGTGAGGAAGGTACTAAAGCTCATAGACTTTATGATGTTCATAAAGGTAGAGTGGTTGTTAGTAGAGATGTACACTTCAATGAAGGAAGAAAATGGGAGTGGGCAGGCTCTTCAAGGAAAAACAAAGGAAAAGAGGGCAACTGGGGTCAAGTGGAAGTATTATCTTATGACTCAGAAAGTGAAGATGAAGAGCAGTTGGCAACCAATGAGGAAAATGAGCATATGGGAGAGCAGCATGGGGAGATTGATGCTGAAGAAAGTTCTAGTCAAACTGGAGGTGACTTAGGAGCTAGTAGGCACCATGTGGCAAGCACAAGTCAAGGTGTTGGCCCAAGAAGGTCAAGTAGAAATATTCATGTTCCCACAAAGCTGAATGACTATGTCTTAGATAATAAATTAAGACAAGGAAATCAAAGGCAGGAGCAGTTGGATTTGATTGAGTTACTGCTGGTACAGGACTCAGAACCACATGGGTATGGAGAAGCAAAACTTCATAAGGAATGGATGCAGGCTATGAAAGAGGAGATAGGAGCCATTGAGAGAAACAACACATGGATTCTATCTGAAGTACCAAAGAATTGCAAACCAATTGGACTTAAATGGCTGTTCAAAATTAAGAAGGATGCACAAGGGAAGATAACCAAGTACAAGGCAAGATTAGTAGCTAAAGGGTATGTTCAACAATATGGAGTTGACTATGAAGAGGCATTTGCACCTGTGGCAAGGATTGAAACCATAAGAGTTATACTGGCCTATGCAGCAAGTTTGAAATGGAAGGTGTATCACTTGGATGTGAAAGCTGCATTTCTACATGGAGACTTAAAGGAGGAAGTGTATGTGGAGCATCCTGAAGGCTTTATCAAGAAGGGGTCAGAACATAAGGCTTACAGGTTAGTGAAAGCTTTGTATGGCCTGAAACAGGCACCAAGAGCTTGGAATGATAAGTTAGACAAAGTTCTTAAGGATTTGGGTTTTAAAAGATGCCAACATGAACAGGCTGTATACATAAGAGGTAAAAATTACACTTGTGTAATTGTTGGTGTATATGTGGATGACTTGCTTGTTACAGGAAGCAATCAAGATGAAGTCAAAAGGTTTAAAGAGCAGATGCAAGAGAGGTTTGAAATGACTGATTTGGGAGTGCTTAACTACTATCTTGGTTTGGAGGTTGATCAAGGAGAAGATGGTATCTATCTGAAACAAACAGCTTATGCCAAGAAGATTGTGAAGCTTGCAGGACTTGAAGAAGCTAATGAAACAAAAACACCAATGGAACCTGGATTGAGACTGCAAAAGGAAGAGGGTGGTGAGGATGTGGATGCAACACAATACAGGAAATTGGTGGGCTCATTGAGGTATCTTACACAATCTAGACCTGATATTTGTTATGCAGTTGGAATTGTGTGCAGGTTTATGCAGCAGCCAAAGGAAGCTCACATGAAGGCGGTCAAGCATCTTATCAGATATGTAAAGGGAACACTGAATCATGGGTTATACTATGCTGCTGGAAGGAGAGGAGATTTGACAGGATGTAGTGACAGCAACCATGTAATGGATACTGAAGATGGAAGGAGTACTGCAGGAAGTGTTTTCTACTTCAGAGGGTCTATAGTATCATGGAATTCACACAAGCAAAAGACTGTAGCACTCTCTAGCTAGTTGTGAAGCAGAGTTTATGGCAGCAACAAGTGCTGCATGTCAAGCTGTATGGTTGATTGGATTACTGCAGGAGATAACAGGGGAAGAACAGAATAAGGTTGTACTGTTTGTAGACAATAAGTCAGCCATAGCATTGATGAAAAATCCTGTGTTCCATGGTAGGTCCAAACACATACATTTGAGGTTTCACTATATTAGAGAATGCATTGAGGCAGGGATGATCAAAGTGGTATTTGTGAGTTCTGATCAGCAAAAGGCTGATATATTAACTAAAGCTTTGCCTAGGAACAAGTTTGCAGAGATGAGGCAAAAGCTTGGAGTTGATGATTATCAAGTTTGAAGTATATAGGTACAATTTCAATTCAATTGATAATGAGATGAACACACTAGCATATTCAAACTCATTGAGTCACTGATATGCAGTGCTAATGTTTACTTGTTGTTGATTGGAATTATGAAATTTGTTCCTTGGACAAGAATGTTGAATTAGGGGGGAGAATGTTAGTGTTAATGATTGGTTAACAAGTTCAGTGACAAAGTTATAATTCTAACATTCTTCAGGGACTGGTTGGTAACTCTATTACTAAAGGAAGGAGTTAAGAGTGAGTTTAGGCTGAAACTGTTTAATGTGTTAAAGCTGAGGGGTGTAGAATGAAAGTTTCTTTTATTACCGTTAAAAGTTGTTAGGAGGAGATTAGGTTAGTTAATCTTGCTGTATTAATAGGTTGAGATCGATTGAACCAGTTCCATTGTATTTCATTATCATTTCTTAATAAAATTTTCCTTTCTTGTTCATATTCTTCTGTTTTGAGATTCAATTTGAACAATATAGAAGAGGATAGGAAGCTTAGAGATCACAGAAAGGAAGATGGGGAAGAACAACACACACTGATGATATTTTCCTAATCCCTGTTCTCTGTTTCTTCCCTTTTAACATAGAGGGAACATACTAAATTGAATAAAAGTCAAGATAAATAAATTATGAAATGAAAATGAACTTAAAGGGGTGAATAGAGATTACCAAAAAGAACTTAAATATGAAATATGAAGAAGGAGAAGATAATGAACTTGAAGTGAAAAAGAACAGTATTGTCTTTTAAAAATCCTCTGGCATGGCATCCGTGGCTTTGAGCAGCAAATGATTTTCGAAATTGAAATTCAATGTACATATATTTTATTTAAAATTAAAAATCAGAAATATGTATATTGATTACGATTTTTTTTTTTAAAACTGGATTTCGACTTTAATGGTGGTATATACTTAGGAAAGTTAGTTGGAGTATTTTGGGCAACATATTGATCAACGAAATTGGTATTGAATATACATATATTTAAATAAAAAAACGGAAATAATTATATTGATTACGAAATTTTTTGGTGAATAAAAAAAGAGTTTACATTAAATGGTGGTATATATTAGGAAACCAAGGAGTATTTTGAGTAACAAATGATTTTCGAAACTGGATTTCTATATACATATATTTAATTTATAATTTTTTTTAGGAAATATGTATATTGATTACGATTTTTTTTTTGAAAAAAAAAGATTTTTATTTGATGATCATATATATTTAGGAAAGTTAGTTGGTGTATTTTGAAATTTGTAAAAAATTCAGAGTTGTATAAATTTGTTAAAACTGAATATTTGATTGGTAAATATACATAATCCTATAATTAGGGAAAAGTGGTTGTATGTAAAATATATGGAAGGAAAAAAAAGATCCGATTCATTTAAGAAAGTATCATCTAGGCGGGAAAACAAAAAATTGAGGTGTTGTGGACTTGTGGTGATGCCACGTGGCCACCGTTCTTTTCATATATATATTATATAGATAGATATAGATATAGATAGATATAGATATAGATAGATATATGATTCAGGTACGACATTTGATTGAACACGTCAACCAAAATTTGCTATTCCGAAACTCATCAATTAAATAAACACTTATGATAAATGCTACACTTTTTAGGGGTTAAAACTCTCAACTCACCTTAATATACACTTTGTTATACACCAAATATCTTTGACCCCCTGTGTAAAGTGTTCATCAAAATTATAAGTGAATTTTACAACATTACGACAGACTATAAACTTTAAAAAAATTTTAGTGAAAAAATGGGCATTAATGAAATTGTTGTGACAATGACTTCGGTTTGACGGGACCAAGTCATATAACCTTTAATTTCTTTATATCTTAATATATCTTGTAGAGAGGATAGCGATTTCTATGCCAATAACGATAGAAATTGAGTGCATCCCTGGAAAAAAAAACTGCATTATTGATTAATTAAGACATTCTAAGACTTTGATTTATTGATTCCTGTGTTGTATTCGTCCCAAACGCCAATGAACAAACTTGGAAGTTTCATATGTTTCCATCCCCAACCCCCACACCAAACTTATCCTAATCCAAAGTTAAGAAAAAGATACCCGTTGAATATAACGGTGGATCTAGACTAAAAGTTCAGAGGTAATGTTTATTGGAAAAATCATTTCAGAGGTAACGAAATACCTAAATCGTTAAAAAAAAATCCCACAACACGTTGCAAGTTCAAGGATAGCGGGTGCTACCCTTGCTAACAAGCTACAACTGCCCATGCCGTTGACTTTAGAAAGGCTTATGATAATACTATGTTAGTAATCCATGTTAGAATTTTGGGAGAAAAACTAGTGAAAAATGTGTTTTTCCACTAAGTGTGAAAAAATGTTTTTCACCAACTTTGGATTAAAATAAAATACAGATAACATAGGTTGTTGCCTCTGTATTTTATGGGTTTGTGTAGTACGTTGTGAGGGCTTTCCAACGCATAAAACCACGTCCAAATCCGAGCTCGTATGAATGAGATATCGAGGCTCAAAGTTGAGGGTTCGAAGTTGTTAAAGCTTTAAAATAAGAGAGAAATTGCTAAGTATAGCATGTGGACTCATCCCACATTAGTTGGGGAATGAAACCAAAAGTGTTTTATAAGGTGGGAACCTTACCACTATTGTTTCCTCTAATAGGACACATCCATTGGACCCTGAGGGGTGCTTCTCGCACTCACACATACACGCGCGTGGCATGGCGTATGAGGCGCAATGTGACGCTTTGATGACGCACTTTGCAATTATTGTTTTTGAGTTCAACCGGAAGTTAGTCCGGTTGGAGACCAGGCGGAGAAGTTCAAACGGAACGTGAGTTGAACCGGAAAACAGGTTCAAGCGGACCTATGTGGTCCGGGCAGAACTGAGTTCAACTGGAAAATGTTCTGGTTGAAGTTCAAGCGGAATAGTTGAACCGGAAACGGTTCAGCAGGAAGGTTCAAACAGACCTACGTGGCTCCGATGTTCGAGCCGGAACGTGTGTTCCTCCGGATTGACAGCTGGAAACGCGTTTTTAGCTAATTAAGGTAATTCCCCGTTTATTAGAAATCAATTTGCATTAAAGACGTTTAATGCATAGTTTGACTACGAATTATTTTAGAATGCTCTCCAAGACTCCCACCACTATATATACAGCCTCATTAGTTGAGGCTAAGCACACCGAATTCAGACAAAAAATTCTCTCTGCCTCTCCTCTCCCTTTCTCTCATCTTCTTCCTTGTTCTTGGTTTCTTCAAGCTTCGAAGGTATTTTCAAGCTTAGAGTTATTCCGGCCGTACAATATGGTTTAGGCGATTGTACCCTGGGAAACAAAACGGATCTTCGGTAGACCCGAAATTTGTTTTAAGGGACCCGGGTTTTGATCCGAAGCCTTCGCCAAATGTTTTCTTGTTTCTACAAAATATTTTTCATGCCTTTGTGTTTTCATCTTTAATACTAAAATTGTTTTCAAAGATTTACTTAATTTCAACAATTTTATCATTGTGGTTTTCTTTGTCGTTTAGATCCATTTCTTTTCTACCATTACAAGTGTATTTCATTTCCTTTGTATTAGTATTCTCTTTCCTTTGTAATCGTACTATAATTATTTTCATGTTTCCTTGTAACTGTTGATATGAGTAGAATCTTTCTTTGTATTGTAATAAAATAGATTTAATTTGTTTGTTGTAATCGTACCATAAAATAAAAGTATTTATTTTATTTAAATTCGCGAACGGTTTTCCTACAATCCATGTACTCATTGGTTGAATAAGAGATACACTAAAAACAAAAATATATAAAAAAAAGATGTTCATGATCTTTTTTTGTTTTTGAACAGCCGCATTAATTAGACGAAACTAGTAAGAAGTTAGGAGATTATGATGTGGGTTGATCAACAATAGCCAAGAAATAAGAAAGGAATTAGAGAGGGAGATCGATGCAATTTTTCTACCGTACTTCCATCAAGCAAAACAACTCTCCATTTAAGGAGTACACGCAAAGAGAAAGTCAAAACTAACTTCCTGAAAATTTGGAAAAGATATGTTACTAGGAAGTGGGCATCCCCAAACCTCCTTTATTCTAGCACAATCAAAACAAAAGAGCTACAAACTTTTATTAACGTTGGACTGCCTCTTTGGGTTCATGCATGGTCTTCATCTCTTGACTCTTCCTTAGACTTAGTATGCTTTGGCACATAACAATCCACCCCCCTTAAACTCGCCTTATCCTCAAGGCGAAACACAGGATAAGATTTTTTTGGTTGCAGTCCCGTGAACCGATTACATTTCAGCACCTCCAAGCTAGAGCGTTTCAACCCGTGTAGCTTATGTGATGAACCGGCGAGACAGAACCCAATAGTAAGGTCCTGGAAGTCAATCTCAGTTGGGCCTAAGGTCTTCAACCATTGAATGCCTAGGACGACAGGGTAGGCTGCAACAGGTAACACAAAAAAATCGGTAGTGACAGTATACTCCGAAAACATAATCGGGAGGTCCCGAACTTTGCTGATACAAAGAAGTGTGTCACTATTAGCAACCACCACTTCGAACTTCACATTAGCATCAACAATAAGTCCTAACTTATCGACCAACTCTTGAGATATGAAATTATGGGTACTTCCGCCGTCCACCAACACCATGACATCTTTGCTTTTAACATTTCCCAGCAATCTTAAAGTTTGGGGAAGGATAGTACCCGAGATTGCCAAGAACGAAATTTCCGCTTGAATAGTATCTTTTGCCATGTTGGAAGGTTCGGCTCCGAGCCCCACATCGCCAACCTCACAAAAATCGCTAATCATAAATAGTTGTGGCTTACTACACTTGTGACCCGGTGTATAACGCTCATCACAATAATAACATAGCCCCTTTTCACGACGTTCCCATGCGACGATACTGGATATACACCGGATTGGGTTTGGGACTGGAAGGGCTAGTGATGAGGTTGGTCCTGAGCCTAATAATCCCTCACTGGACGTAGTTTTAGAAGATATGCTATAATTGTGGACCCCTTGTGGAGATGACAACAGTTTATGCAGATTCAATTTCTCTTCGACCAACCGAGCAAGGCCAATTGCTTCCACCAAGTTTCGAGGCTTCTTAAGCTTGACCTCTAGGCAGATCTCCTCCTTCAGACCACCGACAAAACACCCGACAAGGAACGTGGCCGGTAACCCATCCACACGATGAGATAATCGTTCAAAAGCTTCGGCGTACCCAGCGACCGTCGTGAGTTGTGTCAAACGATGAAGGGACTCGGAGGGGTCTTCATAGTCTGTCGGTCCGAACCGACTCAACAACGCAGCAGTGAACTCTAACCACGTCATCGGACCTCTCGTCTTCGTGTACCAGCGATGCCACTGGAGTGCAATCCCATCTCAGTGGAAGGATGCCAAATTAACCTGGTCCTCGGGTGCGACCGATTGAAAATCAAAATATTGCTCGGCTTAATAAATCCACCCCGTGGGATCATCGCCACTAAACCGAGGAAAATGAAGCTTTAAATAAGGCTTCATCTCCCCGCTGGTTACGACCATCACTCCCTTACCAGAGCCCTGAGCACTGATCGAACTTTTCTCCTTGAGGGACTGAACCTCCTTCATCATTTTCTCCAACATAGTATTGAATTTCTGTAGAGCTTCTTGCGTTTCCTTTCGAAATTGTTTAATAGATTTGGTACGAGTTTTCATTGGATCAGGGCTGCTCTGATACCACTAATGTGGGTTGATCAACTATAGCCAAGAAATAAGAAAGGAACTAGAGAGGGAGATCGATGCAATTTTTCTACCATACTTCCATCAAGGAAAACAACTCTCCATTTAAGGATTACAAACAAAGAGAAAGTCAAAACTAACTTCCTGACAATTTGGAAAAGATATGTTACTAGGAAGTGGGCATCCCCAAACCCCCTTTATTCTAGCACAATCAAAACAAAAGAGCAACAAACTTTTATTAACGTTTGACTGCCTCTTTGGGTTCATGCATGGTCTTCATCTCTTGATGGACTCTTCCTTAGACTTAGTATGCTTTGGCAAATAACAAATTACAAGAAAGTGAGATACATTAAAGTTACACCACAAGTCCCAATTCAACCCATAAAATCTATCTCTATTCATAATCCAAAGAAAGCTCAAAGCTCTAATTTCCCAAAACATCTTGTCTGGCCTTTAAAATCTCCTATTAAAAATAACATCATTTCTCACATTGCACACGCATCACATAATAATGACAAAGATTACATGCAAAAGAAGTTTGTGTTTGTGGGGAAAGGGCCACCTGTTGTGGGCCTGCAAAACGTCCTTTAATCCAACCCAAAATTAACTCCCACACCGACAAAGAAATCACACGAGGAGTTTCACCCAACCCAAAATTAACTCCCACACCGAGGCCGCTCTCTGACAACCTACAAAGATGTGGTCGGAGGATTTTTTTTAACCGCAATTTGGCCCAACGGTGTATCCTGAGTTCGAACCTGATAGCGAGAGAACCTAGGAGCGTCCCCATTTGCACCATCGGGTGGGAACCAGGCAAGTCTGTAAACACTCCCTTATGATTTAAGATCAAACACAAGGCTCAATCCTTCATTGCCTGCAAAAGAAGTTTGTGTTTGTGTGGAAAGGGCCAAGTGTTGTGGGCCTGCAAAACGTCTTGCACCGACAAAGAAAGCACACGAGGAGTTTCACCCAACCCAAAATTAACTCCCACACCAAGGCCGCTCTCCGGCAGCCTACCAAGATGTGGTCGGAGGATTTTTTTTAACCGCAATTTGGCCCAACGGTGTATCCCGAGTTCGAACCTGATAGCGAGAAAACCTAGGAGCGTCCCCATTTGCACCATCGGATGGGAATCGGGCAAGCCTGTAAACACTCCCTTGTAATTTAAGATCAAACATAATGCTCAATCCTTAATGTGAGAGGTTCAAATGAGAAGTTTGTTTTGGGTAAGAATGATAAGAAGGAATTTCAGCCATTGGATCTTGATCTAATAAAAAAGGAAGGAGGGGTATTTTAGTCTTAGCCACTTTTGTTGACTTTATATCTACTTCCCCCATTTTCTTTAAACATTCATAACTTTCACATACGACATTATTTTTATAAAAAAATTACACCATAAAAACGAGCATTATTTTATCTTTAAAACGCATATAGTGTTGCTATATAAAAAATGAAAAAAAAATTACTCTTTCGATTTTTGACACAGGTCATTGTGTCATTGTGTCAAAATGTTCAGATCATTGTGTCATTGTGTCGTCGTGTCAAAAGTATATATATTGTTGCTATATATAGAATTAAATATTCTTTCGGTTTTTGGCACAATATGAAACAATGATATGAACATTTTGACACAATGATGTGTCAAAATGTTCAGATCATTGTGTCATTGTGTCGTCGTGTCAAAAGTACATATACTGTTGCTATATATAAAATTAAATACTCTTTTGGTTTTTGGCACAATATGAAACAATGATCTGAACATTTTAACACATCATTGTGTCAAAATGTTCAGATAATTGTGTCATTGTGTCGTCGTGTCAAAAGTATATATATTGTGCTGCTAAATATAAAATTAAAAAAATTACTCTTTCGGTTTTTAACACCAAATAACACAATGATCTGAACATTTTGACACAATGACACAACGACACAATGACACAATAATCTGAACATTTTGATACAATCGAAAGAGTAAAAAAAATTTAATTTTTTATATAGCAACACTATACGCGTTTTAAAGATAAAAAAACGCTCGTTTTTATGATGTAATTTTTTTTTAAATAATGTCGTATCTAAAAGTTATGAAGGTTTAAAAAATGGGGGGAATTTGATAAAAAGTTAAAAATACCCTTTCATCTTTTATTTTCTTTAGTTTTTTTCTCTAATTTACCTAGGAAAATTTTAAGCCATAGATATTCATTTAATTGAAGATCTAATGGCTATGATTCTTTCTTATCGTTCTTATCCAAACTAAACTTCTCACAATAACCTCACCCATCCTTCATTGCCCACCAATATCTTAAAAAGTGATGTGAATTGAATGAGACTAGAACATGAATCCCTTCAACAACAAAGTAGTAGTTTAACACTTTAACCACTACATCAACTTTGTTTGATTGATAGGGTTTGATTAGAGGTCAATTGTGTTTATTATTGCCGTTCTAAAAAATAATGAAAAATAAAAAATAACATTTAAAAAACACTTTTACGCTTAATTTGTAAACACCCTTTGTTCGCTACCATTCGACCCACCGGTACCCTGTCCACCACCATCCGATAAATATATAGGAGCTACAATTATCGCCATTCCATTCAAGGAGCTATGAGAAGAGAATGAAGATTCCATTGCAAGGGTTTTAGGTGAAATCGCCAATGTTATTAGTCTTCAGATAAGTAATTTTTTTTTAAACATAGATTATTTCGATTGTTGTAGGTAAATTTATCATGTTCTGCCCTTATCATCATCTTAATGTTACAAATATTCAATCATTTGTTGTTTATGCACGAAACATAACCTGATTTGTTGATGAAGTTCTGATAATATGCCTAACATTTTTCAAGTAGAATTTTATTGAGTTAGAACTTAAACAAATGTGCTTGAAATGTAAGGTGAGCTTTCGAATCCTTATAGTTTACATACAGACTACCTTTAGTTAGATCATTCTCTGAACATTGTATTTCGAAGTGAACCAATATGAACACAGTAAAGGGTAGCAATCGATTGAGAAAAATCCAACGAAGTTTACTGATTGAATTGAATGATCACAAGTGGAATTAAGCAAATTAGGAACTAACAATATAGAAGAGGATAGGAAGCTTAGAGATCACAGAAAGGAAGATGGGGAAGAACAACACACACTGATCATATTTTTCATAATCCCTGTTCTCTGTTCTCTGTTTCTTCCCTCTTTTGTATCTCGCGACCTTTCTTCACCGGGCTCTTTGTTGGACCTTGAATTGCGCTGCAGGTTAACCCATTGTGGTATAGTTGTTAATAATTAGAGTAACACCCAATAATATGAACGGTTCATAACATATTTGCAAAGCTAGAATACACGAGCTAAATATGATACGTGATAGTGGATTTACATATCTTAATGGAAAGAAAGTATGATAACCAAAGTAGATACATGCCCCAGAATTTATATGTATCTTATGGTTAGCGGCTGCTTTCATGAATTTCTAAAAAACGTAGGTTCTTAACCTCTTATATCATGCTTTTTCCATATGGTTTTTTATGCATTTATACCATTTTTCAATATTGACAATTTATCCCCATTGATGCTAACAGCAGTTGATGATGCACTATTATTGCCTTGTCGTTCACGCGTGACGGAGACCGGTGAAGGCAAGATATCTTTCATCAAGACCACCGGATCATTGGTTTCAGACAAACGCAACTTATTCATGGTTTGCAGGTATGTGATACTGTCACAAGCATCTATCCTACCCATGGCTTGAATATCCATCAACACATCCAGCACCTCATTCATTGTTGGCCTCATCTTTGAATCATACTGTAGGCACCGGGAAGCCAATTCTGCTACCAATGTGATCATGTTCAGAATTTCAGGATTCGTATCTAAATCCGGGTCGATTAGTTGATCGACTGCGCTTCTTTGAATCGTGTTTAAAGCAAGTTTAGCCAAAATTCTCTCCTCTCCAGACCTTTTCATATCGAAAGCCACCATTGATGATATTAGTTCAATCAACACCACCCCGAAGCTATAAACGTCACTCTTCTCTGTTAGTTGATAGCATTGGTGATATTCTGGATCCAAGTATCCTGGAGTTCCCTGAGGAGCTGACGATACATGAGTGACATTGATCGGCATCAGCCTCGAGAGACCAAAATCCGCCACTTTGACACATAAATTGTTATCAAGAAGAATGTTATTAGTCTTCACATCTCGGTGTATGACATCAGATGCGTGAAGGTACACCAGTGCACTCGCGGTTTCAATGGCAATGTTCAACCGTATCAGCCATGTTAGCAGGTTTGGTTTTGCTAGTTTCCCATGGAGGTGATCTGCAACCGTGCCATTGGAAACGTACTCATAAACAAGGAGAAGTTCACGGCTAAGCCTAGAGGTGCAACCATAGAGAGATACCAGATTTCGGTGCCTTAAGTGGGCGAGGATGCCAACCTCATTCATGAATTGTTCGATTCGAGTCTTATTGTGTTTGTGAAGTTTCTTCACAGCAACTACTCGCCCGTCTCGAAGTTTACCTAGTTCAGAAAGATGGAAAGATCAGGTGGGGATGTTTCAAGTGAATATAAATAGTCAAGTTCTCACCGAAATAAACAACTCCAAAACCTCCTTCCCCTAGTTCACGAGAAGGGTCGAAATTTTGGGTGGCATCTTCAAGCTCCTTATAGGTGAAAACAGAAACACCACTATATGAGAGATTTGTGTCCTGATGAGACATAGAAAAAGAGGTTGATGTCACGGAGACCTCAGATTTTGAGTGTGGAGATTTGTTCCATGATGAGACACGGGAAAACGGGTTGCTCTTAGTGAGACGCCAGACTTTGCGGATTAAGGTTGATCCGGTGCTAACTGAAGCAAAAAAAAGGCAACACCCTTTAGACTCATAATTACACTAAATTTAACATACGATTCTAAAATACAAGATTCTCGGTAAATGATAAATCGCATACTAAAATCGTGTAAAAATCATAAATTGTTTCAGTTTCTTTCATGTATGCAATCATATGTATACCAATTATACATCCTATAATAAGGCATAAGTTCCAAGTGGCATATTACCCATAATCTTAAACGATGTGCCAGTTTGAGACGCTATCCGTCGAGCTACATAGTTAATCGACGGTGGTTGACCATCAACATGCACATGGTCGTTGCCCGAAGGTTGAGAAACCTCAGATGGTCTAACGGACCCATTAGACGGTGGTTGACCATCGGTATGCACATGGCCGGTGCCCGAAGGTTGAGAAACCACAAATGGTCTAACGGACCCTTTAGACGGTGGTTGACCATCAGTGTAAACATAGACGGCACAGGAAGGTTGAGAAACCACTAATGGTCTAACAGATCCAAGAGAAGGTGGTTGCACTTGCGACTCGTTCGGATTAACTTTCTTCTTCATCGCAGATGACAATGGAGACAATGGAGTTGGTCAATATGGAGATGAATGATGAATATGGATTTTAGGACGATTAGGACGATGTAATATCTATATTTCATATAAGGACCAGCAGAAGAAGCAACGAGGAAAGAAGAAACCAGTGTGAACTAGTCGAAGACTAATTTATTCATGAGACATTTTCCTAATTTCTTCACAGAAATTACTTGAAAAAGATACCGGTATGAACTTGTCAATGACTTTACTCATGGGAATTCTTCTAGAGATATTTTCCAACTTTTTTAACAGAAATTACTTGGTACTGATAATAACTAGGATTTACACAGTCTCGTGTTGTTGTAACGGCGAGATACATTTTTGTTTTTGGTAAAATGGGACGATACCCCGGTAAAATTTGAACCCGACACAACACCTAAACCAAACATGTGTTTTGTGAATATTTCTAGACAAAAGTTCTTATATCAAAAAAAAAAAAAAAAAAAGAAACTAAAAGAAGAAACACGAGGCTCGCACCCGAATGGATGCTTGTAAACCACCAAGGCAAGGACCTCACTTGTAAAAATAACCGGACAAACGCATACGTGAATAAAAAAAATGTTAATTGCTATAACATAACGTAAAAATACGACACTATAAATAGACAACGTAACGACGTTAAAATTAGAAGTCAAACACTCAAAGTATCAAACTTAAAACCTAAAAGTTATGTTAAACGACTATACCTATTATACCACTGACTACAGTGTTAGATTTGTAACGTTTGGATAAAAACAAAAAAATATATATTATGTTGCCACGAGACTAATGCAATGCAGTTATACGTTGCCACAGGGATAACGTGGATACACAAAACAATTGTATTGTTATAATGCAACGTAAATAAAACAAAAATACAAAAGAGAACGTACGTGGTTGCATTTTGATAACATGTGACAACCACCTAGGCGACCATGTGACCCAATAAGAAGAGGGTGCTCACTGGCGCAGCTTAGTGGAGACCGAGGGGGGCGACCGCCCCCTTGGTTTTTTTCGGCCGTAGTGCTAATTTCTGTGATTTTTGAATTTTTTTTTTATATATATTAAGGACCGCCCCTTCGGGATTAGGATCCATGACTTTTCGCCCCCGCAAACTCTTCGCCCAAGCTTCGCCAATGAGAGTGCTCATTTATATAGGGCTGTTCACGATCCGAACCGAACCGAACGGACCTTTGCTCGTGTTTGGTTCGTTTGCAAATCGATCCGTACCGAACCGAACATTTATTCAACCGATCCAAAATCGAACGAGCGACTTTCGATCTGAGTATTTTTCGAGTGATCATCGAGCAAATTTCGAGCGTCGCATAACAAAAAGGAAAGTGACGTGGGTGGTGATCTGACATAACACCCTCATCCATGTTTCCAATTTTAACACATTTTGTCCAATAACTAACACACTAGTCTTGTTAGTATTTTTTTGGATGTGCTTCAGAACTATTCTTTCGCTTTTCCTTTCTAGTTGCATCAACATCTTTACTTCATCAACTAACTCAAAACTCTCTCCATCACTTAATTCAACATGACAAGTCTCGATACCATTGGATTCTTTGTGAAAAGACATTCTATATAAGAAATAATTATACAAATATTAATAAAAACAATGACAATGGAGGAGGATGTAGAGAATGAAAGCTACAAAGATGATAAACTAACATATTAAACTTACATCCAAAGTCAAATATTAAGTGCAAAGAATTTTTGGAATAATGGAAAATCTTAATTCCAATCCTAATTCCTTAAATAACAAAACTAAAATTGATAAAATAAATAATAAAAATATATAAAATAAATAACTAAATGTATATATATAAATTCGAGCGAGCATCGAGCGAGCGCACCTATGCTCATACTTGGTTCGTTTTACAAATCGAACCGAGCCGCTCGGTTCGTTTTTAAAGCGAGCGACAATCGAACGAGCATTTTCCGAATATTTTTCGAGCGAGTTCGAACGAGTTTCGAGTTTCGAACTTTTTGGACAGCCCTAATAATAATCCAACGTTGAATGAGTTGTAGATTAGGTTAGCTCATTATGGTATATGGTATAGTTGTTAGCAATTAGGCTAACTCCCAATAAATAATATGAATTGTTCATAACATATTTGCAAAGCTAGAATACACGAGCTAAAAATGGTACGTGACAGTGGATTTACATGTTTTAATGGAAATAAAGTATGTTAACCAAAGTAGATACATGACCTGGAATATGTTTTGGTTAGTGGCTACTTTCATGATTTTCTACTAAACGTAGGTTCTTGTATCATATGCCTTTTTCCGATATGATATTTATGTATTTATTAAACGTGTTTATGATTTCATGTCATTAACAATGATTACATACCTATATATAACTATACAAGTTACATATCTAGTCTCTATACCAGTGGCGAACCCAGGAATTTTTTGGAAGGGGTTCGGAAATTTTCGGAGTTCGACCGTCCACCGCTATATACAAATCTTTTTAGACTAGTTCGGGTCGGGTCGGGTCGGGTCGGTTCGCGTTACATGATAAAAAAACAACTATGTGACCACCGTGTGAATTCTCAATGCACAAAATAAATTCTGAATATCTCAAATGATCAAATCTATACAAGTACATAACTAAAAAGTAAAAATACAGTAGTCTTCTACCAATCTATCCAATGGATTCTCAAAGACTCATTTTTTATTAATTGGGGAATGGTTATTGAGTTCAATATATTAATATTGTTGGGCTTATTAGTGTCGAATCATTTTTTTAAACTAGAAATTAATTTTATTTTTTTAAACTTGAGGGTCGGTATAAAATTTCATGGGGTTCGGTTTAGAAAAAATCGGATATATACTAGAACGCGGCAAAAATTCATGGTTGTCGAGCGAACCCCAAGGCTAAGCCTTGGGTATGCCACTGCCCTATACGATAATGTAACGTACAATATAATACAATAGTCTAATACGCCCCCGCAGTTGGAGCAGGAGGTAACCGGATGCTCAAACTGTCTCGAAAACTCTCGAACAAGGGACGAGACAATCCTTTCGTGAAGATGTCGGCATACTGATAAGCAGCGGGAACATGAAGAACACTAATATGACCAATGCGGACTTTTTCACGAAAAAAGTGAATATCAATCTCGACGTGTTTGGTTCGTTGATGTTGAACCGGATTGCCAGATAAATACACTGCAGACACATTGTCACAGTAACGAGTGTCGCAGAACGCAAGGGGACATGTAACTCTAATAAAAGATTACGAAGCCGGCTAACCTCGGTAACGACATTAGCAATGGCCCAATATTCGGCCTCAGCACTAGACCTGGAAGTAGTACCCTGACGCTTTGAAGACCAAGCTAAGAGATCATTTCCCATGAAAACACAGTAGCCGGATGTGGACCTACGAGAGTCAGGGCATCCCCCCCAATCGGCATCAGAATAGGCCGTAAGAGAAGAAGCCGGAGAGGGGATTAAGCGAATACCAAAGTCCAACGTACCCTGTAAGTAGCGCAATATGCGCTTCATAAACTGGAAGTGAGGCTCACGTGGCGCATGCATAAACAAGCAAACCTGTTGGACGGCATATGTAATATCTGGTCTAGTGAAAGGGAGGTACTGAAGAGCTCCAGCGAGGCTACGATACAGAGAACCATCTGTAAGTAACGGACCATCAGTAGCACTTAATTTGGAGCTAGTATCAACAGGGGTCGCTGAAGGCTTACAGGAGCTCATAGATGCTCTCTGTAGAATATCTCTAGCATACTATGATTTATGTAAAAATAATCCAGATTGGTCACGTGTGACCGTATAATACCCAAAAAATGGTGAAGAGGACCCAAATCAGTTATCTTGAACTCTCTGGAGAGGGTGTTGATCAGTCTCTGTAGAAACCCTGAATCTGAGGTAGTCAACACTATATCGTCAACATATAACAATAAATAGGCAGTATGTACGTCGTGGTGATACACAAATAGAGATGTGTCAGACACACTACTCGGAAACCCCTGCTGAAGTAAAAATGTGGAAAATCACGTGTACCAGGCCCGTGGAGCCTGTTTGAGGCCATATAAAGACCTCTTGAGACGACAAACATAATCCGGAGTCCACGAATCAATAAAGCCAGGTGGCTGCTGCATATAGAACGTCTCTACTAAATCACCAGGCGAAAAAGCGTTTTTAACATCTAATTGGTGAATGGGCCAGTTTCGTGAAACTGCCAAGGATAAGACTGTCCGAATAGTAGCCGGTTTGACAACCGGACTAAAGGTCTCCATGCAATCAATACCTGTAAGGATCGATCTAACCCTCACGCGATATCAAAGTCTATAATCACCGTGCGGAATCCGGTGATTATAGGTGATTCAAGACAAATCGAGTATAATAAGAATAAGCAAATAAGAGCAAGATTAAAACACAAACCACACGAAGAAATCACTTTGAATACCACCGTTTGATTGCAGTACACTGATTGAAAATCTCTTGAGAGAATTTCGTAAAACACCTCTGAGAGACACACCAAAAACAGCAACCCTAAACTAGTTGTTACATATTCCTTATATAGGGGAGGCAAGCTTGGTCAACAAGCCATCTCAAAACTTTAATTAACCTAAAATTCCCGTATTTGACATTAATGGGCCACTAAACTCCATCTAAACTCTTTCTAAATGAGCCCAACTATGTCTAAATTGGCCCAATGACCCAATATACCCATAACCCAACTAATTTTCACCTATTCTATCACATAGGCCTTCAACAATGTCCGCCGATAGGTGATTTAATACACAAGCCACAAATTATTCCCTTACAATCTTCCCCTTGGCTTGTGATATTAAATTTCTTCTACTCACAAACTTCAGACATTCAGTCTTCTTCTTGACTTTAGCATGGATTGGTGAAGATTCTTTTCTTTAGCAATCTTCATTAGGAAACAGCAAATGACTTTAGGGAGTGTTCTCTCAATCAGCATTAGCTTGGACTTCAAATGATGAACATGTAATGAGAGGAGGATTCTCAAATACTTGCTCCTTCTTGAACAATGTTGTGTCCTTGCTGAATCAGTAGTAACAGACTTGACTTGCTTGTCTTGGCATCTTTTCTTCATTTAGCTTCCCCTAAACTTGAGAGTGGTATCTTCTGAGTCTTTGGAAGCTTTTCTTGAACAACCAACAAACTTCCCCTAAGCATAGGGTAAGTCCTTTTCCGGCTGGTTCTTCAACATGATCAGCAGCAGAGTTCTTGCTTTGGTCAACTGAGTCCTTGACCTTCTTCTCCATGACTTGTCTTTTCCATTTAATCTGCCAAGCATAACATGGAACAAACACTACCCAGACAATGATCACTGGATATCGGGTTAGCGTTATTTAACCAAAAACCCTTCCCCTGAACCTAAGGACTCT
>JBCNJP010000017.1:7875859-7966621 GCA_039602395.1 Deinandra increscens subsp. villosa
TTTTGAAGATACTTGTCACAGTAATATTTTCAACTCATGTCAAGGAGTTAATGGCTCGCAAACTTCACTGGGTGAAATGGTTTTCAAGTTTGGACATGGGGAAATTTCAAAGGTTTATTGCATCAACATCATTTTGGTCTATCAAATACTTTTCACATGGCCCATGTTTTCATATGGTTGAATCTGGTAAAAGACTTAATGGGAATTTGATAGGTAAAGGGACTGCTGAATTTCATGCCATGTGGCCTACCGAAGAAATTGCTCCATGGTCCTCAAGTTTTAGGAAAGAGATGGATGGCTCAGTGGCTTTTGTCAAAATGGAAAACTTGCAGGAATTCAGGACGACCACTTCTCAATACGAAATCCACAACACTAATCTGGACGGTGCTCCTTTTATGGACCCAGATATCACTTCATTTGAGGCTCTTTTTGGACATAAACCACCCAACATCGTCCGTTATCTACATTGTCATTCGGTCTATACAACTACTTGGGCAGACGTTTTCTGCTTACCCCATCATCATCTTGACTTGCACCTTGAGGACAAGGTGAATTTTAAACGGCGGGGTAATGTTATGAACACTAATAACCCAGGCCCAACTTATGTCTACTACATCACAAGGGACACAACCAATCAACCCGATCCATTAGTTAGTAAAAGGCCCATCAATTTAAATGGGTTTGGTAGAAGTCTATCTCAGGTTATAAAGAGGAGAACTAGCGATGATTTAGGGTATGAAAAAGATTATTGTTAATGTGTGTCTTCTTCTCTCATCTTCTTATTTCTCTGGTATTCTGTAATCTCATCTCCTTCTAGTTCATGTGCGTGTTCTTTGTAATCGATAGCAAAGCAACGATTTAGTTAGGATATCTTATTGATTCGGATTTGCTTGTTGTGTTAATATCGATTCACAACAATCGACAACCTCCATTGATGATATTAGTTCAATCAGCACTACCCCGAAGCTGTAAACATCACTCTTCTCTGTTAGTCGAAAACGTTCGTAATATTCTGGATCCACGTATCCTGGAGTTCCTTGAGGAGCTGTTGTCACATAAGTGACATCATTCGGTATGAGCCTTGAGAGACCAAAATCGGCTACTTTGACAGAGAAATCATGATCAAGAAGAATGTTATTAGTCTTTACATCTCTGTGTATGACTTCAGACGCGTGAAGGTACACTAGAGCTCTGGCGGTTTCAATGGCAATGTTCATCCGTATCGGCCAAGTTAGCCGTTTTCGATTTCCTCGTTTCCCATGGAGGTGATCTGCAACAGTGCCGTTTGGAACATACTCGTAAACAATGTTGCAAAAGACGCTAGGCGGTACCTAGGCGGTCGACTAGGGAATTAGGATTAATCGGCCTAGGCGGGGATTAATCGGGGATTAATCGGTCCTAGTAAATTACAAAGATTTATAAATTTTCTAGAGATTATATATTGTAATATGTCAAAATACTAAAAACACTTCAAAAACTAGTAGTAATAAAGACTTCTAATATAAATATATAAGTGAAAAAAAGAAATTAAATTTTTTTTTTAATTTAACCCGCCTAAAACCCACCTGGCCGCCTAAAACCCGCCTAAATCCCGCCTAGAACCCGCCTAGCCGCCTAGCCGACTTTGACCGACTTCGACCGACTTTGACCGATTTTGACCGATTTTGACCCAGGGCGCCTAGACAGCCCGCCTAGCCAAAAAGCACTACGGACGATGCCCGCCTAGCGCCTAGGCGCCGATTAATCGGCCGCCTAGGCCGCTTTTACAACCCTGCTCGTAAACAAGGAGAAGTTCACGGCTTTGTCTAGCGCTGCAACCATAAAGAGATGCCAGATTTTGGTGTCTTAAGCGGTTGAGGATGACAACCTCATTCCTGAATTGTTCGATTCCATTATTAATGTGTTCGTGAAGTTTCTTCACTGCAACTTCTCGCCCATCTTGGAGTTCACCTTGTTCAGAAAGATGGAAAGATCAGCCAGGGATATTTCAAGTGAAAATAAACAGTTGGAGACATTTTATCAAGTTCTCACCGTAATAAACAACTCCAAAACCTCCACTCCCTAGTTTATGAGAATGGTTGAAGTTTTGGGTGGCATCTTCAAGCTCCTTATAGGTGAAAACAGAAACACCACTATATGAGAGATTTATGTCCTGATGAGACATAGAAAAGGGGGTTGATGTCAGGGAGACCCCAGATTTTGGGTGTGGAGATTTGTTCCCTGATGAGACACACGAAAACGGGTTGCTCTTACATAGACGCCAGACTTTACGGATTGTTGGGAATTCCCGAGTTCGACGAGTTCGAGATTTGGTTAGATGAAACTCAACGTACCACTTACCGTTTGACCGTTTGCACAACATGCGGTGAAGTTTATCACTCGAAGACTCTCACTAACCGAAGACTTGGCATTAGTGATTTTATTATTTATTGTTATATTATTTATGTCACTAGTCACTAGTATTTACTAGTTTGCCATTGTCTAGTTAGAATATATAGTTTGGTCTTTCATTTGTGAAAGACATGAGTGTATGTTTGAGAGAGCTTAGAGCATGATACTTTGAAGTTGTGTGTGGTTCATGAACACTTGTTCATGAACCTAGCATGTGTGGGATAGGTAAACATGTAATCATTCGACTCCATATATGATTTCACTTATCTTCATCTTGTTTATCACTACTTCTATTTTATCCTCATCATCATCATCACATCTCAAACACCCAAGTAGAAGATCCGGTCCGTAATGTTCTTCCGGGTGTTCATATTTGTTCTACAAAGACGAAGCTCACAAAGTCTCCGATCCGCTTCCGCTGTGCCATCGGGGTTTGGCTTGGCTCACCGACCCCGGTTTCTACAATTGGCATCAGAGCCATGGTCGAAGAAAACGCAACAATTCGGTTGGTTTCTTCAACTTTGTGTTATCTTGCTTGTTTTTGTAACAAATAGAGATGTTCTATCATTTGTTCTTGAAAGGTTTTTGAAGTCTCCTCCCAAGTTTTGTTCAAAACCTTATGTATTTCTGCTATGTCTTTCTTATTTGGGTCTTGTGTTTGAATGTTGTCATACAAATCAAAAGTAAGTTTATGTTGAGTTTTAAAGAACTCAAAACTTCCCCAAATATTTGCTTTATGTTTTCTACGGATGTAGAACAATTTTATTAATAAAAAATGTTGATTAAATTTATTGTTTTACGTAAGTCCCCATGCTTGTTGAATTGTTGAAAGTCAGTAAAAAGATGTCCTATTTCACAATTTCTTTTTGTCTTTAGTCTCTGACATCCCTACTCACTTTCATCAATTACCCATGTGCTATCAACCCCTCTCTCTTCTACTTTTGAAAGAAAACTTTGTCAAACCCATACTTCCATCACTGTTCCCGTACTTTGCATACCCCACTCCCACACTCCTTCTTTCTTCACAAGCAACCAAGGCAACACTTTCTCTCTCTTGAAAAACATGAGAGCAAAACTAGAGATCAAAATTTGTAAGTTGCGGGTTTGTTTGACGATGATGATATTAGGGTATAGCAAGGATGATGGCAACTGGTTTGAAATCGGTCGTGATAAATATCTGCGTTCTCGATCGACACAGTTGCATTGGACGACGTGGAAGATAAAGTCGATGGTTACAAGATTCGAACTGGGTTTACGTAGAGGATAAAGATAAAGGGTTTTTGCTTCTCCAAACGAAGAAGATGATAGTGACAAGTCATTTGTAGGGTTACTGTGCTTGAAGAAAGACCTACATGTCCTTCTGTCGGGTTATCCATTTTCGAACAAGATGGGAAAGTGCAGACCTATCTTTCTTCACAGGTCACTGTTTAGTTTATTTGTTTTTAATTAATAGTGTACTGTGAAAAGGGAGATGGGCCCTACAAGCAACAAAAGCAACATTTTTCCGGATTAACATCTCTTCGAGAGAACTTGCAGTTTCCATGAGAACCTCCATGTTCCGGAGCAACTTGAATCAGTTCCGGAGGAACGCAAATTGTTCCGGAGTAACTCCTTCGTTCCGAGATAACCTGCAACAGTTCCATGGGAGATCAAAAGTTCCGGAGGAACTCGATAGTTCCGAAGTAACACGACATAGCACCGGAGGAACTCAAAACTTCCGGAGTAACACAAAATCTTCCGAAGTAACTCTTTTGTTCCGAGACAACTTACTCCGGAGATTCTCTACTTAGTTCGGAACACAAATTTTGTTCCGAGGGAACTTCAAAACAGGCTATGCTCGCCGGAACTTGCTCCTTGGTCGCTAAATCTGCTCGCCGGAATTTTTTTTTTTCAGGCGTTGATAGTGGCTGCTGCTGTTGCCTCTGCGTGTCTTGTTTAGGGCACAAAAAGGAGATTTCTCTTAATTGGCAGGTTAATGGTTATCAAGCTGGGCCTGTTACAACTTTGATTTGGGCCTGCTTGTCATTAACTTGTTGGGCTACTGATTTATATGTTTTGTTTGGGCCAGAATGTATACTTCAGTTTGGGCTACGTAAACAAGACAAATTGGAGCAGAATTTATTAACAGGAACTACTGTTATATTGAAGATAATTACTACAAGTCTAACGGATTGCAAGCCGTTAAATCCATCGCAACAAATTGGTGTACAAACAAGGTACACTTGTAGAAATCAAATTAATTTTCTTTTTGATACTTGCTTCGTTATAAGCAGACGTGTTTAGAAGCCGGTTCTAAGTTGAAGAAAATATGCTAGTTTGGATTTTTTCTACATTGAAGATTTTGTTTGCGATCGTTGGATTAAGTTCTAATTTTTGAAGAGTCCTCGAGCCATCGTTGATATGGTAAAAACAAAGGCAAAGTTAGAAGCTTGTGACTTGTTGAGGTAATTTATTTGAAGTGGTACTATCTTTGAAGTGAAGCATCGGTTTGGTATTCACAAGACGGTTGAATTATGGAATTGAATCTCAAATTTATCCTTGATCCTTTATCTTGTTTACCTTTAACCACACTTAGGATGATGGTGCCATCCTTAAACGTAGTGTGTTTTGTTAAATTTGGTAAACACCCTATGGGCTTTGCGGAAAAGGCTAGAAGAAGAACAACTCTTCTTCATAGGGGGAGCTTCACAAAGGAGAATGGCTAAATGAAAGATTTGAAACCGTATGAAGATCTTCTTGAAGTCAAGTTGCAAGAATACAAGAGAACCGATTGTCACAAGAGTTGAGTTGTTTATCCGTTTGTTCATCAACCAAATAGGGGGAGATTGTTGGGAATTCCCGAGTTCGACGAGTTCGAGATTTGGTTAGATGAAACTCAACGTACCACTTACCGTTTGACCGTTTGCACAACATGCGGTGAAGTTTATCACTCGAAGACTCTCACTAACCGAAGACTTGGCATTAGTGATTTTATTATTTATTGTTATATTATTTAGAGTAAATTACATAGAAGGTCCTTTATGTTTTACCCAGATTTTAGATTGAGTCCTTTAAGTAAACTTGTTACACCCAACATCCTTTATGTTTTAAATATGTTTCATAAAAGGTCCTTTACTAATAACGGAGTTAAAAACCATCATTAAATAAAGGGCAATTTAGTCATTATATAAAATCTTTTAATAAAAATATTAAAATAAAAAAGTGTGTTTTTCTTACTAACCTTATCTTCTTCTAATAGGCATCTTGAATCTAACGACTTGTTCTATACTTCTATCAATTAAAAAAGATGGAAGACTACTAAAAGAACAACTGTAAATTCAATTCCTTCCTTGAAGACCATATAGATGAAATAAACATCGATTAAATATCAAGACTACATTAGAATCACTCCCAAAAAGAAACTATCAGAGCTTGAATCACTTGTAGAATTCGAATCGTGTTAGAGAGAGAAAGTGGCTGCGAAGAGTGAGAAAAGGGGGAACTAGCGATTCAGGCGACCCCGGCCGGTCTCCGACCATGGCCGGCGGCGGTGCAAACCGGTGGGTCGAACGAACCTTTATCATGCTTCAGTTGACTCCGCGACGGCTAGGGCTTGTGGCGATTCACGACCCCAGTCGCATCTCCGGCGACTCAAGCCGCGTTTCCGGCACAGTGGTGGTGCTACAAAGCTCCGGCGACCCCATTCAACCCTCGCTTTTCCTCATTTGGTACAGATCGACGACGGGTTGAGTTATAAACCCGACTACAACCATGACTCCGGCCACCATCTATTCGTGATTCTGGCCAAACCCACCTCGCAGCCGCGATTTATAAGTAATAAATCAATTTCTTTTACACTTTTGCTTTTCGGTCTTTTGTTGTCTAATTCTTCCAGCTTGTTATGAGTTTCCTCACTTTCGATTCTCACATGCAAACGATTATGATTGTTTATAAACAGTGCTAGATTTGTAGACGTGATTTTGGGGATAATGATAAGAAGGGGTTTTGAGTTTGGATATGTTTTAGGGATAACTTTTTATTTTTAATGTTTTTATTAAAAGATTTGTTAAAATGACTAAACTGTCCCTGATTTAACGATGATTTTTAACCCCGTTAGTGGTAAAGGACCTTCTATAAAACTGTTTAAAACATAAAGGATGTCGTTTGTAACAAGTTTACTTAAAGGACTCAATTTGAAATCTGGATAAAACATAAAGGACCTTCTATGTAATTTACTCTATTATTTATGTCACTAGTCACTAGTATTTACTAGTTTGCCATTGTCTAGTTAGAATATATAGTTTGGTCTTTCATTTGTGAAAGACATGAGTGTATGTTTGAGAGAGCTTAGAGCATGATACTTTGAAGTTGTGTGTGGTTCATGAACACTTGTTCATGAACCTAGCATGTGTGGGATAGGTAAACATGTAATCATTCGACTCCATATATGATTTCACTTATCTTCATCTTTTTTATCACTACTTCTATTTTATCCTCATCATCATCATCACATCTCAAACACCCAAGTAGAAGATCCGGTCCGTAATGTTCTTCCGGGTGTTCATATTTGTTCTACAAAGACGAAGCTCACAAAGTCTCCGATCCGCTTCCGCTGTGCCATCGGGGTTTGGCTTGGCTCACCGACCCCGGTTTCTACACGGATTAAGGCTGATCCAGTGCTAACTGAAGCAAAAAAAGGCAACACCCTTTGGTCAGTTTCTTTCATATATGCAATCATATGTATACATTACCCAGAACCTTAAATGATGTCCTGGCCGGTGCCGGAAGGTTGAGAAACCACAAATGGTTTAACAGATCCAATAGAAGGTGGTTGACCATCAGTGTAAACATTGACTCTTTATGATTAAATTTCCTAATCATATTCGATTACAGTGGTGTTGTCCAATTTGGGGATGAATGTTGAATATGAGTTTACAACGGTGTATTATCTATATTTTATATAAGTACTCTATACTCCACCAGCAGATGAAGCAACGAGGAAATAAAGAAACCAGTATGAACTAGTGGCTTTACTCATGGGCATTTTTATGGAAGCATTTTCCTAATTTCTTCACATAAATTACTTAAAAAAAGAAACCGGTATGAAATTTCAAAGACTTTACTCATGGGCATTCTTCTGGATTCATTTTCGTAATTTCCTCACGGAAATTACCTAGTACTGATAATTGGCGGCCACATCAAGATTTGAAACCGTGTGGATATTATATACAAGCTTAAAACTTAAAAGTTATTTAAAACGACTATACATATTACACTACTAACTTCATTGCTGAATTTGTTAAGTTTGGTTAAAAAAAACAAAAAAAGATATATTACGTTGCCACGAGACCAATGTCATGCGGTTACACATTGTTACGAGGATAATGTAGGTACACGAAACAATTGTATTGTTATAATGCAACGTAAATAAATCGAAATACAAAATGCAAGAAGAGAGTACTCGTTTATGTAACACTATCCGTAATGGACCGTGGTCCGGCTGTTAAAGAGCATAACGCCCCCGAAACAACGTCCCCTAGGTGTTTGAGGGGGGGGGGGGGGGGTTGGCACTTCATGAACGGGCTTCAAGCCATTGGAATGGTGCCCCCCCCCCCCCCCTTTAACCATATCCCACCACTTTCTACTCCATCTTCTTCTACTTCTACTCTTTTTTTATTGATTTTTAACCATGAATCCAAACCAATGAAGTTTCTTCAACCCAAATCAACTACCCGTCAACCCGAACCAACAACTTACGTTTAACCCGAACTAACCACACCAAACCAACAACTTTATTTCAACTCGAATTAACAACCCATCTATAGCTCGAATCAACCCCGACGAATTGGAACAATTGCTATCGTCCCGTTCCTATGTATGCAAATAGAGGTTTCACTCCTATTTCTCAACAACTCGAAACCCCAACCCAAGAAAATATTTAAGAGTTTTGTCCCTAAGACTCAAGCTGATCCTGAGTCACAAGTCACACCCCTGACTAGAAGAAAACATAAGAAAAAGGTAACCGAAGAACCGATTAAGAAGCCAAAACAAAAGTGGAAGCCCAAGAAAGAAAAGGTTGTAGCTCAAGCTTGGATCGCCGTCTCTAAAGACGCGACGGTTTGTAAATGTCGCTTTTATGAATTATAACTTTGTATCTTCTAACTTTTTATACAATATATTAATATTTATTTTTATTTTTTGTAGCAACCGATCAATTATATAGTGTTTTTTTTTGCAACGAGTGAGTGACCATTATCACTCGACTATTACTAAAGACCACCCCACATGCACGACCGACATTTTGACTTCAAAATAGAGGGATCTTCGTCTCAAATGTGGGAAGTTTATCGTCATCTACAACATACATCTCAATGCTCATCTTAGCGGCGAATAACGAAACATCAGTTTTGAATGACACTTTGAACGAGTATAAAAATACTCATGGATCGACTTTTGGTCATTTCTCCGCTTTTAGCGTGATGATTGCGTGAAGCGAATAGCCGGATACCGCCCCCCCCCCCCCCCCAATGGAGAAATCGGGTTCGTCTGCCACCAAACGCACAAAAAACTCGATGTTGAGGAAAGTCCCATGGTCGAACCGGTTCGACCACGTGGTCGAACTAAAAGCAAAGCTAAGAAAAACAAGGTGTCATCATTATCGACAAAGGTTGACTACAAAGACAATTTGGACGACATCTCGCAAAAGTTTGACCGGTTCAACAATATTTGGGAGGAGAGGACGAAGCTTGCGATAGAGAAAGTGGAATGAAAAAAAAAAGACAAACACAAATGTATAAGGATATGCGTCTTCTCACGTTTGACAAGTCAAAAGTGGCCCTTCGAGATTGTGATCTAATGGACGAAAAAAAAAGAAGCGGTTAGGAAAAAATATGGAATGTAATTTTAGGACCTTTTAAAAAAATATAGGATGCTTTTATTTTATTTTAAGGAAAAAAATAGCGACGACGCATAACTACCGGCAACACCCCCAAACAGCTCCAATACGTACCATTCCCCAACATAAACCAGAAACGATAGCCACGTCAACATTGACAGCGAAGCCACCAGATTTCGCTAGCAAAGATAATTCACAGACATGACCGTCGTATTCAGAGACGGAGCAACAAACATTTCTACGACGATAAGCATCAAGAACGGCGGAGAAGATGAAGTGAAGATCGTATTTCAGAGAGGAGAGTGCAAAATATAAAAGAGAAATAGAGTGTTCCAGAAGAAGAAGAGAGATAGAGAGAGCGATCGGAAAATGTGTGAGAGAGTGTGCATAAGCAAAATATGTAAGAGAAATAGAGTTTTTAAGAAGAAGTGGAGAAATAAAGTGAACACGTTGTCATCGTCAAAAGGCCCAATAAAAAATATACTCGCGACATGAACAGTGGAAGTGGATGGTTGAGTTTAGATTTAAGGGTATTCCCAATGGTCCCCTATTTCCTTTCACATCTTTCACTTCTTTAATGTCAACTCATGGTCCCCTATTTCCTTTCACATCTTTCACTTCTTTAATGTCAACTCAGCGTCACATCATTATCTCACACCCCCTCACTTTCACCCCAAAATACCTTCTTATCTTCTTTCAACCCCTCACTTTACTTTTAATATTATTTTATTCAACACAAATAAAACATAAATTTAAAAAAAAAATTAAGACTAAAATAAATATATAAAAACATTACATTCCTAAAGTTAAAAAAATTACATTTTCTAAAATTAAAGAAAATAACATTACGTTTCCTAATTTAAAAAAAACATTACGTTTCCTAAAAAAAATTAAAAAAATTACATTTCCTAGAATAATAATTAAGAATTACACTAATCCTTGTATGTCGCTAAAAGTCTTGCTCGTATTTTTTGAGCAATCATTTTCCTCTCTTCATCCAAGTCGTGGATCGGTTTACAGACTGCCTCTAGATCCCGACACATTTGTTCTCACTAGCTCTTTTAGCTCCTCGGTTCGTTTACGTAATCGAAGCTTTTCGAATTGGATCTCGTTGAACCTATCGAACCTCTCTGCCAAACCCCCACTTTGATAAGATGAAGATAGATCTTTACGGGCTAATCTTTTAGCCTTTTGGTTCCCCATATGTCGTTGTATTTCGGGAGGGGGGGGGGGGATGCTATCGGGTTACAACTTGACGTTATTGTCTTCCAAGTCGACATCGTTGAGATTGTATTGCGTAGCACGTCATCTTAAGCACTTGTGCTATAGTCGTTGGATTCGGACGTTTTGGATCTTTTGGAGCTTGGGGCTTGAGCGTCGACCCCCGATCACTTTTGGGAGATAACCTAGCAATCTCCCAAGACAAAAAATTATCGAAAATGACACCCTTGTTTTCGAACTTGTAACGGTGTTGTGCCATCTTCAAAATATTGGCTTCATTCTGGCCGCTTCTACGTTAGTTGGAGAGGTTAAGAAAAATATTGTTGAACTTCGTTATCTTCGGGTTCAAATCATGGCCCCATTTTAAATATAGTTTGTGTTTCGTTCGAGTGCCATGTTTGAGATTTATCTCGTTGTGCCACCTATTGGTATTGTCCCCAAAAAAATTTTGTGTTTTTGAGAGTTTATAAAAAAAATAACTTTAGAAAGTTTTTTTAAAAAAAATTATAACGTTACAAAGTTTATAAAAAGTACATTATTGGAGCTCTCGGAACAATTGATCCAACACTTTGTTAACACGAGCTCTTGTGCTTCATCCTAGAGTATAGACGGTCGGGGACCATCTCGTTCTTGTGGGATCGGTTCGGAAGTTTTGCCTCTTTTTTTCTTTGGTTTTTTAGCCGTTTTTTTAGCCGTTTTTTTTGCCTCTGGGATCTGGTTGGGTTTCCATGACAATATACAATATCGATGTGTTCAGGTTGAGAATTGGGTGTGTAATCGGATCGAAGATAGGAGGGTTCAGGGTTTTCTTGGCTCCAACCGCCGACTTGTGGAGCCGCAAACATGGGAGACGCCACAAAGGGAACATACCCACTTGTTTGAAACATGTTTCGTTGCGAGGACAGGGTGGAAGGGGTTGTTCGTTTAGGTTTGTTGAGTTGTAGAAATAGTGGGATTCATTTTTTTAAAAGGATTGTAGAGAGTGGTAGACAGAGATGAATTGTGTAGAAAAGTGTTTTTTTTTTTTTAACATCAATGCATTAATCACAAAAAAAAACGACATCTAAAGAACAGAGAGGCGCTGACCCGGACCGACACACAACCAGAATTACACCATAACATGTTCCTCCAATCTATCCTACCTTTACACCTATGATAACACCAAAGATAGGATAAACTTCTAAGTTCTAACATTACAAATCACACGGCTAAAGGACGGCGACTTCCTATGATAAACCACCTCATTTCTTTCCTTTCAAAGACTCCACACCGTCACATATATTGCCGCTTGCAACAGGTCCTCCTTATTATTGGTCACCCCGGGCCATTTCCTGCTTATGAAGGTTTATATGAGTAAAAAAAGTAAAAAACAATTTTTTTTTTTAAAAAAAATAATGCAAAGAGCCGTTCGGGGTGAGGGTGACCCCCACACCAACATTCAAAAAGGAAGGGGAAGAATGGACGGGAAGCGGTGTCTGCCATTCGACCTTGATTAACTCACCGAGACCACCTGTATTGGTGTGCCCTCCTTCCCCGATGCCAAATAAGCTCCATCGAGCCTCTCGGTGAGAGCATTCGGAATAACCTAAGCCCCTCTAATTGATGTATAATATAATATAATTACTATATATTTTTTGCGTCAGTTTGACATCAAAAGGTGGGCATCAAAAAGTTAAATGGTTAAAAAGTCAATCCTTTTTAAAGTCTAATATACACTTTATTTTTAAATTATTACTTTGAGCCTTTTGTTCGTTGCAGGGAGCGTGGCTATAAATGTAATAAGAATTAGCACGCGTTACAGGGAGCGTGGCTATAAATATAATAAGAATTAGCACGTGTTACGACGGTAAAAAAAACATTATGCACCATTCGTAAAGTTCAATACGAATAAAAAGAAAATAAGTTTTTAAGAGAAAATAGAACATAAATGCTTTTAAAGATAAAAATAAACAAATAAAAGATAGAACAATCCGATATAGTTTTTTTGATAGCGAATAAAAAAGTTGTTAAGAAGCAGTACAACATAAATGCTATTAAAAAAAAATAGAACCACCAGAAATAGTTTTTGCGATAGCAACTCCAACACAATCGACATATTATATATTTCCTAAGCTAGGCTAGCAAAATAAATGAATATGTTTGTTTAAAAATAGTCAAATAAATAACAGGAAAAAGTAAGTATGCACTAATGCAACATAATAATATACACCTCTTTTAAAGGGAGGTGTTCTCACCCCAAGTTTCGAACTTGGGCTAACAAGGTTAAAGGCTAGCGCCGAAACCACCATGACACGTGTGCTTTTATGAATAAATCTGGTAAAATAATATAAATAACATAATCATGTTTTTTCTTAAACAAACAAAAAAAAAAGAAAATCGTTTTGGCCAAAATGAGGATCCCAGGTTTCAAACTCGGGTCCCCAGCCTGCAAACCAAATACGCGAACCACTGGGTACCTTCTTCTTTGTGAAACAAAACGTAAACCATGTTTATATTATATACAAAAACATTAGAAACTACAAAAAATGTTTTGGCCAAAATGAGAACCCTAGTTTTGAACTCGGGTCTCAGTCTGTATAACCAAACACGCGAACCACTACGGCACTTCATCTGTTGAGAAACAGAGCGTAAACGTTATTTATAACCTATATGAAAAGTCAACAGGGAACCAGACAAGCAGTCGTTTTCCCTGTTTGACCTTCATAATAATTTATAGATAACGTTTGTTTAAAAAATCAGTTTAACGTCTCATTTACACTTTTTCTATTAAATTATTTAATTCTAATAATTTAAAAAAATCATTTCAATCACTTTAATATGTTAGTGTTACTTAATAATGCCTAAGAATAGACGTTATTATTCATATTAAGGATGAGTATACGGTCCCTATGCATAGTCGGGTGAGGTTATTATGAGAAGTTTAGTTTGAATAAAAAGGAATCATAGCCATTAGATCTTTAATTAAATAAGATCTATGACTTAAAATTTTTCTGGGTAAATTAGAGAGAAAAACAAAAGAAAATAAAAGATGAAAGGGTATTTTTGACTTTTTATCAAATTCCCCCAATTTATTAAACCTTCATAACTCTTAGATACGACATTATTTTTTAAAAAAAATTACACCATAGAAATGAGCGTTTTTTATCTTTAAAACGCGTATAGTGTTCCTATATAAAAAATTGAATTTTTTTTACTCTTTCGATTGTATCAAAATATTCAGATTATTGTGTCATTGTGTCGTTGTGTCATTGTGTCAAAATGTTCAGATCATTGTGTCATATTGTGTCAAAATGTTCAGATCATTGTGTCATATGGTGTCAAAAACCGAAAGAGGATTTTTTTTTTTAATTTATATATAGAACACAATATATATATTTTTGACACAATGACATAATGACCTTAACATTGTGTCAAAAATCGAAAGGGTGTTTTTTTTTTAATTTTTTGTATAGCAACATTATACGCGTTTTAAAGATAAAAAACGCTCGTTTTTATGGTGTAATTTTTTAAAAAAATAATGTCGTATGTGAAAGTTATGAATATTAAAAAAAAATAGGGGAAGTAGATAAAAAGTCATCAAAAGTGGCTAAGACTAAAATACCCCTTCTTCCTTTTTTATTAGATCAAGATCCAATGCCTAGATTTCCTTCTTATCATTCTTACCCAAAACAAACTTCTCATTTGAACTTCTCCCTATGGTCTAGGTCACCTGATAAGAATATTAGGTGTCTATTTGGGTTTAAGGTTACCAGGATGATCTGTATCCGACCTAAACCAAAAAAAACAAGTTTAACTTCTAAACCCCTACACGTTAAGTCAACGTTTTCATGAACTTGGTTATTTGAGATAAAAGTTAAGTTATGCTATAACTCAGTTTATGGAAGAAAATCCTAAGGATATTTTGATAATAAGATTAATGGTCGGATTCCTCTTGGCTATGGGTTAAAGGGTTGCCCGGTTTAGAATTGAGATGATGAGATCAATAGATTAGTCCGTACTTTGATATAAGTTTGCTTTATACGTTTAGGTGGTCAAATCTGATCCGAGAGATTATCTTCGTGTTCCGGAATTAGGCATTTTCGTGGATTATTATTTGCTTACGTTGACAAAGGTGAGTCCCTAAAATAAAAAAATATATATCATATTTGTATAAAATATAGATTTTTACTTTTTTCTTTCTTTTTTCAAAAAATATGAATGCCTAATCAATTTAAATTTAAAGACAATATCTTAAAAGTTACATGAAAATGAAAATAAAGGGTAAATGAATAACAAAGTGTATCGCTAATCTTTTTTAAGCGTTAATTGCAAATTTCATCCCTGTGGTTTGGGACAAACTACAGAATCCTTTTAAATGGAATTTTTTTACAGGTTACGTTATGTGGTAATGGTTTATTGCAAATTAAGTATAAACCACTAACTCCCTTAGAAAATCTCTGTAAATCTAGTGGTATTCTAGTCTCTTTAACTAAGATACAACTAATTGATGCTAGGGTGCGTATAGTTAATTAGAAAAACTATTTTAAAGTTGGAAGGCTATTTATGTAAATTGCTTACCGCTTCCCTCCTCCCACCGACGTACGACGCCGATATACACCATGCCCGCCGTACACAACCCACTGAAATTTTTGGTTAAAACAAAATCAAAATATCAGAGCGCTTCAGTTAACACGCGGAAACAACAAATGCACCTCGCTGATCATATATGTGAGTGTGTGTGTATTAGGCCTGGCAATTTTAGCCCAAAGATTTCAAAATGGGTGGTTTTGAACTTTTAGTATTTTCTATTGGGTTAGTTTGGGCTGGGTATTATTTTTAGGTGGGTCTTATTGGGCATATCTCGAAATTAAATGGAAATGAATGGGCTACGATGGGCAGATATTCGGGCCAGATTAGGCAATCTTAATAGAAAAGAAAACGAGTTAACGACGCCCGTTCCCCTGATTTCTCTTCACGAGACTGGACTGCGACTCCACTTCCTCCATCGTTCCCCTGATTTCTCTTCGATCATCATGCATTTACATTTAGATTCGGTCTGTCATGCATTTAAAATGCATTTTTAATTGGGTCATATTGGTTTTTTTTTTTATCTCAACCCATTCTAACCCGTGCCCGTTTTGGCCCGTGCGCATTTTAGCCTGTGCCCGTTTTGGCCCGTTGCCCGTTCTGCCCGTGCCCGTTTTAACCCAAACTAAATTAGCCCGTTTTGGTCCGAGCCCATTTTGACCCGAACCCGTATTAACCCGCCAGTCCACCCAGCCCGACTCGCCCAGTTTGCCAGGCGTAGTGTGTATATATATATATATATACCAACAAGCATCCACAATTCCACATAGATATAAAAATGTTGAAATATATTGAGTCTTATTGTCTAATTCAAACCCTTGTTCAAATATATATTGTTAATTTCTCTTTGTTATTTGATTTTTTTGTATGTTACAAATGGAGAATGGACTTATTGCTGGATTGAACTTGAAGTTTGACTCAACTTGCAGCTGTCGGGCTTAGCTGCAGTATAGCTGAATTGGGCTTGTACCGGGTCATATTAGAGCTGGATTATGCTTGGAGATCAGATATAAAACGCGAGATTAGGGTTCTTGATTAGAGAGCGAGAGACGCACAAAAACATGATCGTCTTCTTAATTGGCTCTTTCTCAAATCTTCTAAGTTCATCAGATTCTTAGGGTTCTTGATCTCATTGATCAAGAACGTCAGGTTATATTGAATCGATCTTCTATGGCTTCCTCACGAATATTCTCCCAGCTGTTTTGCATCTCTTCGAGTTCTTCACAGTTGTTAGTTCGTTTGAGTCTCAGTCTTAGTTTCTATAATGGATTGTCACAATGATAATCTGATTATGTCAGTATCAGTGTTTGTTTTTGTTTCTTCTGGTTCCAGTTCATAAACACAATTTTTTCTATTCATAAATTTGGTAATACAATTTGCTTTGGGTGTTATTTGTGTTTGTTCCTTGGAATTTGACAAATAATTAAGATGATTTACTAAGAAATGTAGATGATTTTTGCTACTTTTTAGATAATAAGCCTAGCTCTCTTGATTTACACATGAATTTGTGATTTAGATGCCCACAAAGAAGAGAAATTGGCGATACCCAATTTAGATAATAAGAGAAAATGTTATTAGTATCGGTTCTACATATAATGGTCATATATCTTAATAGATTCATAAAAATAGATAGGATTTACATTTTTTTGCATTCTTTTCTTAACTGCGTATTTGAAGTTTGGTTTAAGGTTTGCAATCTAATATTACTATTTCTTGATGATATGATCTTCTCATGTGCAGCTATCAGCTATAGTTTGTTCTTTGTCTTTCTGCTTTCTCTGACTTTTGTAGGTTAGCATTTTTTTTGTTAATTTTTATGTTAGGTTTTTGTTGTGTAAACTTTAATAATGTTTGATTCTGTCATTGACCTTTTCATTGCATCTATCTATTCCAGTTTATTTTTTGCTTTTAACAAATTGAAACTTGATTTTGACATCTCTCTGTAATTAGTTCCTTCCTATTTTGGTTTATGCAAAGGTTGTATTCTTACATATGGTTTGTTTTATATGCTTTTATTTAGGCAATATTCATACCTGCTTTTAATTAACACAACAACACGGTTGAGATGGGTCGACCAAAATGTGTATTGATGACTTAGTGCCGAAGGTGAAAGACCCTCAGGTAATTGATGACTTCAGACCTATCTCTCTAATCGGTGTGATATACAAAGTTATTGCAAAATGTTTGGCTTGCAGGTTAAGTAGGGTGGTGGGAAGCGTGGTGAGTAGTACTCAATTTGCATTCATTAGGGGCAGATGTATCCTTGATGGGCCGATGATCGTTAATGAGACCATTGCGTGGTTAAAAAAAATCAAAGAAAGAGGCGATAATGTTTAAAGTAGACTTCGCTAAGGCATATGATTCGGTCAACTGGAATTTCTTAGAGGACATAATGGGCCATATGGGTTTCCCTAGGCTATGGTGCTGCTGGATTAGGGGTTGTCTGGAGTCGGGTTCAAATTCGGTTTTGGTTAATGGGACCCCGACAAAGGAATTTGTTGCATCTAGGGGGTTGAGACAAGGGGATCCGTTGTCGCCGATGCTTTTTGCAATTGTGATGGAAGCTTTGCATGTGATCACGCTGAGAGCTAAGGATATAGGGATTTTTAGAGGGATACAACTTCCAAACGAAGGACCGATACTAACACACCTTTTCTTTGCAGATGATGTTGTGTTCTTGGGTGAATCTTCGGCAGGGAATGTGCAAAACCTGGCACGTGTGCTACGATGCTTTTACATTGCGTCAGGACTAAAGGTTAGCTTTCACAAAAGTATATTATTTGGGGTTGGGACGGAGGGGGATACGCTCGAAGGATTGGCAAATCTAATTCATTGTAAAATGGGTGGGCTTCCGGCGACATATTTGGGTGTCCCGCTCGGGTTAAATATGGGGAGGGTGAATAACTGGGAGGGGGTAATAAACAAAATAAATAAGAAATTGTCAAGCTGGAAAAGAAAAAACTTGTCGTTTGGGGGGAGATGTACACTTGCAAAAGCTGTTCTGGGGGCGATACCACAATATTTCATTTCTCTGTTTAAGGTACCTGTTAAAGTGGTCAATAAAATAGAAGCGATTAGAAGGAACTTTGTGTGGGGAGGGGGGAATGGGAGAAAAAAAATAGCATGGGTGTCTTGGAGCAGAATGATGGCTAAAAAGAAAGTTGGGGGTTTGGGATTGGGTCAATCAGGGCGGCAAATATAGGTTTGCTGCTGAAATGGGTTCATAGGCTAAAGGAGGAGGGCGAATCTCTTTGGGCAAAGGTAATAAAATCAATTCATGAAGGGTCTAGAAAGTGGGAGACGTTTCCCTGTAATAAATCGGTACGGGGCCCATGGAAACAAATTGTGGGCACGCTTGACGATATCCGTAAAATGGGGGTGGAGCCTCTAAAAGTTCTTAGGTGTAAAATTGGGGACGGGAAATCAGCGGAGTTTTGGTTGGATAATTGGGCGGGTGTGGGCAGGTTAAAAGATATTTTCCCTGAGCTGTTTAAAATCGAAAGAGAAAAAAAGGTCAAAGTTGGGTGCAGGATTGGGTCGGTGGGAGAGAGGGCTGAATTTAAGTGGGATTGGGGGTCAAATACATGCTCGCCACATGAACTGGGCCTTATTGAAGACTGTGAAGCACTGTTGAACGAGGTTAAGCTATCGGACACTAGAGATCGGTGGGGCTGGGGGGTGAATATGGTGGGGGATTTTGAGGTGGGATTGGTAAAGGAGCTGGTACAAAACAGAATGTTTGGGACTTTTGGGGGGAATTTTGTATGGCTTAACTGGATTCCAATTAAAGTCAACCTATTTGGGTGGAAGGCATGTCTGGGCCGAATACCGGTTAGAATGGAACTTGCTAAGAGAGGAATGCAAGTTGAGACAGATTGCCCGGTGTGTGAGGAGTGTCCGGAAACTGCGGGACACAGGTTGGTGGGTTGTGGTCAATCAAGGAACATTTGGATTGGGGTTGGACAATGGTGTCGTATTTCAATTCCTTCATGTGATTCGGCCGGGGAACTCTTGGAGGGTATTTGGAAGTTATCGATGGGTGAAGAGTGTAGGAAAATTATATATGGGATTGCATTGACTGCTCTATGGGTCCTATGGACGTCGAGGAACAAGAAAGTCTTTGAGCAGAGAGTTCCCTCGGAGTCAGAAACCATGGGTAACATAAAGGTTACTTCTTTTCTGTGGATAAAGAACCATAGAAATCTGGGTCGGCTATCATGGGATCGGTGGACACAATGCTGCTGGTAATTGTTGGGACGCACGGGATGGGGTGGGATGTGGAGAGAATTCAAGTAATATTGCCTGGGGATACACCGGGTTGGGCCTGGAGGAAACGGTGCTCTCCTTGGGTATTTTGGGGTTGGGCTGGGGAGCAGACGCGGCCCACTAAATAAGTATTGGGCAATGGGAGGGGTATACAGGGGGGGGGGGGGAATTCTTCTTTTTACGGGTGTGTAAAGTTGGGGTGTGTGTGTATTGGTGTTGGTATACGCTCCCTGTGATATATGGTTAGGATATAGAATACAGAGTGTGTTTCGATGTGCGTTGGGTGTTATGGGTGAGTTTTATATTGGTTGGGGTGGGGTGACTCTATAAGTGAAAAAAAAAAGATAAAAGATTATGGGTCGGGCAGGGGGCGTATGCTGATTGGTTCGTGGTGTGTGTCCTTCCTTCGCGTGGATATTCTTTCGTGTGCGTAGCGTGTTATTCTTAATAGTGTTATCAGCCTGATCTGGGACATATATCGATGCTGAAGTGCTGTAAAATGGGTGGGGGGTCTCTATTGGGTTTTATTCTTGGTGTGAGTGTGTTTTTGGGGAATGGTGGTGCCTGGTCTTGTTGATCTGCGTGAGTCTTGGCGTGTGTGTAATTGGGGACTATGATGGGGGGGTGTGTAAGGGACTGGGTTGATGACGGGTATAGGCTAGGTACCACCTATCGTTTCGCGTTATGTTCGCTTCGTGTTATATTCGCTTCGTGTTATAATTGGTCTTGTGTGTAACCTGATTTGTGGGAGGGAGGGGGGGGGGGGGGCTACGTTGCTTTGAAGATGGAGGCAGGTGACTTGTGTGAGGCCCACGTCTTTGGGCGTTGAATGCAGGGTTGTGATGGTCATCATGAAACTACTCTGAGTGAATTTTGGTGAAAGGTCTAATATCTTTTAGGGTACACTCATCTATATATTGCTTTATATCAATTGTGGAGGTTGGCCACAATCAAGGTGCCTGGTCTAGCAATTGTGTCATCTTGTAGATGGAATCCTCATGGTAATCAGTAGGGGCCAAATGGTTTTATTGGGCTGGACTACTTGTAGTGGCTTTTGGTTGGATGCTGGGGTCTTGCTTGGGGTATTGCTACTAACCCAGGGGAAGAAAATCCTTATCAAGGCAGCATTTTAGTCGCTGGGAGCATAATGGGTCAGTCTGGATATAAAAGGCTCTTGGTGGGAAGGGAAAAATAGTCGAATGGGGGTTGCTGTGGGGCGTTTGGGATTGGCCTGAGGTGGATAAGCTTGGAAGGCATCGGTGGTGGGGTATTAATCATATGCAAGCCAGGAGTTTTTATTTTTATTTTATCTTAAATGATCAATGTTTCAAAGTTGTGTATTCCTGGTTGTTTTGGTTACTCTTTCTGTATTTTGTGGACTATTGTTGTATCTCCCAGCTTCTTGCTGGCTTTTTATATTAATCTAAGTTGCCGTTTCAAAAAAAAAATGTGTATTTTTATACATACAGTTGTATAAATCTTATAGTACTAATTTGATTTCCTCTAACATCTGCATAGTACTCAAGTTAGTAGTGGCCCAAAAGTCAAAATTTTATAGAAGTGTTTATTTTCGGTTCTTATTGTATTTGTTTAGACTTTGTCTTCAAATGTGCATTAATCGCGCTACTTTAAAATCTTATCTTAATTCTAATAAAGCAATAAAAATTGTGCCACATGTCTCATTTATAAAGAGTCCACGTCAGCACGCCACATGTCAAGCTCACATTGAATTATCAATTTAATAAATCATCAATTAAGATAATTACCAATTTTGTCAAAACTAAATTTTTATTTTAAAATTTTGATAAAACTAATGTAGATTTGATTAATTACTCAATAATTGTCAAACATAATAAAAACTTTAAATGTATTAAATTTTTATTTAATATATTATGAGAATTTTATATCAATCATAATTTTCAAATTTCTTGATCATTATTTTTTTCTTTGTATTTATCTAATACTATAAATCTATATTCAACCCGAGTAGTACATGGGTTACTAACCTAGTAGATAATAAAGTAATACTTTAACGTTATACTTATATAAAACTTAGTAAAATGTAATCAAAACTCTTTCAAGGTCAAAAAGTTTTTTTTTTCTTTAAAAAAAACTAAATTCTGAATGGATGTGCCAAATAAGTTGGTTTAGTTCTTAATGGATCAATTTTGCGGACTTTATAATAGATAATACATGTTACATTTTGTCGTGTATTATCTGTCATATTAATATGGGGGAAAAGATCTATAGAAACCCAAGAATTTTTCAAAAAACCAAAAAACCAACCTTTTTTTCTTTATAATTTCTTCATATATTAATAATTTTTAAAAAGAATTTCACCAAAAATTCTATAATTTTATTAGCTTTATTTATGGGAAAAAAATTTTAAAAATAAAAAGTTTAGTGATTTTTTTATTAGTGCATCATGCAATAATACTAATAGTATTGCATAATGCATTATAATTAAAATTACTTAAAAAGAAGAAACTTAACTTAAATATGGACGTGATTTATGCGAATAATATAAAAAACAAAGAATTGGCATTCATAAGACAATTTTATATTATTGTTGCATAGTGCATTATTAATTTCAAGCTAAAATCCGAATTTTATTTTATTTTAAAAAAAAAACTCGAAAATGTTTTTAAAGTTTTTTCTTTTTCCAGTATTCTTAAAATCATGAAAGAAACATATAAAAAAAGTTTAAAAAATAATAAATTTTTTTCTTGGTTTTTTGGTTTTTTGCAAAATATTGGTTTTCTATAGAACCCAACCCTTATATGGTTGTACTACACAATATTAAATTGAGTTATTATAGCAGAAAAAATCAATTGTCAGATCATGGGCGGCCACCACACAATTAATCAGATTCTAAATGCAGCTTTAGCGTGGGCGGTATGAAGAGTTAAAAAACTCGGAAACCCACATTCGGCATCCATAGTTTTTCGGCAAATTCGGCAAATGTATACCATTACCTTCGGCAACTTGATTTCGGCAAAAAAAAAAAAAATTCGGCATTTAGTTGCCGATGGTTGCCGAGGATTTTTGCAACACATTTTCCCACCCAACCCAACTTATCCTACCAAACTTATCCTACCCAACTTATCCCACCCATACCACTTCAAAAAACAAAAAAGACATATACTTTTTTCTCTCTCATGTGTCACTCTCCTATTGGTCCATCAACTTATCCCATTTTACTCATCCTAAAAAATTTATCCCCCATACCGCCCACCCTTATAGAAAGGTTGTTAGTTTATTGTTATATTGGGGATCATTTAGAATTGGGTGTATTCTATGGTTCTATATTTTTCCAAGAGGTTTTAGAAGTCACTGATTCTATGTGTGTAATTTTTAAATATTTGTGATTATGGTCTTTTATATCAAATGTAATGTAGTTACACACTTTAATTGTTTCTTAGTTATGATTCATGCGACTCTAATAGTCTTATTCACATACTATGTGTTTAGACAGACTTTTTAAATAATTTTTTTCTACACATTGATCAGATTCTAATATGTAGCTTTTTTAGAAAGACTGTTAGTTTACTCTTATATTGATGATCATTTGAGTCAAAGGCTTTTTGAGGGCCCATTAACAAATTACACGAGGGCATAATAAAAGAAATTTACATTAGTTGACTTTTTCTTAATGGGAGTCTTTCCACCTTGAGAGTAGCATGAATTTGACTCTGTGATAAATTGCTATGATTTTATCAGCTCAACTCTATTTGTTTTACTTAAGGACACTAACACAAAAATGCCAACTGCGCTTCTGAAACCAGCAATAAAAAAGTTGAAGACGAAAGAGAAAGATGTGAAGTAATAAGTTAAAGGATGCCATCATGGACATTATAAATTTTGGTATGGCCATCCCAAATGTTGATATGGGAAACCTTACATGTTGGCTTATGACACTTAAGCAACTGCTCTCCGTAGTAACGCGCGGGATGGAATTCTTGTGGTATACAAGAAACATAACTTGGTTTAGGTGAATATGAGAGAGGTATATACAATAATCTTTCCAGCATTCTTTAAGTAAAATTCTTGTAGCTACAGGCTAAAATATATAATTCTTTGAACATTGTATGTGCAAAGCTAGAATACATGAGCAAAGTACGATTGGATCGGCAGTGGATTTACATATTTTTTGCATTAATGGAAAGAAAGTATGATAAGCCAAAGTAGAGATATTATGCTTGTTTTTATGTATTTATACCATTCTTCATTAAAAGTATATCTCCATTGATGCTTAAAGTGGTTGATGATGCACTGTTATTGCTTTGCCATTCTCTAGTGACCGAGATTGGTGAAGGCAGAAAATCTTTCAACAAGATAGTCGAATCATTGGTTTTAGACAAAGGAATCATCACATTCATGGTTTGCAAGTCTTTGATACTCACATAAGTGTCTACTCTACCCAAAGCTTGAATTTCCATCAACACATCCAGCACCTCATTCATTGTAGGCCGCATATCTGAGTCATACTGTAAACACCGAAAAGCCAATTCTATCACTAATGTGATCCTGTTAATGATTTCAGGATTCGTATTTAAATTAGGGTCGATTAGTTGATCAATTGCATGTCTTTGGATCCTCTTTAAAGCGAGGTTAGCCAAACTAATCTCATCTTGAGACCTGTTTAAATCAACAGCCACCATTGATGATATTAGTTCAATCAACACTACCCCAAAGCTGTAAACGTCACTCTTATCTGTTAACTGATAGCGTTGGTGATACTGTGGATCCACGTATCCTGGAGTTCCCTGAGGAGCGGTTGATACATGAGTGGCATTATCTGGTATGAGCCTTGAAAGACCAAAATCTGCTACTTTGACACAGAAATTGTCATCAAGAAGAATGTTATTAGTCTTTACATCTCGATGTATGACTTCAGATGCATGAAGGTACACTAGTGCACTTGCGGTTTCAATGGCAATGTTCATCCGTATCGGCCATGTTAGTCGGTTGGGATTTGCCAGTTCCCCATGGAGATGATCTGCAAAAGTGCCGTTGGATACATACTCATAAACAAGAAGAAGTTCACTGCTTTGTCTAGAGGTGCAACCATAGAGAACGACAAGATTTGGGTGCCTTAATTTTGTGAGGAGTTCGACCTCATTTATGAATTGTTGGACTCTATTGTAGTTATGATTGTGAAGTTTCTTCACTGCTACTTCTCGCCCGTCTTGTAGTTTACCTTTTTTCAGAAAGATGGAAATATTAGGTGGGCAGGTTTCAAGTGAAAGCGAACAATCAATGTCAAGTTTACTTGAAAGATCGAGTTCTCACCATAATAGACCGCTCCAAAACCTCCATCCCCTAGCTCGTGAGAAGGGCTGAAATTTTGGGTGGCATCTTCGAGCTCCTCATAAGAGAAAAGAGAGACGCCATAGGAGAGGCTTATGTCGTCAAAGTGTGGAGATTTTTTCTTTGATGAGACATAAGAAAACGGGTTGTTCTTACAATGACGCCAGATTATGAAGATGACAAAAGCTAGTATGAGGATTGCAATCGATCCAGCAATAACTAGAACAAGAAAATGCAACACATTAGCTACAGATTCCTACACACACAAATATATATATGGTTGAAGAGGCATATTACCAAGATTCTTAATTCGTGCCCATTCTCTACCTTGTTTATCTGCAACAAACAAATAATAAAGGATTAGCGGTATGATACATGGCAATAAATAAATGATGGAAAAGGAAAAAGAAGTTGTAATACCATTTATGGCATTCGAACACCGAACTTGCGCATTTTTAGTATCACACTGATGGCCTCTCTTGTGGCAGTGGTTACACGAAGATGGTAGTTTAAAGAAAATTGAGGGAAAAGAAGAGAGAAGAGAAAATATGTTGGTTTCATCAAATCCTGGACTAGTTGGCAATTTCAAAGGTAGGTGAACTACTTGACATGCATGTGGGAGGTGACTTGGAACTGTTCCATTCAAGTAGTTATAGTAGAAAGTGTAATCTTTGCAAGTGTTGTAGCTCTTGTAATCATGTGGGTCAAAATAAGCATCCTTGTGTTGAGCAGAGGTGAGATTTTTTGTGCATTTGAAGAGTGTGATGTTGGAAAATAATGAAATGGAATACAAAAGAGGGCTTGGACTTGTAGGAGTCAAATTGTCCATAAGCGCCTGACAACTTCTATTATTCACAAGCTCCTCAAATGTTTGGTTCCGGATGAGTAAAAGATCAGAATTTTGAACATAATCATACTTGCCAACAATTTCATATGACCGTCCTCCAAGTAGAATCTTTCCTCCTTTTGAAGTACAAGTGACCTTGATCAGCCCACAATGTGTGTCAGTGACATTGTAAAACGGGTATTTGAATGGGGCCAATTCTGGACAACTGAAGCTTTCTGGGCAGACATGCGTAGAAATGTTTCCGTCTATGACAGAGTGAACGGGAGATAAACAAGACAGGAGAACAGACACTAAAAAGAAGGCTACAATCATTTCAAACTGATCCAGAAGAAGATATTAGAGATCTACCCAATTTGTTATTTGAATTCTTGAGACTGCATCAATATTGAATTATATACATCAGTTTTGGTAATTTCTTCCTCTGTGAAGTAGGGTGGGGGATAACATTTAACAAGCTTTCACACTGACAGAGTCAACTTGACCCATTTTCTATGCAAAAAACAATATATTTTCAACATGACCATTTTCTATGCAAAAAAATATACATTTTCCATCAGTTTGCTAATTTTGTTCACATTGACCAAGACATTCTTTGGAATTTCAGGGGTGTATAGATTAGTCTTTGCTTAGTCTTTATTTCTTGGCCTATCTGACTCATTATGTTTTGTTTTTTCTTTCTTCTTGAGTACTGGTGCTAAATGCTAATTACTTTCTAGTGATCCCTATTCTTTTACTATTGATATGTGCTTCATTCTACTTGTATTTTTCTACTGTAAAAACAAACAAATCATATATCATTTCGGAAGTAGAAAACATAAACATGTTTAATCATGTAATAAACTGATGGAATTGCATATCAAGTTGAGCATCGAGTTTTCTAGCGGAGAATCAAAATTCTTCAAATCAAAACTAATTAAAACCAGAATATCCTCCACAGTATAAAGACTCATGTCTAAAGTATAGGTATGAAACTTACAAAAAATTATTAATCAAAATTAAAAACAACTACTAACTTATTTAGAAGTTAAAAATAATTAAAAGAATTAAAACTAATCATGGAGTCTTCGGGTTAGCTCCTTTACAGATCAGCACCGAACCCGACAATTCGAGATTGTCCACCTGACATCATAAACTGGTTAGGCATGTTAAGACTTGTCTAGGTACAATTTTAATCTTGTCATAAATATGTTAACACATTGTAAGAATAACGTGTTTAACTTAAAGTTGAACATGTTAAATCCTTGTCATGTTATGTAAACAAATCCAAGTTGTCAGCCTTATAAAAAACTCAAGTCGGCTTGAAGTTTTTGTATAAATTTGTAGTCTTATTTACACGTCAATTTTGATTAAATTATCCTTTTATGATGAAGACAAACTATCAAGACTTGACTCATTGACTCTTCAATTCCTAATTGTCTTTGCTCAATTATCATCCTACATGGAAGAAATGATTTCGTACGCGGCATGTTTTAATTAAAAATGGTTAAAGAAAATATAACTATTTAGATATTAATAAAATGGATCGGAAGCTTTTGCATTTGAATAATTATTTTTATATAAACCTCAACTATTCATGGGGGGTGAAAGAAGAAAAGCTAAACTAGATCATAATGAACTAAAGAGAATCCGAATCAACAACTATAAATATAATATGTTCTTTAGTTAAAAGGTTAGGTTTAAAAGGTTAGGAGTTTAAATCTAAAATGAAATATAAAATGCATATGTGATCTAACTTTTTATAAAATGGTGTCGTTAAAAAACAAGTATAACCGTTATATGGGTTAGTGATAATGCTTTGAATGTTTTTGGTATATTGATTTTTTGGTTGTGGAAATATAATATGCACACTTTCATTTGTTTATTCTTATAATCAATATTTAAAATCTAAAATGAAATATAAAATGCATATGTGATATAACTTTTTATAAAATGGTGCCGTTAAAAAACAAGTATAACCGTTATATGGGTTAGTGATAATCCTTTGAATGTTTTTGGTATATTGATTTTTTGGTTGTGGAAATATAATATGCACACTTTCATTTGTTTATTCTTATAATCAATATATTTAAATTAACTTTTGCTTTTTGGTGTTGTGAGGATTAAATCAACATAAGTCAACGATAGTACAAGGGCTGTCGTTGTCAAGTTAGAGACTGCAGGGAGTGGAAATGAAAGTTTGGCTTAATTCTTGTTAAGCTTCGTTAAGAGGCTGTTAGTGTTAGTTTATATAGCCGTTAGATAGGTAGGTTATCGCATTCATTGTTCATCGTATTCTTCTTGTCAATTCCATCTCCTTTGTAATCGGTTAGATTGTTAATTAATAATACGAATCATTTGAGTCGAATTCTTGTTCTTGATTCATTCATCCTTCACAATTGGTATCAGAGCTCTACTGCTCGATATTTGGGATCGGTGTTCAATCGGAATTGAATCCGATTGAAGAATCATGGTTTCTGCAAAATTCGACATCGAGAAGTTTACAGGGAAGAATAATTTCGGATTATGGCGTCTCAAGATGCGCGTATTTCTTGTGTATCAAGGGATCTCGGATGCGCTACTTGGTGAACCAGGAAGACCGGAAGAGATGAGTGATGATGATTGGCAGGAGATACTTGACAAATCGCACGCAGCAATTGTTCTGAATTTGGGAGACAAGGTGTTGCGCGAGGTAAGCAGGGAACGAACGGTAGCAGAAGTGTGGCTAAAACTGGAATCTCTTTACATGACCAAGTCACTTGCTAATCGACTATACCTAAAGAAGAAGTTGTATACATATAGTATGTCACTAGGAAGATCTATTGAAGATCATACTGACGAATTCAATAAGATAATCATAGATCTTGAGAACACAGAAGTAAAGATTGAGGACGAAGATCAGGCCATTCTTTTCTTATCATCACTACCAAGCTCTTATGAGCATTTTGTTGAGACTTTGATGTATGGCAGGGATGAGCTATCTATGGAAGAGGTTCTTGCAGCCATTAATTCAAAGGAGTTAAAAAAAAAGAATGATGAAAGAGAAGAGAATGGTAAAGGCTTATTTGTTAAAGGGAAGTCTGAATACAAGGGTCAGAAGAAGAGGCAAAATCAGTTTAAACCAAAGCCAAAGCAAAAGCTAAGTTGTTTCATCTGTAATTCTGATAAGCATTTGAAGAGGGACTGCCCTGAGTTCATAAGAGAGAAATATGATCAGAACAATGGAGGGAAAAGTTTTACAGCCCATGGAGCTACTTCTGATGGCTATGAGTCATTTGATGTTCTTGTGGTGGATCAGAAAGTAGGAGGAGCATATTGGATTATGGACTCTGGATGCTCTTTTCATATGACTCCACACATGGGTTATTTCAAGAAACTGGAACTGAGAGATATGGGGACAGTTAAACTTGGAGACAACAGAGAATGTAGCATCAAAGGGACTGGTGATTTGTAAATCAGATTGGAAAATAGGTCAAGCATGGAACTACACAATGTCAGGTATATTCCCTCCCTTACTAGAAATTTAATTTCTCTTAGAACATTAGAAGATGATGGTTGTAGGTGAATCTTAAGAATGGTAAAGCCAAGGTGAGTAGGGGTTCTATGGTCTTGTTGTCAGGGACTAGAGGCAAAAATAATATCCATATACTTGATGGGAGTGTACGAGTTCAAGTGAATGTTGTGACTCAGGAGAGAAATGTTTCTAAATCAAGGTTATGTCATTATAGGCTAGGCCATATTAGTGACAAGGGACTGAGTGAACTAAAGAAACAAGGCTATCTACCTGAGATAGGAGAAATCACTCAGGATTTTTGTGAGCAATGTGTTTTAGGTAAAGCTCACAGGGTTAAGTTTGCTAGGAGTGATCAGAGGTCTAATGGAATATTGGATTATATACATTCTGATCTTTGGGGACCATCTAGAACACAAACATTAGGTGGAGATAGCTATTTCTTGTCTATTATGGATGACCACTCTAGGAAAGTATGGGTGTATTTACTAAAGCATAAGAGTGAAGCTTATCAAAGGTTCAAGGAGTGGGTTATTTTGGTAGAAAATCAGACAAGTAGACAGGTTAGAAAGCTAAGAACTGACAATGGTCTAGAGTTTTGTAACACTGAGTTTGATCAGTATTGCAAATCTAAGGGGATAGCTAGGCACCTTACTGTACCAGGAACACCTCAACAAAATGGGATAATTTAGAGGATGAATAGAACCCTGTTAGATATGGTGAGGTGTATGTTAATTGGTTCAGGTCTACCAAAGAAGTTTTGGGGAGAAGCTGTGCCAACAGCAGCTTATGTTGTGAATAGGAGCCCATCTGTCGCCTTAGGAATGAAGTCTCCTACTGAGGTATGGTCAGGAAGAAGGGTTGACTATAACAATCTTAGGATATTTGGCTCCTTAGTGTATGCACACATCAAGCAAGGGAAATTAGATGCCAGGGCTATTAAGTGTGTTTTTTTTTGGGATATCCAGAAGGAACCAAAGGATATAGGCTTTGGAGATTAGAAGGTGATGGGCCTAAGGTGTTTGTCAGCAGGGATGTTACTTGCATAGAAGACACCTTGTATAAGGACTTAGGCAGTAATAGCACTAGTGGGTCTATTGATGATGAGTCAATAAGTTCTGATTTGCCTAAGGGAAATCAGATAGGTAGTTGAGGTGGAGCCAGTAGAGGTGATAGGACATCAAGTAGAGGTCCTAGCGTAAGTGGCAGTGACTCAGGAAATCAGTCTCAGGAACCAGGTAATAATAACCAAGAACTAGGAAGTTATCAACTTGCTAGGGATAGAGTTAGGAGAAGTGTTGTTAAGCCAGTGAGATTTAGGGATGATGGAATATCTGCAGTTGTATTTCTGGCTGCAGAAGAAAAGAGTTCTAATGAGCCATTGACATTTGAAGAAGCTATAGATAGTAAGTATAGCAAGAAGTGGATTGAGGCTATGAGTGATGAGATTAAGTCCCTAAACAAAACAACACCTGGATTCTTGTAGATAAGCCTAAGGAGAAAAAGGTAATAGCCTGTAAATGGCTATTTAAGTTGAAATATAGTGGTGAGGTTGGAAAACCAAGGTATAAGGCTAGGTTGGTAGCTAAGGGATTTACTCAGAGGGCTAGGATAGACTATCAGGAAGTGTTTTCACCAGTGGTAAAACATTTATCAATAAGGCTAATTCTATCATTGGTTGCTGTGGAGGACTTGGAACTAAGGCAATTAAATGTTAAGACTGCTTTTCTGCATGGAAATTTGGAAGAAGACATCTATATTGACTAGCCTAAGGGATTTGTAGAAGTAGGACAAGAAAACAAAGTTTGTTTGTTGCAAAGGTCTTTATATGGGCTAAAGCAAAGTCCTAGGCAGTGGTACAAAAGGTTTAATGATCGTATAGTACAACATAGCTTTGTTAGAAGCCAATATGATACCTGTGTGTATTTCTTAGAATATGAACCAAGGTTGTATCTTTACTTGCTTTTATATGTGGATGATATGTTGATAGCTCATAAGAACAACATTGTAATTGAGGATACTATTAGTATGCTAAGTTCTGAGTTTGAAATGAAGGATTTAGGGAGTGCTAAGTAAATCATAGGTATGGAGATTAACAAGGACAAGTCTAATAGAACCTTAAAATTATCTCAGAGTTCTTACATAAGTAAGATACTGGATAATTATGATATGACATTGTGGAAACCTATGAAAACTTCATTTGAAACTCATTTCAAGTTGTCCAGTCAAGATTGTCCAAGCACTAAAAGCAGAAATAAAAGAGATGAGAAAGGTCCCATATGCACATGTGGTTGGTAGTTTAATGTTCCTGATGGTGTGCACAAGGCCTGACTTAAGCTATGGGGTGAGTGTGGTAAGCAGGCATCTTTGGAAGGGCTCACTGGCAAGCTGTCAAATGGATCCTAAGGTACTTGGCTGGCACTAGGAATATAGGACTTGTTTTTGGTAAAAGAAATCAAGGGGTTGACAGGATTGTTAGGTATGTGGATTCTGACTATGCTAAGGACCCTGATAAGTTTAGGTCAGTTACAGGTTATGCTTTCTTGCTGTTTGGAAATCTGATTAGTTGGAAAGCCACATTACAATCAGTGGTAGCATTGTCAAGCACAAAGTCAGAGTATATGGCACTCACTGAAGCAGTAAAGGAAGGGTTGTGGCTAACTGGTTTTGTTAAGGAGCTTGGGGTGCACAGTCATGAAACAAAAGTATATTGTGACAATCAAGGTGCAATTGCATTGTCGAGAAATAGTGTTTTTCATGAAAGAACCAAACACATTAGTGTAAGGTATCATTTTATAAGAGAGGTTGTTAGTGAAGGCAGAGTTGTCATTGATTATGTGAGTACTCATGACAACTGTGCTGATGTGTTCACTAAAGCTCCTCCAGGAGCTAAATTTTTTAAGTGTCTTGCTGTTATGGGAACTAATTAGAGGAGTAATCCTATAGGATAATTGCATTGTGGCAACATCATGTTTATCAAGTCAATTTGACCTCTGTTAGCAGATGCTAATTGCTCAATGTAAGAGTCTTATTTTGGTTGTTACTTCTCTGTGACTCAAATGTGTTTCAGCTTGTTGTCCTTGTGATTTAAAGGTGGAGATTTGTGAGGATTAAATCCAAGGTCAACATAAGTCAACGAAAGTACAAGGGCTGTAGTTGTCAAGTTAGAGACTGCAGGGGCTGGAAATGAAAGTTTGGCTTAATTCTTGTTAAGCTTCGTTAAGAGGCTGTTAGTGTTAGTTTATATAGTCGTTAGATAGGTAGGTTATCGCATTCATTGTTCATCGTTTTCTTCTTGTCAATTCCATCTCCTTTGTGATCGGTTAGATTGTTAATCAATAATACGAATCATTTGAGTCGAATTCTTGTTCTTGATTCATTCATACTTCACGGGTGGGGATGGTGTATTTATCGATGTAGTCTAAACCACTAAGAATATATCATTTTATTTGTTCAAAAAGTAGTTTAAAAAGGGTAGAGGTTTTCTATTTGGGCATCCATTAAAAGATAAATTTTGATATTTTGACATTGTAATACGCGGCGTATAGGCCTATACGCAACGTATTAGGCTTTGAAAAATAATGATTAGGCTCTGAAAGTATTTATACGCAGCGTATAGTACGCTGCGTATATACCGATCAAATCGTACAATCCCCCTGAATTTTATGTCGGCGGCGTCCAAAAAAGGAAAATATGTTGCGTATTCGGCTATACGCAGCGTATTCGAATGTCTAAAAATAAAAAGGATGTCCAAATAGCAGGACCCTAAAGTACCTTGCAAGTAGCTTGAGAGGAGGGATGGAAGTCTGAAAAGTAATCTAGGGTTTTTTAATTTTTAAATATAATATAAAAATATAAATTTAAATAGAAATACATTAAACTATTAATTAAACATAATTAAAAACATAGAAATAAAAATTAAATAAAAAAGCTACACGTCTGTTTCATTTGTTAAAGGAATGTCCATGTTTGAGACCACATGTTTCGTAAGATATAATCTAAGTCGAAAATGTGTATTTTAATCTTGCTAACTCCGAGATTATATTGTCATCGATGATCAGATTTGCGTGATGATCCAAGATGTATATCTTATATTGTTTTTCCTTCATCTTTTATGATCATATTGTGTGATATCAAACATGCGTACATTATTCTGGCTATCTTCAGGTGTGTCATGGTTTGGGTCGAATGGTTAATTATAGCCCATTAAAACTTTAAAACACCCAAAGCTCGTTTGCTATCTTTCCTTGTCGACTCATGAAGCTTCTTAAATTTATTTTTCTTGATATCGACCGAATGACGAAAATCTTTGACAAAGTAGACCAAGAAGGGTATATCATGTTGGCAAGGTAATAGTCACACTTGTATTCCCGCCAGTTTATATAACCTAAAATGGACACCTCAGAGCGATTATGTGCATCTCGTTAGTAAATAAAGGAGAGTAATTAAGAACATTGATGTCGTTGTTAGAAACCGACAACGCCAAAGTACCAATGCCAAATCCATAAATCTTATGAGTCTATGACGCCACTGCTTCGAGTATGATCGTTGGATATCAGTGTTCATCCCAATGAAATTCGCCCTAATAACATTTTGGATATTTCTTCAAACCCACTGTGTATAGTTGATGCTACCAAACATCCATAGAATGCCATGACTTTCTAAATGTGTCTTATATAAAAGTGCAATATCATGGATAGTTTTTGAACGTAGGAATTCTTTATTGTACACTTTAAAAAAAGCATTGCAAAAATATTTTAGGCATTCACGTGAGGTTCTACCATACATGGTTAATATTCATTATATTTTTCAAAAACATTATCATACACGAGTTGATGAATAGTAAACCAAAGCTGATTCCTTCAGAGAGCTATTATTGAGCTATTATTGAGGAAGACGATGAGGGGAGACAAGGTTGTATGAGCCTTTTGGCATTTTCGGTGAACCACATGCCTCAAGAACAGGGGCGGAACTACAGGGGGGTCAAGAGGGTCCATTGACCCTCCGGCGACCAGAAACTTCTTTACTGAGTTCATATAACTTCGATGTCTATTTTTGTAAGTTGACCCTCACAAACTGCTGTAGTAAGTACAAGAGTAGTTCAGATGTAAAGAAAAAGCGAAAAAATTGTAGCCGGAAGTTTGTCCGGTTGCCGGAAATTCAACCTGCAACTAAATATAATGGGGAACGAAAAACGAAGAAGAAGACTATTTAAAGCAAATGCTTATATTTATATATTATTTAATGTACGGGAGAAATCAAAAGTTGACTATCATCAATGAGCCTATTACCCTGATATGCCTATATTTCCTTTTTAAAATTAAAAAATTAAGTATGATTTCCGTTTTTTTTTTCCAATTTAAATAAAAAAAATTGTGTCGATGTACTTTCAATAAAACATATAAAAAGTTAGTCATTTTTAATAATTTTTTAAATAAAAACTCATAAATCTAAATTAATATTTCTCACAAACTTAAATCTTCAACCTAAAAAAATATATCAATATAGAAAAAGGATCTCGTGCGAAGTTTATAAGAAATAAGAAGTGTAAGAAGCCCGGTGGGCCTGCCACGTGTCAGCCCAAAAAAAACAGCGGAGGGGCAAATTTGGAAAAGTGGCATTTTAATAATATCTGATTAAAAAAAAGAGATTTCATATTCGACGAGGATTCTTTCTGTTGATATATACGTACGACGATCTGCTATAGTACGATTTCTTTGAGGTTTTATGAATGATTTCAATCCACGCTGCAATTTCAATCGACGTTTCATGATTCGAACGATTCGAATAGGAGAATTTTTGTGTTTTTGTCGTTCTTGAAGAGAAAGTTGAAAGCTATTTTGCTGTGATTTTTTTCTGAGAAGTTATTGTTGAGATGCCGATTCAAGATAACCGTACACGCTTTTTTCTCCTTTTTCCTTCTGTTTGTTTATTTGTTTTTGTGTAGATGTTTTTGCGGATTCTGTTTTGGTTTTGGTTAATTAGTGACAATGTTCATCATTGTGTCATTGTGTGAATCTGTTATGAAACAATATGAGTTTTTGTTTGTTTGTTTTTAGGTTGTTTTGGGAGTTGTTTTGGTAGATATCTTTTGTTTTATTGTTGATTAAACGATATGAAACTTCATCATTGTGTTTTTGTATTCATCATTGTGTTTTTACAGTCATCATTGTGTTATAGTTATAACAATGTTGTTAACATATAATATAATTATTTTATTATTCATGCAGGTTTCGCATGTTACCAGGATGTTGGTGTATTACGTGTATCGCCAAGTACCGGGATAAAACGTTACACTCCTGCTGTGAGTAGTTCAATTAAACCTGTTGTTGGTATGGTGTTTAATAATATAGATGAAGCATTTTCTTACTATGAAACATATGCACATGCAAGTGGATTTTCAGCCAGGAGACATACAGATTACAAACATGGTGGTATTACAAATATTAGGTATTTTGTTTGTAATAAACAGGGTTTTAAACCGGGTGGAAACTTTGTTAAGGTAAATGATGATGTTGATGACAAAAAGAGACGTAGGAAAGCATCCCAAAGATGTGGATGTACTGCTCTTATTAAATTGAAGTTGAATTTGGATGGGAAGTATTTCATACGAGAGTTTCAAGAGGAACATAACCATCCGTTTGTTGCTGAAGAGGATATGCAGTTTTTACCTTCTATGAGGCATGTTGATCATGTACAAGGAATGGCTATTGATGCCTTATCTAAGATCAATATTGGACCTTGTAGAGCTTGGAACATAATGCAAACTTTGTATGGTGGACCTAGTAAGTTAGGTGCTACAAAGTCAGATTTCAAGAACTACAAGAGGGATGTAAATAAGTACATAGGTGAGCATGATGCCAATATGTTGATTGAAAAACTTATGAGAAAAAAGGAGTACTTGCCTAATTTTACTGTTGAATATACTCTTACGGATGATGGAAGGTTGGGTTGTTTATTTTGGGCTGATGAGTATAGTAAGATTAACTATATGGCTTTTGGTGATGTGGTTGGCATGGATGCTACTTATCGCTCTAATAAGTAAGTAATAGATCCCATTTTGTCATATGTTTAATATTTAACACATTCGATATTGTGTTATTGTGTAATTGTTTTATCTTATTTTTTATTTTGTTATCTTATTCTTTTTAGGTACGACATGGTATTTGTTCCTTTTACTGGTATAGATAATCATAATAGGAATGTGACACTTGGTGCTGCCATTCTTGGATGTGAAACTGCTGAATCGTATAAGTGGTTATTGCAACGTTACGCTAGCTCGTTTGGGCATGCACCTAAAGTCATTGTTACTGATCAAGACCCTGCAATGAGAAAGGCAATTAAAGAGACTTTACCAGGTACCCGTCATAGATTATGCATGTGGCACATATGGGAGAAGGTGACTGCAAAGGTGTGTTTTAGTATTATGTTTTCTGGTTTCTGTCAATGTGTTATTGTGTCATTGTTCTATTGTGTCCTTAAATCAGTTTGTTTTATTGTTATATCAGGTTGGACATCCAAAGTGTGAAGAACGTAAATTCAAAGATAGGTTAGCTGAAATTGTATGGTCTAATTGGGTGACAACCTCTGAATTTGAGACCCGATGGAACTCTCTTCTATTTGAATGTGGTTTAAGTAACCATTCCTGGTTGTCTGAACTTTATAGGATTAGAAATGATTGGATTCCTGCTTTTTCTTAGTTTTCCTTCTCTCCTTCTCATACACATACAAAACCTACAAAAGAAAAATCAGTGACGTTAATAACAGGAATTGTGTCATTGTGTCAATGTGTCATTGTGTCATTGTGTCAATGTGTCATTGTGTCAGTTTTAAGATAGAATGTGTCATTTTTAATAGAGATTGTTCTTACCACAAGTACTAGAAGTGGACCACAATAATGTTCTGGACCTTTCCAAGTTCTTCTTGTTTTCTTTAAGCAGTATATAATGTAATCACACCAATTAAGCTTCTTGACACTAGATTTCTGTGTGATAGTCATCAAAAACCTCTGATTAATTTTGTTACTTCCCATTGCTTCTCCAATCACTGTGAATAACATAACCAAGAAGTTTATCTTGAAAATTCTGCCTGATTCTTTATCGTCTTGAATCATATGGTTACTAAACCTTTTAATGGTAAATATATTTGATAACTCCTCTAGATGAAATTGGCTTCTAAACTCAGCCACAACAGGATTAGTAATCTGTGGTTTCTCACAATGTAGCACTGGTTTACCACCATTTGGTATTTGGAAGACTTCTTGTATCAACTCTGATGATATTATAATTCTATCTTCACCATCATAAATTTCATTTGTTGAGGGATCATAGTTTCTCAAAATGTAGAATCCTAAAGATGTTGGAATTGAGTGTATTGATAGCTTTAATATACTCTTGAATCCCATATCTTTTACAGCTTTCCTTTGTTCATCAGTTAATGCATTAATAACACTAATCAGATTCCCAGTTGAGCACCTCATAACTATTTTTTTACCGCTGTACTTATGATGTATAGGCTCTCTTCTTGGTTCTTGGGCGACCTTTCTTTTTTTCTTATCAGCACCTTCCTTACTTTTACCAGCTTTATCTTCTTTGTTTTCCTGATCATCCTGAGTATACATCTTTGAAGTCAGCATTAGAAAAACACAATTGGTACAAACAGAAAACACAATGACACAATATGAACAAAACATGACACAATATATTTCAATCTCATGATTCGATGTACCGAGTTACCAAGTCTTACCAAATCTGTTTTCTCAACATCAAACTTCTTTCTTTTCTTTTTGTTTGAAACCTCTTGCTCTTGATTATCCTAAGACATAATCAATGTGAAAATATGTTAGATAACCCCAATTGGTACAAACAGAAAACACAATGACACAATATGAACAAAACACGACACAATATATTTCAATCTCATGATTCGATGTACCAAGTTACCAAGTCTTACCAAATCTGTTTTCTCAACATCAAACTTCTTTCTTTTCTTTTTATTTGAAACCTCTTGCTCTTGATTATCCTAAGATATAATCAATGTGAAAATATGTTTAGATAACCCCAATTGGTACAAACAGAAAACAAAATGACACAATATGAACAAAACAGGACACAATATGTTTCTAAATCATTGTATTGTGTTATATCAGAACAAACACAATGACACAATGACACAATTCAGTGTCTTTGTTAGGATATCAGCATATTATACAAAACAACTGATATAATAATTAAACACAATAACACAATAACACATTAGACTAATTAAACAAATGATAGAGAATGAACAATTTACCAGCTTTATCTTCTTCATTTTTCTGGTTTTCTTGAATTGTTGATTTAGTGTAAGGTTGTCTTCACTTTCTTCACTTTCCATTTCATCTACAAGAAATGGTGTAGACTTGTCATTATTGTTCTTCGTGTTACTAAGCTTCATTTTGATTACTCTTTCACTTTTTCTTTTCCGAAAATTAGCTATTTGCAACATTCAATATGAAGATTAGTGTTGGTAAACAAGTGATACAAAACCCAAACTTTTCAGATTAAGTGCATTGTGCTTTATATTAACAATAGACAGAATACAAGACTAATATTACACAATGTAGTAAATTACATTACACAATGTAGTAAATTATATTACACAATTACACAATAGAAACAATTTAACACAATAAAACATTTGTTTACTAATTTTCTCTAACTATCTGCACTAACCTAATAACAAAACAGATGTTCATAATAAACTTTAGTAAACATACATTTAACACAATAAAACATTTTTTAGGGGAAAATAGTAATAAATAACTTTTATAACAATCTCCACCAACTGATTAACAAAGCAGATGTTCATCATTGTGTCTATGATAAGTTACATTGTGTTTTGTATCTAGAAAGTAAACTTTATTAAACAGATTTAACACAATCACACAAAATATCGTAAAAATACAAAATAGGTAATAAATAACTCAATTCTCTAACTATCTGCACTAACCTAATAACAAAACAAATGTTCATAATTGTGTCTATCTGTTACCTGCATGTGTTTGTTTTTGCAGATTTTTCTTCTTCTTTTTTTGAACTTTTCTTTTTTTGACAGGAGATTTTAGTTGTTTTGGAGTTTTTTGTTCTTCGATTTCAGATAGTTTGAGTGTATTTGGAGTCGCAACGGACACAACATCATCCGAGAGTGTTTTTGTTGAGGACGATTGCAAGGAATAATACTCTGATGACTTCGCCGATGATTCCGGTGAAGATTCCGATGACTCTGATGATTTCGCCGATGAATCCGTTGAAGATTTCGACGGCGATGAGGATGATTTCGCCATTTTCGGGTGAAGATTCTCTGATAGAAAGAGAAGAAGAGGAGAAAATGGAGAAGAAAAGGCGGTTTGGGGTTTTATGAGAGAAGAAGTGGGTAAATTACGATATTACCCCTCCGTGTCTTTTTTTCATTTAAATTATGGAGGAGTTTTAACCAAATATCGCAGGGAAGATGAGAGCCATTGATCTTATGATCTGACGGACACAATTACTTCTTACCCTTCTTATTTTTATTAAACTTCTTATAATAACTCCACTCTATCAATATATATACACCATTAACATAATTAAGCTACAAATTCTTTGATACTCTTTTAAAATTTGTTAAAATAATATAAAATAAACTAAAAAAATTGTTCCTACGTTCGTAATACATGATGACAAATAACGATTATACACTTTTCATTCTTTTATATTATGACCCTCCGGATTTGAACTTCTGGTTCCGCCACTGCTCAAGAATGAAATTTTAGGGTACCACTAGCTGCACAAATATACTAATGTCTATCGATAGTTGCACTAATTGTAAGTTGGTAGCTGATCGCTTGAGCAAAAACTAACCTACTCGTTCAGTTCGTAACTCCTACACTTGATGGTGAAACATATGAACCTCAAGGAGTAACTATAAGGTAGGGGTGTGCAAGAATAAAAAAAAACCGACTCGAAATCAAAATAACCGAAAAAACCGAATCCAAATAGAAACCGATGGTTTTTTATTGAACTTTTCTAAAATCCGAAATTTCGGATCGGTGTACGTTTTAGCTAAAAAGCAAATCCGAAAAAACCGAACCGATCCATTTAATTATTGAATGGTTTAAAATTTTAATTTTAATGTTTTATTTATAATCATTAGATCTTTGAGTCTTTAAGATTAGTTCATTATGCAACGTTAATTTTTGTTTGAATGTCATTTGAGTGCTTGAGATTAGATCATTAAAGGTTTGTTTTATTTTGGATCGTTATGCAACCTTATCGATCCTTGAGTCTTTGTGACTAGATCATTAAGGATTTGTTTGAATGTATTTGTTTGAGATTGAATCATTTTGCAATGTTATGGATTTTAAATTTTATTTTGAATGATATCAGTAGTTAATTAATCTATAAATAAAAAATAAGTAGACCCAATTTAATATTATTAGTTTTTTTTTTCCAGCCCCAAAATTCATATGGATTTGAGTCCGAAAAAACCGAATCCAAACTGTAAAAAACCAAAATCCAAAATCCATGAAACCGAAAAAACCGAATCCGAATGGATATGGAAATCGTAAAAATCCAAAGTTCGGTTTTGAATTCGGTTTTAGCCAAAATCCGATCCAAACCGGTCCATACACACCCCTATTCCTCCTATTACACATTTACCAACTTCTGGCTTTCCATCATGTGTTCCCCTATTTCCTTATCCCCTACATCAAGTGACCAAACACATGTCCCACTTCCACCCTTTCTTTTCTTAATACCGACAACGTTGCCGTTTTCCTTTTCCCACAATTGTCGTACTCAATTTCTTCCCCATCAATGTCATCCATGGCAATTTCATTCACGTCCATACTCCCTCTCATCCTTACATCTACATAAATCGCGATTTCCTATTCAATATGTTCACATGTTCTACACTTTCGTTACTCTGATTTTTATTCTTATATGTTCTCCAGTTCTCCAATTAGGGTTTATACTTGCATCATTCTTCCGATTGCAAGTTTTGATATTTATGTATTTTTTTAATAGGATTCTCCATTAATGGATCTTCTCCAATTTAGTATAACCATATGTAATCTTACTTATTTTATTACCAACAATTTCTTCCTTTTGTTGTTGCAATTATCAATCTTCCGATTGCAAGTTTCGAGGTTTCTGTTTTTTTTTCAATAGGATTCTCCATTACTAGACCTTCTCCAATTTAGTATAACCATATGTAATCTTACTTATTACATTACCAACAATTTATTTCTTTTGTTGTTGCAATTAATAAATTTCTTACATACAATTGATTATTGCCATTTGTGTGTCATGGGAATACTTTAGGAGCGACGTTAAGTAAAGACGTTTTTAAGTGCAATTGTTTGGATCACTGGGAATACTTTAGGAGTGACGTTAAGTAAAGACGTTTTTAAGTGCAATTGTTTGGATCACTGTATTTTCTCAATGCAATCCTAACACAAAACCCTTTACAATATACTACGAATCTATAATTCCATAATACACGCCAACATTAATTCTTTAAACCTGGGCCTTCTATGGTATGGGCAACAAATTTGTGTCAGATCCTCATTTCTTATAAGTAAAATGAATCTTTTAACATTACGTTCCTCAGTTTATGCCAACCAAATTGAGTTATTTTACTCATATTCTTTACTCTTTAATGTATTTTTTCTTACATGTGTACTAAACTTTCGTTTTCATTACTCCGAATTCCTTTATTTTCTTATGTCGCTTAGCTTTAGAATGTTCTTACAATTTCTACTTTACATTTGGTATATTTTGAATTTCTCTTTTATAGTTGTACGTATAAACCATAGACACCAATGCATCAGTAATACCTTAGATCTTCATTGAGAAGATGGTTTTCTTTAGAACAAATATAGTCGTTAGCAAAATTCTAATCATACGCAACACTTAAACAATTGGTCTCCGCGGCAACGCGCGGGTTGGAAATCTTGTAAGGCTTCCACATTCTAGAACACGGTTGTTGAACCCGAACACTGTCTCAAGAACCCAACTCTAATACCGGGGTAAATTACATGATTTCCCAAGTTCAATCCTTAGCCGCATATGACATACTTGTGGGGATTATGACACATTGACACCGATCAACATGCCTCAACTCTACTTATTTCCGCTCGACTCGAAGACAAGTCAGGTTTTATCCTCCTCTCTTTTAGTCTCTCTCTAGTCGATTAGCATAACGAGCAACTATCCTCGTTTGTGTTACTTTTTTATTTTATAAATTGTAGGACATAGATGAAAGGTATATTTATTCTAAGTTAACTAGGAAGAAGTTCATTTGAGAACCATTTGATTTCTAAGAACTTTTGAGAACCGTTATGAGTCACTAGTTATATATAAGAAAACATTCATGAATTTGAGTCGTCTCCCTTAAATTTAATGGCTCATAATGGTTCTCAAAACTTCTCCAAATCAAATAATTTTCAATTTAACCTAACCCAACTTAACTATGTTTATAATAACTTAATTAATATCTTCAAAATAAAATTTCTTTTTTCCTTTGTAAATTTATTGATATATTTTTTTTTCACATACCCACGTCCATTAAACGTATTTTAAAGGCATAAATTAGTTTCAACTACATTACTATCACTATTGTATAAAAAATTTACAACTTTTTGGACCATCCCTATTGATATTATGCAAAGTATGAAGCATAAAATGCAAACTATTTGTTTATATTGTAATTGCTTGTCACACTATAACAACTTTATCTTTTGTCTTTTTGTGGTTCTATTATTATTATTTTTGTTTTTTTTTTCTTATTGTTTTTTATTTTTTATCTGGGACCAACGAGTTTAACAAAGAAGCTAGTGGTGTAATAAGTAACATAGATTTTTGTTTTTACTTTCTCATTTTCTATCTCAACCAATTTAGTACATGAGTTGGTGGTGTTGTAATAACTACAGTCGTGTAATTAGCTTTTAGGTCGTAAAGTCAATAGTTTAAGCGTTTGTTTTTTATGCAGTTAAAAAAAATTTGTTTTCTTTAGTAGCGTAACGTTATAGCAATTCAACTGTTTTATTGGTTTTAATGTTAGGTTTACATCGTTGTCTTTACGTATTAATATTTTATATTGTTATATTAGATATAATTCTAACTTTAATATTGTTACCTTATTTTTATTTTATTAGAAAATTGGCTTATATTAATCTCAGTTATCACCTATTGACCGATAATAATCTCAGATATTGTTTTTCCCAACAATAATCCCAGTTATTAACATGTTGACATGTATTGATCCGTCGTTAAGTTGTGACTAGCGGTGTTAAATTTTTACAGACTGGACGCATTAGTAAAATCCTACATGACATTTTATTTATATAAAAACTTTTAATAAAATATGAAAAATAGACGAATCACCATACAGATATGCATTATTCGATTGCACAACTTAATTAAATCAAAAAAAGCTTTCAATTAAATAAAAAAGCCGTCAAACAAATTCTGATACAATTGCAGATACATCAACTTTGACAAGTTCCCAATCGCCGGAGGTGACTTCTATACGTGGATAATCATGAAGCTATGGATGATAAGCTTTTAATCGATGGGGAAATGAAGAAAGAAAATCGAGGGGCTGAGTTTTTTAATGACAAATTTGTCTTTAGGGCTTTGTTTTATTTTTTTTTAAATTTTATTAAAAGATTTTTTTTGAAATAAAATGTCACGTAGGATTCGATCCATAGGACGTCCAGTCAGCCAAAATTTAACACCGTTAGTCACAACATAACAACAGATCAATATAGGCCAATATATTAATAACTGAGATTATTATAAGATAAAACAATAACTAAGATTATTATCGACCAACAGGTGATAACTGAGATTAATATAGGTTGATTCTCCTATTTTTAGTTTTATTTTATGTTTTAACGATACAAGTATACAACTCGTTATCCCTAAAGCAACGCAAATCATGAAATCCACCAAAAATAACATTAGGATGAGTATAAAACTAATTTATTTGATGAAAAATAAATGTTAAAAACCAAAAAGCCTCCCATTTTTTTCTCCCAAAGTCCAAGCCGAGCTATTATGTATTTATGTGGTTTCTGGGAATTACGTACATCTGAACAAGACCAAATTTTTATTTCCATTATGGGATTTACGAACATCTGCTCATCAAATTGATGTTGTTTTCCTTCCAATCGCAGGTTTGTTTCCCGCAATTAAGCGATTAGTTATTCCTGGTCTTCTTCGTGCAAACGATCGATTCTGATCATGCAACCGAGTGATTCTTCATATCATAGGTTTGTTTCTAATTATCGCAGGTTTCTGATTGTTGTTTCAGTGATATTCATGGCAGCAGTCGATTTTTATGCGAACCTTTTCTTCCTGATAAATTGATTCATAAAGAGCTATGTAGTGCTTTTTGATTATGTGACTATAAAGAGCTATGTAGTTAAGAAGGATATTTTAGAACTTTGGTACAATCCCAAAGTTTCAAACTTTCTTTGGGTGGGAAGAAGGATTCTTGAATTCCTTCAAACAATAGAATTTGGTGGAATCCAATTCCAACCGGTGAAAAACCAAAAAAGATTTTGGATGGAACTTATCCAATTCCAAACGGGGCCTTAGTTGTTTTATAGTTTCTTTTGCATGAATGAAATGAAAGTACACATGAGCAAAAGTAGCATGTAGTAATTTTTTAAGAAAAAAGTAGGTTCTCATACCATGCTTGTTAGTTGTTCCTCTTGGGTTTCTTTTTTATGTATTAATACTATTCTTCATTGATAATCTATCTCCATTACTGCCTAGTGTAGTTGATGCACTGTTATTGCTTTGCCATTCACTAATGAGAGGGACTGGAGAGGGCCAGAAATCTTTCAACATAACCACCGCATCATCGGTACTATTACAAGCTTCTACTCCTCCCAGGGATTGAATATCCATCAACGCATCTAGCACCTCATTCATTGTAGGCCTCATCTCTGAATAATACTGTAAACACCGAAATGCCAATTCTGCTACTGATGTGATCATGTTCATGATTTCAGGGTTCGTATCGGATCCTAAAACCGGGTCAATTAGCTGATCAACTTCACTTGTTTGGATCATGTTTAAAGCGAGGTTAGCCAAACTGATCTCATCTTGAGACCTGTTTAAATCAACAGCCACCATTGATGATATTAGTTCAATCAAGACTACCCCAAAGCTATAGACATCACTCTTATCTGTTAATTGATAGCACTGGTGATACTGTGGATCCACATATCCTGGAGTTCCCTGAGGAGCTGTTGACACATGAGTTACATTATTCGGTATGAGCCTTGAGATACCAAAGTCTGCCACTTTGACACAAAAATTATGATCAAGAAGAATGTTATTAGTCTTTACATCTCTGTGTATGATTTCAGATGCATGAAGGTACACCAGAGCACTCGCGGTTTCAATGGCAATTTTCATCCGTATCGGCCATGTTAGTAGGTTTGGATTTGCTAGTTCCCCATGTAGGTGATCTGCAACAGTACCGTTAGGTACATACTCATAAACTAGGAGAAGTTCACCGCTTTGTCTAGAGGTGCATCCATAGAGAACGACAAGATTTGGGTGCCTTAATTTGGTGAGAATTTCTACCTCGTTTATGAATTGTTGGACTCTATTGTAGTTATGTTCGTGAAGTTTCTTCACTGCAACTTCTCGCCCGTCTCGGAGTTTACCTTGTTTAGAAAGATGGAAAGATTAGTTGGGGTGGGTTCAAGTGAAATGAAAAAAAAAATGACATTTTTATATATGAGTTAAGTTCTCACCATAATAGACTGCTCCAAAACCTCCACCCCCTAGCTCATTACAAGAGTCGAATCTATGAGTGGCATCTTCAAGATCTTTATAGGAGAAAACGTAGACGCCACAGGAGAGACTTATGTCGTCAAGGTGTGGAGATTTTTTCTTTGATGAGACATACGAAAACGGGTTGTTCTTACGATGACGCCAGATAATGAAGATGACAAGAGCTAGTATGAGGATTGAAACTAATCCAGCAATAACTAGAACAAGAAAATGCAACACCCTCGGGTCAGAGTTCTACATGTATGTGTGTTTATGAAATTGAAATCATCTTGGTTTTAAAAAGCGAGAAGCGCGTTGAAGCGACATGGTCAAAAACCAAGGCGGAAAGCGCACTGGTTTTCGTACATGAGGCACAAGGTGATATACAATTTTTTTCTCATAAGCTTTTAGCAACCCATATCTAAAATTTAGCTATAAATAAGCTTTTTATATGATTTAATATATCACCTCTCCCTATATATATATTACCTACATGTACAACCTAAAAAGTCTGATGTACAACAACCTGATGCACAAAAAGTTGCCTTGCGGGAGGCGCGTGCCTTACCTGCGTCTTAAGCCATTTTTAGTGTGCCACAACTGCGTCTTTTCTCTTAGTCGCGCAATATGTTAACAAAAGCCTATGCCCTCTTTTTAAAACGCAGCATACACACACACACACAAATATATATACATCCACAAGTAGCGCACAGGATCAAAGAGGCATATTACCACACACACATACACATATATCTATACCCGCAAGTAGTGCATAGGATCAAAGAGGCATATTACCACACACACATACACATATATCTATACCCGCAAGTAGTGCATAGGATCAAAGAGGCATATTACCAAGAGTCTTAACCCGTGTTTGTTCTCCGCCTTGTTTTTCTATATCAACCAAATAAAAAGTGATTAGTTGTATGATATATGTGACAAGAAATAATTTCAAGCCTTTGTCAACTTATACACTTCACACATAGGATCGTAGATGCACTTACCTTGATTCAGATCCGGTGTTGGTTTTGTGTTTGGTTTTTCTGCAACAACTAAAAAAAGTATATATCATTTTTGTTTACATACAGTAATGTAAAAATGAGCGAAGATGGAGGAGGAAAAAAGAGGCTGTAAATACCTTTTATGGCATCTGAACAACGAACTTGCCCATTGTTAGTATCACACCGGTGGCCTTTTTTGTAACATTCGTTACAAGAAGTCGACAGTTTAAACACAAATGAGGGGGAAGGAGAGAGAAGAGAAAACACTTTGGTTTCATCAAATCCTGTACTACTATAGAATTTCGCAGGTAGCTGAACTACTTGACATGCATGTGGGAGGTTATTTGGAACAGTTCCATTCAAGTATTTATAGAAGAAAGTGTAATCTTTGCATTTGTTGTAGCTCTTGTAATCAAGTGGCTCAAAATAAACATCTGTTTGTTGTTGAGGAGAGGTGAGATTATGTGTGCATTTGAAGAGAGTGATGATGGGAAATATTGAAATGGAATACAAAAGAGGGCTTGGACTTGGAGGAGTCAAATTATTCATAAGTGCTTCACAGCTATTGTTTCTCACAAGCTGGCTAAATGTTGTGTTAGTGATGACTATATTATAATAATTTTTATGATCAGAATTATAATCAGAATCAAACTTGCCAGAAATCTCATATGACCCTCCTCCAAGCTGAATCTTCCCACCTTTCGGAGTACAATCGACCTTGATCAGCCCACATCGTGTGTCAGTGACATCATAAAATGGGTATTTGAATGAGGCCAAATCTGGACAACTGAAGCTTTCTGGGCAGATAGGCATAGAAATGTTAACAGATTGAAGGAGAGGTAGACAAGAGAGGAGAACATACACGAAAAAGAAGCCGAGAATCATTTCAAATTCCAACAAGATATCAGAGATCTACCCAGGTTGTCACCTTCTTCTCGAGACCACATTAGTATTGCATTATATACATTTGTGTTAGGTAATTTCTATGTATTTTCTATCTCTATGAAGGAGATTAAAGGGGGGATGACATTTAGTAAGCTTTTCACATTAACAGAGTCAACTTGCCCCATTTCCTATGCAAAAACAACAGATTTTCCATCACTATGGTAATTTTTTCAATATTGACTAAGACATTCAAGACTTTTATTTTGTTGATTCTTGTCCTCGAGCTTAACCCTTTTCAAACACTTGGAAACTTTCAAGTGATTCCCAATTTCCCCTTATCTCACAAGTCTCAGCTTATCATATTCCAAAGTTGAAAATAAATAAAGATGAACTAGACTTCAAAACCATTTTAACATGACACCAGAAGAAAATGCAGAAATTAACATTTTGGTAATTTGTATTTGTGCTATTGATTATGAAGTTTTATCATACGAACAACTGCAGTTGAATTGAAGTTTTTTTGTATAAAAATCAAGTCTTTTACTGATCAATTTTGATCAAACTATCCTTTCTGATGAAGACAAACTGTTAAGACTTTACTCCTGATTGGTTTTTCCTCAATTCATCAATTATCATTCTACAATGATAAAATTATTTCGTGAACATAAAAAGCATACCGGTACTAAATCGATACCAACCAAATAACACCGATAACTGTATTTGTTTCTCATGTTTTTGGTTTTGGTATTATCAGTATTTTCAATGATAGGGTACTTAACCGACAAAATCGGTATGGTATTCGGTTTGTAGTTTTGCTTGTTTTCAACATCAGTACTTTTCGGTCTGGTACCGGTTTACTATCGATCTCATCCCATTTTAATTATAAATACAACTATTTAAATTTTTTAATAAAATAGAAGCTTTTTGTTGGGAATTTCCGAGACCGACGAGTTCGAGATTTGGTTGGATGAAACTCAATGTACCACTTACCGTTTGACCGTTCGCACAACACGGTGAAGTTTATGACTCGAAGACTCTCATTAACCGAAGACATGGCATTAGTGACTTTATTATTTATTGTAATAATATTTACTTGTCACTAGTTACTAGTTGTTGGTTATTTACTAGTTTGCCATTGTTAGGTTAGTATATATATAGTTTGGTCTTTCATTTGTAAAATATATGAGTGTATGTTTGAGAGAGTTAGTCATGTATCTTTGAAGTTGTGTGTGGGTTCATGAACACTTGTTCATGAACCTAGCATGAGTGGTGTAGGTAAAATTGTAATCATTCAACATCATCTTTGATTATCTATTTATCTTGTTCATCACTACTTCTATATTTTTATCCTCATCATCATCATCACATCTCAAAACACCATTGTTAAAGATCCGGTCCATTTTGTACTTCTTGGTGTTTATATTTGTTCTACAAAGACGAAGCTCACAAAGTTTCCGATCCGCTTCCGCTGTGCCATCGGGGGTCCTGGCTTGGCTCACCGACCCCGGTTTCTACACTTTTTCATATGAATAATAGATTGACACCAGTAGGTAGGACACACTTGGAAACTTTCATATGGTTCCTATTTTCTCCCATCTATCATCATATATCCAAAGTTAAAGAAATAAAAAACTAGACTTTAAAAGCCATTTTAACATTACATAAGAACAGATGCAGAAACTAACATCTTGGTAATTTTTTTTTTTTTTTTTTGGCTCTTGATTTAGAAGTTTTAGCATATGGAAAGCTGCAGTTGACTTCAAGTTTTTGTATAAAACTGAAGTCTTTTAAACAAGTTGACCAAAACTAAAGGGTGTAACCCAGGGTAATAACTAGTAAAGACAACTAAAGGGTTTAAGGGAGGAGTAATTTGGTGATTTTTTATAACGGATTTTTGATATCAAGGATTGGTGTAGACGAATGGTTGATAAGATAGATTGTAACATTTCGGGTGTCCGATTTGTCAAACTCGACCCGATTTCCTGTAATAAACCCCGTGATCGATAATCCAATGAAGAGTTATGTTTTCTATGATGTTTTATACCTCGTTTGATGTGATTTGGTTCATTATATTAGTTATTGTATTGATTTGCCCTTATTTTGGATTTTACGCGGACACGTCGCTAATTACGTTCTAACCAGGGATTTGATCAATCTAAACATGTATAACACTTGGGTGTGATACTAGTTAAGCATACAAGTGAATACAAGTGAAGTTTGGTGTGAATTCAAGGTCTAGAACGAAAACGGTGAAAGTCCGGTAAATCCCGCGCGATTTCGATTTCTAACCGGGAGATCACATATTGAGTTCGTATATCAATTTTATCATGTTTAGGAGTCATATGATCATTTACCATGTCATGAGTCATCACACACTTGATCGGATCGCAAAACGTTGGTGAATTGCTTAAAAACGAGAAAAACGACAAAACCGACAAAAAATGCACTTTTGATGATATCTTATCAACCGTCAATCATTACGGGACATATTTTATATTCATTTTGAGTGGATTTAATGTTTTAAGCATGTTGGGAAGGTTAAATGGGAAATTTGAAAAAAAACGAGGCCCGAAAACGCTTAAAAAAGAAGAAACTATCGCGAAAACGGTGGACCGTCAAGAGGGAGCACGGTCAGGAGGGTATGAGGACCGCGCGCCTGACCATGCTCACCTCTCGCGGTCCTCATGTGGTCCTGACGGGCCAAAACCCTAAAATTCGAGTATTTAAGCCCTCTAAACCCCTCTAGCCTCCATAACTCTCATCCTTAGCCACCATAAAACCCTAGAACGGCTGTAGCAAGGCTAGATCAAGATTCTTGAAGCTTTTGAGGCCAAGTTTGGTGATTTCAAGCATTAAATCAAGTCGGTTTTTCACCAAAAAGGTTAGATTCATCAAACCAAACCTCCGTCTTCATGAACCTTTCATCCTCCATCATCAAGATTCAATTTTTATACCTTTCTAAACCTAGATCTTGCATTTCAAAGCTAGATCTAGTGATTTTTAACAAAAAGGATGGATTTTTATTGATTTTTATAGATTTCTATAACACCTTTTGTTGGAAACTTGCTAGATCTTTAAAGATCTTAATAGATCTAAGTTGGGCTGGAAAAGATTACATTTTTATACATGTTTTGCCATGGATAAACACCATAACTAATGGATCTAGTGTCTTGGGTTATAAAAACTTGATTTTTATGCTAAAAGCCCATCTTTTCTCATTCTTTTTCTTTGGATCTTCATAGATCTAGTTTCCTTTCATATTAACCTTGTTGAATCTTGATATGGATAATGTCTCAAAGATAGATCTAGAGTTTGGTATGGAGAAATCATCACCATGAATATAGATCTAGGGCTTCATGAAGAAAAATGATCATTTTATGTATTTTTCCTAGTTTATCATGTCTAGATCTTAATAAAACCTTGATTAGATGATGTACCATTAAGTTGAAATGTTAGATCTAGGGTTTTTGCCATGGAAATATGACCTTGGACTTAGATCTAGGGTTATGCTTGACAAAAATGAAATCTTGGTTGTTTACTTAATTAAATTAACTAGTATAAAAATAATTAATTTTGGGTAAATGGTTAGGTTAACGTTTGAATCAAGACTTGAAATTTTATATGGCCCATCTATGTGTTTAGATCAGCCCCTAATTAATTTTTGGGGTCTTATTATGGCTTGAATGATTTTATAGAAAATAATCAAGTTTGAGACGTCGTAAAGTTTTTAGTCGAATAAATAATTATTTTACCAAATATTTAACCTAGATTTAGGTTTGACCACTTGAAGTTTTGTATTCATACATTATTATTTAATTAATTCCCCAACAGGTCACGGATCCGATCATACCCTTTGTGTCGTTTTGAGTCACTTGTTTTATATAATTGATTACTTATTTATTTATTATTGATTTGTCGGTGTTACACTACCACGTTCGATCGTTAAGGTGATCTCCGGGTTTGATTTCGCGCCGCTATCTCAGTTTCTCATTTGTTTGCTTCACCATCAGGTGAGTTTCATAGCCCCATTTTTATTTATTTATTTTGGGGTGCAACATGTACCAATGATCAAACTCTAGAACGATTTTTCTCTAAAACTACATGCGTATTCTATGAACTATTATGTGTTAATCTTGCATGATAACTCTATGTGCTCGATGTGTTATGATTGTGAACGACCTCTAGAACGACCTCGTGTGACATTAACTGTAAAAAGTCGGGTTAACGGTAATAGATCTATTGGCTTGACAAGCCCACTTGGCCTGCCTCGCGTGTGGCGCCTCGTGATTGAAAACCTTATGGTCAGGTTTGGATCATACACCCATATATGCTCAATTTCATGACGTTATTATACTCGATTTGCACTTAGTCTCGTAGAACGCATGTTTTATATTATGACATTATTAAACCTATGATTACTCACCAACTCTTGTAGTTGACCTTTGTTTTTCACATGTTGCAGGTGTTGATGCTTGATTATGATATCGTCACTTAGGAACGCATGGGACTTTAGTAGACCTACTTAAATAAAACTAGAAATCGTATGCTATGTTCGAACTTTGTTTAATTTGGATGTTGTATGGATTTATGTTTGATGGTTGATTTGAAATATGACATGATTTAATGTTTCAACCTTTAATTAGTGTTGTGAGCATCTGGACAAATCTTAGCGCCCCGACGTAAATTCCGCCGTCGGTTGGGGTGTTACAGATTGGTATCAGAGCCACGGCTATAGGGATCTAGGTTATTAGAAATGGTTTGACCTAGACTATTGCCTTAGGCGTCCTGCATGAGAACCTCATGCCTTGCATGCTTAGTTAAAAATTATTTGTCCATTGTGTGCTCTTAATTGTGCCTATTTCAATCAATGTCTCGAATCTCGTTGGTCACACACACATACACCAATCACTAAGGCTTCCTAGCCTCTTCTTTAGAAAATGGTGCCTTACGTACCATTTAGGAAAAATGTGTATTCTCGATTTTCAATTCTCGTCGGAATTAGGGTTCTAGTGGTAAACATGTAGTAACTGGAAGGGTGGATACGCCGGTAGTTGGGGTCTCTGTCGAGAAAAGCGTTGCATATAAGCCCTATCAACCGTTGGGCCCGGACGCTCACCTGGGACGCCCCGATGAGAGTGTTGAAACCTATTAGGCCAAAGCATGTTTTACCATTAGGGCCCGAAACTGATTAGTCACGGGTGTAGCCTCTCAATCGAGAGGTGAGAACAATCCGATACGATTTATCTCAATTACTCGATTTTGTGATTTACGCGCGGTTATGTTTAAGATGATTTTTGGAACTATGTTGATCCGTGTAACACGACACAAATCGCTAACACGCACACATACACATACGTATATACATATATTTGTGTTCAAAAGAACATGAACTCTAAATTTGTTTATCGATCACATCATCATCTAATCCCTAATCCTTGTTTCTTTCCCTCTCAGAATGTCGATTCATTTCAAAGGGCGCCGTAAGGGCGATAGCGGCCGGAAAATGGCCTCGGTTATCGCGAAACAAATGGCCGAGGTCCTCCCGAACATCGTGGTTCAGATTCAGCAGGGCCTAAATGCCAACCCTGCCCATACTGCTGCTGCTTCAGCTTGTACCTTCAAGCACTTCAACTCGTGTAACCCTCCTAAATTCAAAGGCACCGAGGGTCCTATTGGGCTACTTCAATGGTTTGAGGGAATGGAGAACACTTTTATCAACAGTGACTGTCCTGATGAGCTGAAAGTCACTCGTGCCACCAGCACCCTGATTGAAAAAGCCCTTACTTGGTGGAATGGGGAGAAAAGAATCCGTGGGTCGGATGAAGCCCTAACTTTATCTTGGGATGAACTCAAGGAAATCATGACGGAAAAATACTGTCCCCGCACCGAATTAAAGAAACTTGAGGATGAATTTCGGGCACTGAAGCAATACAGCGGGGAAAATCAGGAGTATACCGACCGTTTCTACGAACTGAAAATCTTGGTGCCTGAAATCGTTGAGCCTGAGATTCGGGCTATTGAAGCTTATGCTGGTGGGTTGCCTGAGGAGATACAGGATTCTATCTGGGCCAGCAACCCTACGACTCTTGACAGCGTTGTCCGTCTCGCTGCCCGTCTGACTGATAATCATGTCAAGGCGGGTAGGCTAAAAAGGAGGAATTCAAAGAAGGAGTTGAGCACTGAGAAGACCGAGCCCGCGGTCGAGAAAGAATTTAAAACCGAGTCCTCTGCTGCAAAATTTAACAAGAAGAAGCGTAAGGGCCGAAACTTTGCTGTTACCGCCACTCCTGCAGCACCGCCTGCACCTGCTATTCCTGCTCCTCCTGCCAAGAAGCCGTATACCGGGAATCATCCACTTTGTGCTCGATGCACCCGCCATCACCCTACTCATGTCCCTTGCTGGCAGTGTACTAATTGTGGTAGGTTTGGTCACCTCACTCATGCTTGTCGCCTACCTATACGAGCCCAACCATTGGCCCAGTATCCTGCTCAGCCCATGATAGCCCAAGCCCCAAATGTTCAGGTTCAAGTCAGGGCTTGCTACAATTGTGGGTCCACTACTCATCCTCGTAATGCATGCCCCGCCCTCACTGTGGTAAATCAGCCTGCTGCTAATGCTGCCCGTGGTGCCCCTGCTCGTGCCTTCAACATCAATGCAAATCAGGTTCGAAAGTGATTTATCCATTTTATCTTATTAATCTTCATCATTTATTACCGTTGACACTAACTTGGTTGGTCAATACTACCAGGCTCAGGCAAACCAGGAGGTGGTCAATGGTACGTTTCTTATCAATAATCGTTATGCATCTGTATTATTTGATTCTGGAGCCGATCGTAGCTTTGTATCATTAGAGTTTGAGCCTTTACTTGCTTCTCCCCGTATTATGCTTGATTCGCCCCTATCTGTTGAAATTGCGGACGGCAAACCAATCGATCTTGATTCGGTGATTCGTGACTGCAAGTTGGACTTCAAGGGTCATATTTTCTCTATCGATCTCATTCCCATGCCCCTCGGGAGTTTTGATGTCATCATTGGTATGGATTGGTTGTCTCAAAATCGTGCCGAGCTCGTCTGCTTCGATAAAATCATTCGCATTCCTCAGCCGGATGGCCAGTTTTTGTTGATCCATGGCGATAAACCATCTGGTGGGCTTAAGCTAATGTCATGTACTAAAGCCCGTAAGTACTTACGCAAGGATTATCCGGCTTTCCTGGCGCATATTATGGAAGTACGAGACAAAGAATTGGGAATCGAAGACATCCCGGTCATACGAGACTTTCCGGAAGTATTTCCCGACGATATAGCGGGTCTTCCTCCCGTTCGCCAAGTGGACTTCCGTATTGACCTCATTCCAGGAGCCACTCCTGTTGCGAAGTCGCCTTATCGCCTCGCACCCTCGGAAATGCAAGAGTTGGCTAAACAACTCCAAGAGCTTTCTGATAAAGGGTTCATTCGTCCGAGTTCTTCTCCTTGGGGAGCGCCTATTCTGTTTGTTAAGAAAAAGGATGGCTCCCTTCGCATGTGCATTGATTATCGTGAGCTCAATAAACTTACGATCAAGAATCGCTATCCTCTGCCTCGTATTGATGATCTTTTCGATCAGCTTCAGGGTGCCACTTGTTTTTCAAAAATCGATCTTCGTTCCGGTTATCACCAGCTTCGAGTCGCGGAGAAGGATGTTCACAAAACCGCCTTCCGCACTCGTTATGGCCACTATGAGTTTACCGTTATGCCTTTCGGGTTGACAAACGCTCCTGCTATATTCATGGACCTCATGAATCGCGTTTGTAAACCCTACCTCGATAAGTTTGTCATCGTCTTCATTGATGATATTTTGATCTACTCGAAGTCCAAAGTCGAGCATGAGACGCACCTACGCCTTGTACTTGAACTCCTAAAGAAAGAACAACTTTACGCCAAATTCTCCAAATGTGAATTTTGGCTTAAGGAGGTACAATTTTTGGGACACATCGTCAACGACAAGGGTATTCATGTCGATCCTGCCAAGATCGAAGCCGTTAAGAGTTGGTGTACCCCGACTACACCTACCGAAGTCCGCTCGTTCCTTGGTTTAGCGGGCTATTATCGGCGCTTTATCGCTAATTTCTCTCGCATAGCTGTGCCTCTTACTGCCTTGACTCAGAAAAGTCAACCTTTCGAGTGGGGTCCTGCTCAGGAAAGCGCTTTTCAAACACTTAAGCAGATGTTGTGTGAGGCTCCTATTCTCACACTCCCTGATGGGACGGATGATTTTGTGGTATATTGCGACGCATCCCATCAAGGCCTTGGTTGTGTCTTCATGCAACGAGGAAAGGTAATCGCATACGGATCACGTCAGCTTAAGAAACATGAAAAGAATTACACTACGCACGATCTTGAGCTTGGTGCGGTCGTGTTTGCTCTAAAAATCTGGAGGCATTACCTTTACGGTACCGAGTGTGTGGTTTATACCGACCACAAAAGCCTCCAACATATCTTCGATCAGAGGGATCTCAACATGCGCCAGCGTCGATGGATCGAGCTCTTAAATGACTACGACTGCGAGATTCGTTATCATCCTGGGAAGGCGAATGTCGTGGCCGATGCTCTAAGTCGAAAAGAACATCTCAAGCTAGTTCTATTTCAGAGTTCTCATCATATGACCGATCTCAAAGCTCGCATTCTGACAGCTCAGCGTGCATCTGTTAATGAGGGCAATTTGCATAATGAATTATCTTGTGGTGCTGAGCTTCAATTTGAGACCAAGTCTGATGGTCTTCTTTACTTCTTGAATCGTCTTTGGATTCCCGATCGAGACGATCTTCGGGCCATTATCATGAACGAGGCGCATAAGTCTCGTTATTCCATTCATCCTGGATCCGATAAGATGTATCTTGATTTGCGTAAGCTCTATTGGTGGCCTGGCATGAAGAAAGACATAGCACTTTACGTGGCAAAGTGCCTAACTTGTTCCAAAGTCAAAGCCGAGCACCAGCGACCTGCCGGTCTACTTGAGCAGCCTTTGATTCCTGTTTGGAAGTGGGAGAACATCGCAATGGACTTCATTACAAAACTTCCGCGAACTTCTAAGGGATGTGATACTATATGGGTTATCGTTGATCGTTTAACCAAGTCTGCTCATTTCCTCCCAATCATGGAAACCGATGGAGCCCCGATATTAGCTCAAATCTTCCTTAAGGAGATTGTGTGCCGCCATGGCACTCCTTTGAGTATTATCTCTGATCGTGATAGTCGTTTTATGTCGCATTTCTGGCAGTCCCTCCATGCTTCTTTAGGGACTCAGCTAGATTACAGCACTGCTTACCATCCTCAGACTGATGGTCAATCTGAGCGCACCATTCAGACTCTTAAGGACATGCTTCGAGCATGTGTCATTGATTATGGTGGGAGTTGGAGTTCATTTTTGCCCTTGATCGAGTTCTCCTATAATAATAGTTATCATTCTAGCATCGGAATGGCTCCATTCGAGGCTCTTTATGGTCGCAAATGTCGTTCCCCTATTTGTTGGTCCGAGGTTGGTGAATCTCAAATCACCGGTCCTGAGTTGATTCAGGAAACGACTGATAAAATCTCCCAGATTCGTAATCATCTCCTTGCTGCTAGAAGTCGTCAGAAAAGTTATGCTGATAAACGACGTAGACCCCTTGAGTTCGAAGAGGGCGACCTTGTCCTCCTAAAGGTATCTCCTTGGAAAGGCGTCTTCCGGTTTGGTAAAAAGGGGAAACTAGCACCTCGCTTTGTCGGTCCGTTCAAAATTCTTGAGAAAGTCGGAAAGATGGCCTATGTACTTGATCTTCCTCCTGAGCTGGCAAATCTTCACCCTACATTCCATGTTTCGAACCTTCGCAAATGTTTGGCTGATGAGAAGCTTCAGGTTCCACTTGAGGATATCCGGATTGACGAGTCTTTGCATTTTGTTGAGAGACCCGTTGAAATCATGGACCGGGAAGTCAAGAAACTCAAGCGTAGCCGCATCCCGGTTGTTAAGGTTCGTTGGGAGTCCAAGCGTGGACCAGAGTTCACTTGGGAGCGTGAGGATCAGATGAAAGCTAAATACCCGCAGCTGTTCGCCTAGTTTGTTTCTCTTATGTTGTTTCTTAATTTCGGGACGAAATTTCCAAAAGTAGGGGAGACTGTAACATTTCGGGTGTCCGATTTGTCAAACTCGACCCGATTTCCTGTAATAAACCCCGTGATCGATAATCCAATGAAGAGTTATGTTTTCTATGATGTTTTATACCTCGTTTGATGTGATTTGGTTCATTATATTAGTTATTGTATTGATTTGCCCTTATTTTGGATTTTACACGGACACGTCGCTAATTACGTTCTAACCAGGGATTTGATCAATCTAAACATGTATAACACTTGGGTGTGATACTAGTTAAGCATACAAGTGAATACAAGTGAAGTTTGGTGTGAATTCAAGGTCTAGAACGAAAACGGTGAAAGTCCGGTAAATCCCGCGCGATTTCGATTTCTAACCGGGAGATCACATTTTGAGTTCGTATATCAATTTTATCATGTTTAGGAGTCATATGATCATTTACCATGTCATGAGTCATCACACACTTGATCGGATCGCAAAACGTTGGTGAATTGCTTAAAAACGAGAAAAACGACAAAACCGACCAAAAATGCACTTTTGATGATATCTTATCAACCGTCAATCATTACGGGACATATTTTATATTCATTTTGAGTGGATTTAATGTTTTAAGCATGTTGGGAAGGTTAAATGGGAAATTTGAAAAAAAACGAGGCCCGAAAACGCTTAAAAACGAAGAAACTATCGCGAAAACGGTGGACCGTCAAGAGGGAGCACGGTCAGGAGGGTATGAGGACCGCGCGCCTGACCATGCTCACTTCTCGCGGTCCTCATGTGGTCCTGACGGGCCAAAACCCTAAAATTCGAGTATTTAAGCCCTCTAAACCCCTCTAGCCTCCATAACTCTCATCCTTAGCCACCATAAAACCCTAGAACGGCTGTAGCAAGGCTAGATCAAGATTCTTGAAGCTTTTGAGGCCAAGTTTGGTGATTTCAAGCATTAAATCAAGTCGGTTTTTCACCAAAAAGGTTAGATTCATCAAACCAAACCTCCGTCTTCATGAACCTTTCATCCTCCATCATCAAGATTCAATTTTTATACCTTTCTAAACCTAGATCTTGCATTTCAAAGCTAGATCTAGTGATTTTTAACAAAAAGGATGGATTTTTATTGATTTTTATAGATTTCTATAACACCTTTTGTTGGAAACTTGCTAGATCTTTAAAGATCTTAATAGATCTAAGTTGGGCTGGAAAAGATTACATTTTTATACATGTTTTGCCATGGATAAACACCATAACTAATGGATCTAGTGTCTTGGGTTATAAAAACTTGATTTTTATGCTAAAAGCCCATCTTTTCTCATTCTTTTTCTTTGGATCTTCATAGATCTAGTTTCCTTTCATATTAACCTTGTTGAATCTTGATATGGATAATGTCTCAAAGATAGATCTAGAGTTTGGTATGGAGAAATCATCACCATGAATATAGATCTAGGGCTTCATGAAGAAAAATGATCATTTTATGTATTTTTCCTAGTTTATCATGTCTAGATCTTAATAAAACCTTGATTAGATGATGTACCATTAAGTTGAAATGTTAGATCTAGGGTTTTTGCCATGGAAATATGACCTTGGACTTAGATCTAGGGTTATGCTTGACAAAAATGAAATCTTGGTTGTTTACTTAATTAAATTAACTAGTATAAAAATAATTAATTTTGGGTAAATGGTTGGGTTAACGTTTGAATCAAGACTTGAAATTTTATATGGCCCATCTATGTGTTTAGATCAGCCCCTAATTAATTTTTGGGGTCTTATTATGGCTTGAATGATTTTATAGAAAATAATCAAGTTTGAGACGTCGTAAAGTTTTTAGTCGAATAAATAATTATTTTACCAAATATTTAACCTAGATTTAGGTTTGACCACTTGAAGTTTTGTATTCATACATTATTATTTAATTAATTCCCCAACAGGTCACGGATCCGATCATACCCTTTGTGTCGTTTTGAGTCACTTGTTTTATATAATTGATTACTTATTTATTTATTATTGATTTGTCGGTGTTACACTACCACGTTCGATCGTTAAGGTGATCTCCGGGTTTGATTTCGCGCCGCTATCTCAGTTTCTCATTTGTTTGCTTCACCATCAGGTGAGTTTCATAGCCCCATTTTTATTTATTTATTTTGGGGTGCAACATGTACCAATGATCAAACTCTAGAACGATTTTTCTCTAAAACTACATGCGTATTCTATGAACTATTATGTGTTAATCTTGCATGATAACTCTATGTGCTCGATGTGTTATGATTGTGAACGACCTCTAGAACGACCTCGTGTGACATTAACTGTAAAAAGCCGGGTTAACGGTAATAGATCTATTGGCTTGACAAGCCCACTTGGCCTGCCTCGCGTGTGGCGCCTCGTGATTGAAAACCTTATGGTCAGGTTTGGATCATACACCCATATATGCTCAATTTCATGACGTTATTATACTCGATTTGCACTTAGTCTCGTAGAACGCATGTTTTATATTATGACATTATTAAACCTATGATTACTCACCAACTCTTGTAGTTGACCTTTGTTTTTCACATGTTGCAGGTGTTGATGCTTGATTATGATATCGTCACTTAGGAACGCATGGGACTTTAGTAGACCTACTTAAATAAAACTAGAAATCGTATGCTATGTTCGAACTTTGTTTAATTTGGATGTTGTATGGATTTATGTTTGATGGTTGATTTGAAATATGACATGATTTAATATTTCAACCTTTAATTAGTGTTGTGAGCATCTGGACAAATCTTAGCGCCCCGACGTAAATTCCGCCGTCGGTTGGGGTGTTACATAGATGGTGGTTTAAAATGCGTGAGACCAAAGACTAAGTTGTAGGCCGGCGCAGTAGAGCAAAGCAAGGCTGATTTCAACCACATAATGGTGACATCTTTTGGCAATGCCAATTCCGGGGTATACGGGGAGGGGGAGGGGTGTGAAGTGAGAAAAGCCAATGCTTGATTTGCTTTTGCTTTTGGTGGATGTGGGGTAGAGTAGTTGAGGTGATGTTTTGAGACGCACCACTATCAAACATCTATGAGACTCGGGTTGTGTGGGACCGAGGGGTGGTGTTGTTTGCAACTGGAGGGAGGTAAAAGTGATATGATTTTCTTTGAAAAGCCGGACTGTTTTACAACATCTTTGGTTTCGTGCCCAGGTATGTTTGCAAAATTGACAGTGATGGTTGTTGCTGGATGAAGGAGCTATGATGCCCGGGAACGAGTACGGGAACGGAAAACGGGTACTGGTATGGGAACGGGAAACGGCAAAACTCAAAAATCTAAGAATCGGGTACGATAAGGGTACGGCAATAAATATATATATATATATATATATATATGCTATAGATATAATATAACACAAACATCAAAATATGACCAATTTAAACTTCAAGATTCATACATTTAACTTGTCCCACATTGGTGTGGGAACAAAAAATGGTTAGTTTATATATGCAAACCTTTATGACATATTAAGTTCTTATGTTATGTTTTATTCCGGCATCTACCCGTGCGTAGGGGGTGTAGATTTGGTTGAAATCCCATTGAAAACAATGCGATGCCCGCGCGACCTGCGGATACGAATGCAGCTCCGAAAACCCGGATCTTGTGCAAGAAACGTGTTTGTCGTCACTCGTTAGCATACTCCATTCTTTTTTGCAAGAAACAACAGTCAGTCCCTCCTGGAGGAAGTCCCCGTTTCGTTTTTTTGCAAAAAAACTTACAAGTTCAGTCCCTCCTGGAGTACTGAAACGTCCTCGCGGTCCCTTGACTTCAAGAGGCGTCCTCGAAATCGACGAAGCGCCGTGGAAACGTTTCTCAGGCGTTTCTGTCCCCAGGACGATTCCGAAGCGTGGTACGCCGGCTCTCAGGTGTTTCTGTGATTGTGATTTTGAAGTTTGCCATGATACATGATTGGGTTTGGATGAGAACTGGCCAGAATGGTGGGAGTTTGGTTTTCATTTTTTGACTGAGTTTAACCAAGATGTTTGGCGCTGTGTGAAATTTGTTGTGGCAATGGCTAGAAGTTGTGGTTTAATTTTCAAAATCTACTAATTTGTCAAATAGTTTCGAGTAAGACAGGGAGTTTCACGAATCTTGATGGCAAGTTAATCACCATCATGACTGAGTTAATTTTCAAAATCTACTAATTTGTCAAATAGTTAATCTTACTAATTTGTCAAATAGTTTCATGACTGAGTTTAATTTTCAAAAATCTACTAATTTGCACAAGATCCGGGTTTTCGGAGCTATTTGACAAATTAGTTTCGGAGCTATTTGACAAATTAGTAGATTTTGAAAATTAAACCACAACTTCTAGCCATTGCCACAACAAATTTCACACAGCGCCAAACATCTTGGTTAAACTCAGTCAAGATTCGTGAAACTCCCTGTCTTACTCGAAACTATTTGACAAATTAGTAGATTTTGAAAATTAAACTCAGTCATGAAAATTAGTAATTTGACAAATTAGTAATTTTCAAAATCTACTAATTTGCACAAGATCCGGGTTTTAGGAGCTATTTGACAGATTAGTAGATTTTGAAAATTAAACCACAACTTCTAGCCATTGCCACAACAAATTTCACACAGCGCCAAACATCTTGGTTAAACTCAGTCAAGATTCGTGAAACTCCCTGTCTTACTCGAAACTATTTGACAATTTAATCTTGAAATTTGTTGTGGCAATGGCTAGAAGTTGTGGTTTAATTTTCAAAATCTACTAATTTGTCAAATAGTTTCGAGTAAGACAGGGAGTTTCACGAATCTTGATGGCAAGTTAACTAAGAATATGGACCATGAGGTCTTCGTCGTTAACAGGGCTTTGCACGAGGGCTAGTTCATCAGCGATGCCCCGCATGTTATGTAAGAATTCATTCCGTGGTTTTCATCATCCAAAGTGTAATAGTACACATCTTGAGAAGCTTAGTTAGTTATTCATCGATAAAAGCAGCAAGTCGGAAACAAGTCGATTCATGACTGTTGTAGTTTCTACTTTAGTAGTTTGACATTTGGAATCAAATTAGCTTCTGAATTGTGCTATGCATTCTGAGTTACGATATATGGTTTTGTTGAAGTCACATATTGGTATTTATTCAAACAAAACGTAGGATTGATCCATGAGTTCTTTGATTTGATTCTTTCGAAATGCATCTTCCAAATTGATTTGTTTTTTCCTTCCTGCTAACCTTCAATTTCAGAATTGATTGCAGGAATCTGAAAATAGTCTTCCTACTCTAATAAAAAATCTGATCAAAAAAATGAGCAGGAGAAGATCAGATCAGATCACTGCAGGATCAGGTGTGCAGCTCTTATACCATGAAACTATGAACTGGTATGTAGTGTAGTAGTATATCTCAGCATCATCAAATACAATACTAGGCATACAAATATATAGGATTCTAGAAAGATAGATATACAGAAAACAAACACCACAAAAGAAAGAAGGTACAACAACTAACTTATAAGCCGAGTGGTAATCAATTCTCTAATACTTAAACTATAACTAACTTTAACCCATAACCACCTTTATTATAATACTTTGGTTCACCTATAACTACCTTTATTAACCAACAATGTATGTAAGTGTATTTTGCAGCAATAGTAAATAAGCATGATACACTAGCAAAAGAAGATAATGATTCAATGTATCTCATGATTTTTTAAAGATAAAAAGTCTCTCAAATCATTCTTATTCCCCATGGGTTTTTATGTATGGATATCATTCTTCATTGATGATTTATCCCCATTGCAACTTAGCGTTGTAGATGTACTGTTATTGCTTTGCCATTCACAAGTCACAGAGGCTGGTGAAGGCTGGAAATCTTTCAACAAAACTACTGCATCATTGGTTTCAGACAAAGGATACGCATTCATGGTTTGCAAGTTTCTAATACTGTCATGAGAGTCTATTCTACCTACGGATTGAATATCAATCAACACATCTAGCACCTCATTCATTGTAGGCCTCATATCTGAATCATGCTGTAAACACCGAAAAGCCAATTCTGCTACTAATGTGATCATGTTCCTGTTTTCGGAATTCATATCTAAAACCGGGTCGATTAGTTGATCAACTGCACCTCTTTGAATCTTGTTTAAAGCAAGGTTAGCCAAACTGATCTCGTCTTGAGACCTGTTTAAATCAAAAGCCACCATCGATGATATTAGTTCAATCAACACTACCCCGAAGCTATAAACGTCACTCTTATCTGTTAACTGATAGCGTTGGTGATACTGTGGATCTACGTATCCTGGAGTTCCTTGAGGAGCTGTTGACACATGAGTAGCATTATTCGGAATGAGCCTTGAGAGACCAAAATCGGCTACTTTGGCAGAGAAACTGTGATCAAGAAGAATGTTATTAGTCTTTACATCTCGGTGTATGACTTCAGATGCATGAAGGTACACTAGTGTACTTGCGGTTTCTATGGCAATGTTCATCCGTATCGGCCATGTTAGAAGATTCGGATTTGCTAGTTCCCCGTGGAGGTGATCTGCAACAGTACCATTGGGTATATGCTCATAAACAAGGAGAAGTTCACTGCTTTGTCTAGAGGTGAAGCCATAGAGAACTACAAGATTTGGGTGCCTTAATTTGGTTAGGATTTCAACCTCATTTATGAATTGCTGGACTCTATTGTAGTTATGCTCGTAAAGTTTCTTCACTGCAACTTCTCGTCCGTCTTGGAGTTTACCTTTTTTAGAAAGATGTAAAGATTAGGTTTCAATTGATAATGAACAATCAGTGACATTTTTATTTAAACAATCAAGTTCTCACCATAATAGACCGCTCCGAAACCTCCTCCCCCTAGCTCACGAGAAGGGTCGAAGTTATGGGTGGCATCTTCAAGCTCCTTATAGGAGAAGACAGAGACACCACATGAGATACTTATGTCTTCAAGGTGTGGAGATTTGTTCTTTGATGAGACATATGAAAATCGGTTGTTCTTACGCCATATCATAAAGATAATGACAAAAGACACCGTGAAGATTAAGACTGATGCAGCGATAACTAGAACAAGAAAATACAACACATTCAGATACATATATATTCCTACTTGTTTGTGTTTTTATTGCAATCAGATACATCCAATAAAAATGAATGGGATTGAAGAGGCATATTACCTATAATCTTAAATCGTGAGTCTTCTCTGCCTCGTTTTCCTGCAGAAACCAAGTAATAAAATACAAGTTATATGTTAATTTGGAAAAGAAGTACTTTCAATCGTTAGATGCATCAACTATGGTGTATGCATATATCCAATAATAGTGCATAGGAATTAGGATCACAGATGCAAGTTACCCGGATCCGAAATTGGTGTTGGTTCTCTGTTTTGTCTTTCTGCAGCAACCAGACAACAAAAGTATATTAGGACTATGTTTGTCAGCTGTACTTATGATACGGTAAAATTGAGGGGAAAAGAAGCTGTAAATACCCTTTATGGCATCTGAACACCCAACATGTCCATTTTTAGTATCACACCGGTTGCCCTTTTTGTAACAGTTGTCACAGGAAGATGACAGTTTAAATAAAACTGATGGAAAATAAGAGAGAAGAGAAAATATGTTGGCTTCATCGAGTCCTGGACTACTTGACAATTGCACAGGTAGTTGAATTACTTGACATTCATGTGGGAGCACAGTTGGAAGTGTTCTGTTGAAGTAGTCATAGTAGAAAATGTAATTTGTGCATGTGCTGTAGCTCGTGTAACCTCGTGGGTAAAAGTAAGCATCTGTTTGTTGTGTTTGTTCTTGAGCAGAGGTGAGATTTTTTGCGCATTTGTAGAGGGTGATGAAGGTAGTTAATGAACTTGAATACAAAAGAGGGCTCAGACTTGGAAAAGTCAAATTATTCATAAGCGCCTCACAGCTTTTATTATTCACAAGCTCCTCAAATGTTCTGTTCCGGATAAGTAAAATAACAGAACTATGATCAGAATTAAACTTGCCGGCAATCTCATATGACCGTCCTCCAAATTGAACTTCACCTTTCGAAGTACAATTGAGCTGGATCAACCCACATTCTGCGTCACTGGCATTGTAAAACGGGTACTTAAATGGGCCCAAACGTGAGCAACTGAAACTTTCTGGGCAGGTAGTCATAGAAATGTTGTCATGTGTAGTAGAGTGAAGGACAGGTAGAAAAGAGAGAAGAACTGACATGAAAATGAAGATGCAAATCATTTCAAATTCCAACAGAACAGACTTAGAGACTCCAATTACATGTATATGTGAGCATTTAACTTCTACATCTATATATTTGTTTTTTATATATATATCTTCTATAAGAGCTTTCACATTGACAGAGTCAACTTGCCCCAATTTCTATGCCAAGAACAACAGATTTTCCATATCTCACTTTGGTATTTTTTTCCACATTGACCAAGACATTCAAGACTTTGATTTATTGATTCTTGTCCTCCATGCATTATTAAAGTTTAAACCCCTTCAATAGGCAGGACACAGTTGGAAAGTTTCATGTGGTTCCCATTTTCCCCCATTTAACACGTCTGAGACTTATAATAATCCAAAGTTCAACGAAAAAAAGACAATCAAGACTTTAAATAATCCAAAGTTCAATGAAAAAAGACAATCTAGACTTTAAACGCTATTTTAATAAATTTACGGTATAAAATACCCCAGTAGAAAATGCAGGCAATAACAGCATTGTGTATATGTAAAATACTACATAGTTTTGCAGCACAACTTATAAGAAAATTTACAAAGGTAATAATCTGGGTGATCTGTGTCTTTCCTATTAATGTAGTAGTTTTTGTATGCGAAAAGTTGGAAATCCAGCAGTTGACTTGAAGTTTTTGTACAAAAATGAAGCCTTTTAAACAAGTTTTTTTGGAACTAGTATATGACAAATGCATCAAATTCCCCTTTTAGGCTTTTATGATGAAGACAAATTAAAAAGACTTCACTCATTAACTCCTAATTGGTCTCTGCTCAAATTTATAATTTTTGCTTTTCTTACAAACACCAAAATACCACACTCATAAACAAGAGTCCAAAAGGAAAAGAAGGAAGGAGTGTTTATTAAAAAAGCAATAGAAAAACAACTTTATTGCCTTTCTTCATAACGTGTGTGGTATTAGACTGTCCGTGGTGGGGCGTTAAAGCCCGTTTTCGCGCCCCGTAGCGCCCGGTTCATCGCCCCTCGGGGCCCTATGGGTAAAAACCTGGCCAAAAGCGTGATACATTTGGCGCCACCCCCTCCTTGTTTTGATTGGTCTATGTTACAGGCTCATTCTGATTGGTCAATCTTTTTTTTTCTTTTTTTTTAATATAACACCCCCACCGCTTGTTCTTATAACCTCCTTAATGACTCATCTGTCACGTGATAGAAAACCCCCAAGGGAGGGGGTTATAACTACGAATGGCCTTACTCATTCCCTAGCTGATTTCAGTTCATATTCATAAAATGTCTAGTTATTCACTGAGTAGGGCTGATAAGTCCAGTTTTGATGGATTTTTTATAATTGTAAACCAAAATTAAGCCATTGATGGGTGCATTTTAGGTGCAATTTATTTCCATGTTATAGTAAATTAAATACAATATTATTATTGTAAATTACTTTATTGAATTGATTTTATATTTTGCAGTTGAAGTTGAAAGTGAGCTGAGCAAAGATTCAAAGTTGTTCAAAGTGAATTAGAAAAGAAAAAGGAAGAAAATGATAACTATAATAGTTGTGTAATTGGATGTGTGACATAGTTGCAAAATCAAAAGAAACACAAGCATGTCACATATTTACTTAACAATGGTGTTAATTACATTGGAGCCACTTTATTCCTATAATAAAGCTAAGGTTTGTTTGCATCTTACCTTTCTCAGATCCTTAAAGGGGACGGTGTGGTAACGGTTTCACCCCCTCGGTTCATTCGGTTTCACCGGCTTGATCGGTTTCCGCCCCACCTCTCGCGGCTTCCTTCCATTCGGTTACATTTTTTTGTGTTTTCCGGTTAAATGGAGCCAAACCAAACCGAGCATTAGGACAAGATTTGGGACCGTTGACAATGCAACGAATAGTAAGGAAAAAAAACAATTTTTACAATTCAATAAAATGAGACCAGTTTAATAAAAATTTTCACACCGTTTCTACTCTTCTATCTTCTCTACATAAAATATTATTGCTATGGAACAAAGAAAGAAAAAATCACCCGCCATCACCGAAAGTTTAGACCGAAGGTGCAAACACCCAGTCAATCTTCTACACCTCCTCCTCCTCCTATACAAACTGGAATAAAGAAATTGGAAATAATGTCTGATTTTCAAACAAATTGGGATAAAGAAAGGGAGATGAAGACAATGCTTCGAGAAACTACCGCCCAAACGAAAGCGGCGATGTACGATGCGGTAAAAGAAACTACGGAGTTCCAACAAGAGACTTTAAGACGCGAACAATGAACAATTCATCTTGAATATTTAATGAAATAGCACAATGACGTCGACTCTCAATTCTTACCGCTTCTTCTTCTTCAAGAAAAACGTGAACTCGTTAAGAAATACGGGTGGGAATGTAATTTCTAATTTGATTAATCTTAAGAAAAATGTCGTTCTTATTTATTTAATTATTTTTGTTTTTTTAATGAATGTGTAATTTTATTTTTAATTTTAATAAATGTTATCTTTTAAGTTCAACAATCTTATATATAGTTTACATTAAATTATTAAAATGAAAAAAAATGAGAATTTTTTTAAAAAAAAAAGCCTTAGGCTTCATTTTGCATACCACCCCACCTAAAATAAACCTTAGGCTTCAAATATATCTATCGTGTCAAATTGATATGACATGTAACAATTTGATGAGTTTTTTAAAACCTTAGGATTATTTGGCAACCATGTCTCCCCTAAGTGAGATTTATATGCCACGGTACTGGGAAATAACAGCGAACTTGTAAACAGAAACAACAACAATATTATTTTTATTGATTAAGAACAATACTATTACACTACAGAAATGAGTAGAAGCAGAAAAGTGAAATGAATGCAGAAAACAGAAAATAAATAACAGCAAACGAAGTGAGAGCTCGTGTTGAACACGATTTCATTAAAACAGATTTCGGTATGTTTGCCAGGATACGGTGGTTGAAGCAACGTACAGCGGGAGGAGCAAAAACCGGTCAACGCGAACCCGACCATTTTCGAGTCGCATTCGTGTCCGCAGGATGCGCGAGCGCACCCAAGATTTTTAACCGGGTTTCTCATTTTTTTGCACCCCCCCCCCCCCGCGTGCGTAGATGTCGGAGTATAAAATGACATTATAATTTGATAACCATCCAAGTTCCTTGACTTATAAACCATAATTCAATTTGAACCACTTCCAATGTGGGACAAGTGGTTTTTAGCTCAAATATATGGTTTGTAGACCACACTTTGAGCATCGATATCTCATTCACCTCTTAATCACTTTGGACGTTTAATATCTCGTTAGAAAGCCCTTGTCCTAGGCTATTCAACCATGTCAAATAATCCATCTAATTATTATATCTACATATAAATAATTAGGTCAAAAGTTAGGAAAAAATACATCTTTTTCCCTATTTTTTCCAACAATCCCCCACATGAATGGAGATCGATGGAGCAATGTACTCGATCATTCTGAAATCTCAACAGTTGAGTATTGCGTAGGATAGGTAGGTGTCCCCTTTGAACCTTCCCTTGTAAAATGTACTTAGCCTCCTGGCTGTCAGTAGACTGTGATGTCTTTGAACTGAGTTGCCATTTGTGTAGGCGACAACACACTTTACACATGACTGTTCCTGACAATATCAACTCCTCATAGCCGTGTCCTTTATGGTCCTGAACACTTTACTGGTTCTACGAGAGTCTTAAGAAATTAGCCCCCATATTTCTCTTCGAAGCGACCTCACTTCTCTCTCACATAGGTGATTCCATGAATCATTAAAAGCTGGAAGCTTATCCTCACTGTCACTGTTTAATAAAGGAACGGGTTTGGAAGTTTGGAAACTTCCTTTTAGTTTTGGGTGTAGTCATACCATGACTTCCCCCATAGTGACCTCCTCAATTCATACAAGTAGGTTGTCCTATTAAACCTAGATCTTGGGATCTCCAGTCACATAGGTTAGGTTTCCTTCGTATGAATTATACATTTACGGGCTTCAATCGCATTCCTCTTGACGACCTATATACTGCCTCTCTGCTTAAGCCTTTAGTAAGCGGATCCGCTATATTATCAGCTGACCTTACGTAGTCAATTGTGATAATCCCCGTTGAGAGCAGTTGTCGTATAGTGTTATGTCTACATCGAATGTGTCGAGACTTCCCATTATATATTGCACTATGCGCGCTACCAACTGCCGATTGGCTATCGCAATGTATAATAATGGCCGTTACCGGCTTGGGCCACCTGGGTATGTCCTCGGTAAATTGACGTAACCACTCAACTTCTTCTCCACCTTTGTCCAATGCAATAAACTCAGATTCCATCGTTGATCTGGCTATAACCGTTTTCTTGGACGATTTCCAAGACACAACTGCACCTCCTAGTGTAAACACGTATCCACTAGTTGCTCTTGAATCCTTTATATCAGAGATCCAGTTCGCATCGGTGTATCCTTCAATTACCGTTGGGTGTCTTGAGTAATGTAGTCCGTATTCACGGGTGTACCTCACATATCTTAGTAATCTTGTTATACTTTTCCAATGTTCAGCACTTGGATTACTAGTTTATCTACTTAACCTGCTTACAACATATGCTATATCAGGTCTTGTACAACTCATCAGATACATTAGACTACCAATGATTCTTGAGTACTCCAATTGCGAAACTCCTTGACCCCTTTTTCTCGAGAGGTGTTGACTCGTGTTAATAGGAGTTCTAGCTATACTTGAGTCACCCGGGTTAAACTTCTAAAGAATCTTTTCCACATAATGAGGTTGGTGTAGTATGAGACCCTCTTTGGTCCTGGTGATCTTTATCCCAAGAATCATATCCGCCAAACCCATATCTTTCATGTCGAACCTTGCTTTCAACATATCCTTCTTAAGAATCACCTTTCCTTCACCTTTGATATCAGCAGTGGCCGCATTTCCCATGTAGACCTTTTGACCGGCATCAACTTCATTCAGAGTGGTGAAGTAGCTCTTATCAGAACACACATGGTGGGTAGACCCAGTATCAATCCACCAACCTTTAGGTTCATCCCCCACAAGGTTCACCTCCGATAGCATGGAGATAACATCAGTCACCATCGCAGCAAAGTCCATCATACCAACCTTCTCAACCATGTTTGCTTCTTGACGTGGATTAGGACGCTTTGGCATCTTGCATTGAGCCGCCCTATGACCTGGCTGGTCACAATTGTAACACGTCCCTTGGAATTTTGTAATTCCACCTTTAGGACCGAGATTCATTCCCGGTTTTCCACCTTTCTTGTTACCCTCATAGGCTTTCCCTTTCCCCTTTTTGTCATAGTGACCCTTACCCTTAAACTTGCCTTTAGAAGACTGACTGGCTTCAACCATGTTTGCTTTAGCCGATGCAGGGTTAAAATTGTTCCTCTGGTTTGTCTTGTTGTCCTCTTTGATACGAAGATGGGCGATAAGATCTTCGATAGTCATCTCCTTTCGCTTGTGCTTTAGATAGTTCTTGAAATCTATCCAACCTGGAGGCAACTTTTCAATCATCGCCGCAACCTGAAAAGTCTCACTAAGAACCATACCCTTAGCATGAATATGGTGCAACATTACCTGGAGTTCTTGGATTTGTTCAATGATAGTCTTAGAGTCTACCATCTTGAAATCCAAGAACCTAGCAACCACGAACTTCTTAGTACCCGCATCCTTAATTTTATACTTCCTTTCCAAAGACTCCCAAAGTTCTTTGGTAGTCTTGGTCTTGAAGTACACATTGTAGAGAGAGTCAGCCAGGCCGTTAAGAACATAGTTCCTGCACAAAAAGTCTGAATGTTCCCACGCTTGTACAGTGCTAAGACTTTGAGCATCATCTTCCCCTTCAATCTTTAGGGCACTCCCAGACAAGAACCTCGCAAGGTTAAGAGTAGTCAGATAAAACAACATCTTTTGCTGCCATCTCTTAAAGTTCAAACCATTGAACTTTTCTGGTTTTTCTGCATGATTCGCCAAAGCATTGGGTAACGCGCAATCACCGGAGTGGTCATCACAGAAGCGGTAGGACCAGCACTAACCACCAGCTACTACCGCCAGCACTAACCACCGTGGTAGTAGCTTGGGTAGTCACTTGAGTAGTCATCCTGATATCACAGAAATGACGATCTAAATTATATTGAGACATAGAATTCAAAAATTCTAATGTAATATTGTTCGTGACACTATTAAGTGTTCGTAACAAAAGCAAAAAATTGTAACAATCTGTTTACAAATTCGAACAACTAGGTGTTTGAATCTCTTTTAAGACTGTATGCCATGGTACTGGGAAATAACAGCGACCTTGTAAATAGAAACATCAACAATATTATTTTTATTGATTAAGAACAATACTATTACACTACAGAAAAGAGTAGAAGCAGAAAAATGAAATGAATGCACAAAACAGAAAATAAATAACAGCAAACGAAGTCAGAGCTTGTGTTGAACACGATTTCCTTAAAACAGATTTCGGTCTGTTTCCCAGGATACGGTGGCTGAAGCAACGTATTGCCGGAGTTGTTATTTGCCTGAGATCGCAGAGAGAGCCGAGTTCGAGAAAAGGAGAATGATTTCTGGGTGTATCTTTTCGGTCTGGTATCGACGGGTTTAAATAGCCACGAGGTGGATTGCTGTCCAAGACAGCAATCAACATTAAACGTGAATATCAGTTTCTAAAATAACTGATAACGTATTAACTAGGATGGAGTGTTCTCGAAGACCAAATCATTTCCAAAAATAGACAGCAGGAGGAGCAAAAACCTGTCTGCGCGAACCCGATCATTTTTGAGTCGCATTCGTGTCCGCAGGATGCGCGAGCGCGCCCAAGTCTTCATTTCAGAGCCATGTTTACAGGAAAAAGGAACGGGTTGCGCTACAAAGCACCTAGAGTTTACTAGATTCTCGTGGGAATCGCGCCTACATTGCTTCGAGGTGGTTTTCCTGCGTGGCGCCTCCCCTCGCCTAAGCGTCTAGGTGCACACCTAGAGCCTTTGACAACATAGTGCGTGCTCCAACTCCTTTTATTGAGTTACGTGATAATTAGGAAGGAATGTGAAATGCATTAAACGAATGAATTTTTTGGAATTAAATCAAATTCGAATTCTGATTTCTGTCTCAACCAAACGCATTAAGAATGTAATTTGAATTCCTGTTCAACGAACACAAACCAAACACATTATGAAATGGAATATTGATTCCAATTCTATTAAAATCCCATTAAATCCTCAAACCAAATGGTTCCTAAGTATTTATTATATTATGAGTATTGGTAGTTATGGTAGTTACCATCCAAGGATTGCAATGGATGGTTTATACCCTTTCAATATGTGTATATATGTATATTTTGTAAACCAAGAAAGTGATTATGATTCAATTCAATCAACAAAGAACAACCTTTCTATCTATTACTTTGTTTATAAACATTCAAATCATACACAACACAAAGATGATAAGCAATTTCAATATGTGTATATATGTGTATTTTGTAAACCAAGAAAGTGATTATGATTCAATTCAATCAACAAAGAACAACTTTTCTATCTATTACTTTGTTTATAAACATTCAAATCATACACAACACCAAGATGATAAGCAACAGTGTATTTAAGTATATCTTGAATGAAAGGTAAATAAGTAAAAAGCCTCTCATGTCATCCTTGTTCCCATGGGGTTTTTTATGTATTGATACTATTCTTCATCAATAATATATCTCCATTGCTGCTTAGCATAGTTGACACACTGTTATTGCTTTGCCATTCACTAGTGACGGAGACCAGAGAGGGCCGGAAGTCTATCAACAAAATCACCGCGTCATTGGTTTCAGACAAAGACAACTCATTCACGGTTTGCAAGTATCTTGTACTGTCATAAGCATCTATTCCTCCCACGGATTGAATATCCATCAACACATCCAACACCGCATTCATTGTAGGCCTCATCTCTGAATAAAACTGTAAACACCGGAAAGCTAATTCTGCTACTGATGTGATCATGTTCATGATTTCAGGATTGGTATCTGATCCTAAAACATGGTCAATTAGCTGATCAATTGCACTTCTTTGGATCATGTTTAAAGCGAGGTTAGCCAAACTAATATCGTCTTGAGACAAGTTTAAATCAACAACCACCATTGATGATATTAGTTCAATCAAGACTACTCCAAAGTTGTAAACGTCACTCTTATATGTTAATTGATAGCATTGGTGATATCGTGGATCCACGTATCCTGGAGTTCCTTGAGGAGTTGTTGATACATGGGTGGCATTATTCGGGCATAAGCCTTCAGAGACTAAAATCTGCTACTTTGACAGAGAAATTGTGATCAAGAAGAATGTTATTAGTCTTTACATCTCTGTGTATGATTTCTGATGCATGAAGGTACATTAGAGCACTGGCGGTCTCAATGGAAATGTTCAACCTTATTGGCTATGTTAGCAGGTTTGGAGTTGCTAGTTTCCCATGGAGGTGATCTGCAACTAGGGATGAGCTTTTGGTACCGAGTACCGGTACCGTACCGGTACCGACATAACCTAAACGTTACCAGTACCGGTACTTGATTTTTCTTAATTTTGAAACCGGTACTAACCGGTATCGGTAAAAACCGGTATTTCCCGAATCGGTACCGGAGTATATATTTGTAATTCTTACACTAGTTATGTATATGTAAAAATCATTTTTTCTTGATTTTTTAAACATAAATTATACTTTTATTTTACTAAATGTATGCTACTAGTTACCATATTCTAATAGATAAGTTATCACTTGAATGAATTTCATTCTCAAACTAAGTTTTTGGACAATTTTCTAGCTAGTGTACGTTTGACATTCCTTCAACCATTTTATTCGCCATATATGCATGTAGAAAAGTAACCGCTGGAAAATAAATTAAAGTACATAGCATTTCAAATTTATTTTATTTTTGTTTGTTTATAACTAATCGAGGATATGATTAATGTTTGGTGTATGTGGTAGATGGTACATATCAAATGATACATGTTAAAACAAATTAAAAAAATCTTATAGTGTATTGCATTTTGCTTTTCATATTCATCTTATTTAGAATGTTGACTTTTCATATTGAGATAAGCAGGTTTTTTAAGAATGACATTTGTAGAAACCGGGGTCGGTGAGCCAAGCCAAACCCCGATGGCACAGCGGAAGCGGATCGGTGACTTTGTGAGCTTCGTCTTTGTAGAACAAATATGAACACCCAGAAGAACATTACGGACCAGATCTTCTACTTGGGTGTTTGAGATGTGATGATGATGATGAGGATAAAATATAGAAGTAGTGATAAACAAGATGAAGATAAGTGAAATCATATATGGAGTCGAATGATTACATGTTTACCTATCCCACACATGCTATAGGTTCATGAACAAGAGTTCATGAACCCACACAACTTCAAAGTATCATGTCTAAGCTCTCTCACTCATGCATACATTCATACTTAGTCTTTCATATGAGAAAGACTATATATACTAACCTAACAATGGCAAACTAGTAAATAACCAACAACTAGTCTAGTGACAAAATAAATAATGTTACAATGAATAATAAAGTCACAAATGCCATGTCTTCGGTTAATGAGAGTCTTCGAGTGATAAACTTCACCGTGTTGTGCGAATGGTCAAACGGTAAGTGGTACGTTGAGTTTCATCTAATCAAATCTCGAACTCATCGAACTCGGGAATTCCCAACAATCTCCCCCTATTTGGTTGATGAACAAACGGATACATAACTCAACTCTTGTGACAATCGGTTCCCTAGTATTCTAGCAACATGACTTCAAAACAATCTTCAAACGATTTCAAATCTTTCACTTTTCTTCTCCCCTTTGTGAAGCTCCCCCTACGATGAAGAGTTTTGATTCTTCCGGCCTTTTCCGCGAGGCACTATAGGGTGTTTACCACTTATAACATGCACACTATGTTTAAGGATGCCACCATCATCCTCAGTGTAGTTAAAGGTAAACAAGATAAAGGATCAAAGAAAAATTAGAGAATTGATCCCATAATTCAACCGTCTTGAAAATACTTGCCAAGAATACCAAACCGATGCTTCACTTCAAAGATAGTACCACTTCAAATAAATTACCTCAACAAGTCATTGGTTCCAACTTTGCCTTTGTTTTTACCATAACAACGATGGCTCAAGGACCCTTCGAGAATTAGAACTTAATCCAACGATCGCAAACAAAATCTTCAATGTAGAAAAACTCTCAAACTTGCACATTTTCTTCAATTTTGAACCGGCTTCTAAACACGTCTGCTTATAACGAAGCAAGTATAAAAAAGAATATTAAGTTTGATTCTACAAGTGTACCTTGGTTGTACACCAATTTGTTGCAATGGATTTAACGGCTTAACCCCGTTAGACTTGTAGTAACTTTCTTCAATTTAACAGTAGCTTTACTGTTAATTTTCTTCCCAATTGTCTTCAAATCAGATCAGGCCCAAGCTGTTAAATTCTTTAACTCTTTAATCAGCCCAAACAGAGAGAATACCAGGCCCAAATTGCGGAGCAGCCCAGCAGAAATAAAGAATAAGCAGGCCCAATTCGTTATAAATGAAGACAGCAGCCCAAACAGTGATATGCATGGCCCAATCTGATTAGTTTTAGGTTGCAGAAGAAATATTCTCTTCTTGTGCCCTAAAGAAAACGTAGAGGCAGCAGCAGCCCTCGATGGCTGGAAGATCTCCGGCGAGCTGAGGAGAACAGAAACATCACCGCCGAGAGTTCAGAGCAGAGACGTCTTAGTGACCTTTACAAGTTTCAGTGACCAGATCGGCGACCAAGGAGGTTCCTCTTGAGGTTTTCAAGTTCCTCCGGAACTAACTCGAGTTGCTCCGGAATGTTTCCAGTTCCCTCGGAAGTAACAATGTACACCGGAACTGAGTGATTAATCCGGAAGATCACATGTTACTTCGGAACAAAAGATTACCTCGGAGGCTTTCGAGTTCCTCCGGAACTTGTGAGTTGAGTTCTCACGGAACTAACCGGTTACTCCGGAATATTTGCAGGTTAGTCCGGAACTTAGTTCCTTTCCCTCGGGACTTGAGAGTTTACTCCGGAACATGGAGGTTCTCTCGGAACTGTTGAGTTCCTCCGGAACTATGAGTTGTACCGAAACTGGGTTTAGTTCTCTCTGAAAGAGGTTGTATTGGAACATAAGTGTTCTTTCAGAACACATTTTTCCGGTGGTTACTTCTCTCGGAACATAAATATGATGAACGAGAACTTAGTTTTCCGGTAGATGAATGTATTTCATGGACATGGCAGTTGGCATCATTTTTGATGAAAGGTACGGTACATAGGGTTTGTAAGGCCCATCTTCTTTTGACAAAAGAAAAGTGTACAATTTCATCCTAAAAGGAAATAGGCAATAGCCCCTAAACGATGGACTAGGCCTGCAATTCCTTTTATTTGTCCAAACAGTAACCCTACACATTACTCCCTTCATGACATACCTTACAAAAGAGATGTGGAACAACTTTCATTTTCCTTTTTGTCTTCATCCGTAAGTGATCCAACTGGCCATTACCATTAATAAAGAACATCATCCATCTTTATGTGAGAACCCCAAAAGTGATCAACCTTTTATCAACCCAAAACGAATCAGTAACACCATCGTCACCTTAAGTATGAACCCAGAATCACGATGTCTTCTTGGTCACTAACCAACTTCGATATTCAACCTATGAAACCCAGATTATGTTGACAATATATCACCGTGACCCTCGTCAAATGCTTGACGGAAACCCGAATCGAACTTGCTGATGAAAACCCAAGTGCCAACCGTGAGATAAACCCCATTTTCTCTCAAATAAGAACCCGTAAAAATCTGGAAAACGAGCTGCAGTCTCGTGATTTTTGTTCTTCATCACTTGTTAAAATTAATTAACATAAACACTAAAAATAATCAATAAAAATCTGCTAATTGATTAAAGAAGGTTGAGTGTTTGGTGATGAGAGAGAAAAGTAGGGTGGTTGACAAAAGATGAAAAAGGGTAGCAACTTTAACCAAAGTCAGTAAAGTGGTATGGCTACAATCCTTACACTATTCACCTTTTTGGATTTTAAATTTGTTTTCCAATTAAATTAATCAAAAACATGACTAACATAATAATCTTCAAGCTTGAAGATCTGGGAAAACACATGAACAATTGGGATGAGTTTGAAGAAACTCAAGAACTCATATTATATTTGTGTGACAATTTCAACACAAAAACCCAAGGTTCAAAATATAAAAACATCTCTATTTGTTACAAAAACAAGCAAGATAACACAAAGTTGAAGAAACCAACCGAATCGTTGCGTTTTCTTCGACCATGGCTCTGATACCAATTGTAGAAACCGGGGTCGGTGAGCCAAGCCAAACCCCGATGGCACAGCGGAAGCGGATCGGTGACTTTGTGAGCTTCGTCTTTGTAGAACAAATATGAACACCCGGAAGAACATTACGGACCAGATCTTCTACTTGGGTGTTTGAGATGTGATGATGATGATGAGGATAAAATATAGAAGTAGTGATAAACAAGATGAAGATAAGTGAAATCATATATGGAGTCGAATGATTACATGTTTACCTATCCCACACATGCTATAGGTTCATGAACAAGAGTTCATGAACCCACACAACTTCAAAGTATCATGTCTAAGCTCTCTCACTCATGCATACATTCATACTTAGTCTTTCACATGAGAAAGACTATATATACTAACCTAACAATGGCAAACTAGTAAATAACCAACAACTAGTCTAGTGACAAAATAAATAATGTTACAATGAATAATAAAGTCACAAATGCCATGTCTTCGGTTAATGAGAGTCTTCGAGTGATAAACTTCACCGTGTTGTGCGAACGGTCAAACGGTAAGTGGTACGTTGAGTTTCATCTAATCAAATCTCGAACTCGTCGAACTCGGGAATTCCCAACAAGACATTGATTTTGGACACATAATCATTATATTATGTGTTTGTATGAGTTAATATTGTCATATAGTTCCACTAAAATATAAGATCAAACTAATTAAAATATTAAAACATACAAAACACTAGAAAATTTTAAATTTTTTTTTTAACAAAAAGAACTAAAAACGGGTACCAAACCAGTACTATACCCGAAAACCCGGTACCGAACCGGTACCATACCGATATATCAGGTACCGGATTCGGTACCCATATTTCATAAATTTCGGTACCGGTACTAACCGGGACCGTACCAAGTCCATCCCTATTTGAACAGTACCATTGTGTACATACTCATAAACAAGGATAAATTGCATAGTGTTTAATGTTTATAAAGCCATATAAACACTTGGAAACTTTCATGTGGTTCCCATTTCCCCCATCTAATTCATCTCAAAATTTAAGAATAAAAAGATAATCTAGACTTTAAACACTATTTTATGAAATTAACAATATAATATTATCACATCAATAAAAATTGCAGAAACTGACAGCATTGTGTTTATGTAGTATACTTAATGTCAGGTTAAAGACCTGCATACTCGGAAGCAGAAGATCGGAATATAAGGACACGAGGATTTAACGTGGTTCATTCTAATCTAACATACCCACGGGCTCCAACTACAGATTTTATTAGTAGGTGCTCAAGGATTTAGAAGATACAACTGTGATATTTACAATAGAAAACGGGCCTTGATCTTGGGCCGGCTAATAATAAAGCCTCCACCCAACATCTAATGCAACTTGCAGACAATTTATGAAGGCAATAAGCTGTTCAATTTGTGTTTTTTCTTTTATTAAGTTACAAGTTTTAGCATATGGAAAACTAGAAAGGCAGCAGCTGACTTTAAGTTTTAAAATAAAAAAGAGGTCTTTTAAAAAAGTTGACTGAAAGTAGTTTATGCTATTGACAAACTGTCCTTTCTGATGAAGACAAACTATCAAGACTTGACTTATTGACTCCCCATTGGTCTTTGCCCAATTCTTCAATTATCATATATCCTTATGTTTCTTAGAAACGTCAAAACAACACACTCATAAGCATAATATACACTTACACCCAAGAAATCATTCAGTACACATAACAGACATGTTTCAATAATATATACTATAAATTATAAATGGTTAAATACAATACAACTATTAATATTACCAAAATGGTAGATTTTGCATTTGAATAGTAGAATGACATTGGAAGATTTTAGTATGTTGATGATCTTATGTCTCCAAGCTAAGAAGTTGTGATCATCCAATTTAATCATCACGAAATTTGTAACACTTGTAGTTGCCATGATACTGGAGAAGAAATGGACAGAAACCGCAGAATGAAAGTCGGCAAAAAATATAGAGATAAAAACATAAGAACAGCAGGTTGAAAACAGATCACATTGTCAGTGATTGGAAGTTGACCGGGGGCCGGAAAATTGATCGGAGATAGGTTTGAAGATATGGGTGAATCAGATTCAGCTTTTATACAATAAAAGTTCAGGTAAGTGTAATCATGATCTCAATAATCTGATAGAATGAATGAATACAAAAGACAGCCCTCCTCTTATTTATAGAGGAGGCTGGAAACAGAATGAAACAGAAATATACAAATGTTACAGCAACAATAACTGAAAAGTACAACTCTATATCTAACAGAAATAACCAATCTAACTGCATGCTCTAATAACCATGATTAGCTATTTAGCCAAAAGTAGGATCTCATATCATGCTTGCTCCCCATGCGCTTTTTATGTATTGCTACCATTCTTTATTGATAATCTATCATCGTTTCTGCTTAGCGTGGTTGATGCACTTTTAATGCTTTGCCATTCACTAGTGACGGAGACCGGAGAGGGCGGGAAACCTTTCAACAAAACCACCGCATCATTGGTTTCTGACGAAGGCAACGCATTAACGGTTGGGAAGTCTTTGGTACTTTTATAAGCGGCTACTCCTCCCCAGGCTTGAATATCCATCAACACCTCCAACACCTCATTCATTGTTGGCCTCATCTCTGAATAATACTGTAAACACCGAAAAGCCAATTCTGCTACCGATGTGATCATGTTCATGATTTCAGGGTTCGTATCGGATCCTAAAAGCGGGTCAATTAGCTGATCAATTGCACTTGTTTGGATCATGTTTAAAGCGAGGTTAGCCAAACTGATCTCGTCTTGAGACCTGTTTAAATCTACAGCCACCATTGATGATATTAGTTCAATCAACACTACCCCAAAGCTGTAAACGTCACTCTTATCTGTTAACTGATAGCGTTGGTGATACTGTGGATCCACGTATCCTGGAGTTCCCTGAGGAGTTGTTGATACATGAGTGGCATTATTCGGCATGAGCCTTGAGAGACCAAAATCTGCTACTTTGACACAGAAATTGTGATCAAGAAGAATGTTATTAGTCTTTACATCTCGGTGTATGATTTCAGATGCATGAAGGTACACCAGTGCACTTGCGGTTTCAATGGCAATGCTCATCCGTATCGGCCATGTTAGAAGATTCGGATTTGCTAGTTTCCCGTGGATGTGATCTGCAACAGTACCATTGGGTATATGCTCATAAACAAGGAGAAGTTCACTACTTTGTCTAGAGGTGAAGCCATAGAGAACTACAAGATTTGGGTGCCTTAATTTGGTGAGGATTTCAACCTCGTTTATGAATTGCTGGACTCTATTGTAGTTATGCTCGTGAAGTTTCTTCACTGCAACCTCTCGTCCGTCTTGGAGTTTACCTATTTTTAGAAAGATCTAAATATTAGGTTTCAAATGTAAATGAACAATTAATGTCATTTTTATATGAACAATCAAGTTCTCACCATAATAGACCGATCCGAAACCTCCTCCCCCAAGCTCATGAGAAGGGTCAAAATTTTGTGTGGCATCTTCAAGCTCCTTGTAGGAGAAGACACACACGCCACATGAGAGACTTATATCTTCAAGGTGTGGAGATTTGTTCCTTGATGAGACGTATGGAAATCGATTGTTCTTACAGTGACGCCAGATCATGAAGATAGTGACCAAAGATAACATGAGGATTAAGACTGATCCGGCGATAACTAAAACAAAAAATTCCCTACATTAAGATATAGATTCCTACTTGTATGTGTATTTATGCAAACATATATATATATATATATAGCGCATAGGATCGAAGAGGCATATTACCAAGAATCTTAACCAGTGTCCATTTTCTCTCTTGTTTTCCTGCTGCCACCATACAGTAAAAGATTAGTTGTATGATATATGACAAGAAAAAAATTTCAAGACTTTGTTAACACATTAACTCTGATGTATAATTAAACCAGGGAATGAATTGTGAAACTTTTAGCAACCAAATGATCAAAGATTAGTTGTGTTATATATGACAAGAAATTTTCAAGACTTTTGTAAGGCATTGACTCTGGTGTATGCATTTATATAACCGATAAAAACACAAAGGATGGCAGTTGCAAATTACCCTGATTTGGATCTGGGGTTGGTTTTCTGTCTGGTTTTTCTGCAACAATCAAAACACGAGTAAAATCATTCAGGTGTGCATATAGTACTGTAAATATAAGCGAAGATGGAAGAGGAAAAAAAGTTGTAAATACCCTTTATGGCATCTGAACACTGAACAAGCCCATTTTTAGTATCACAACTGCGGCCTTGGTTGTTACAGTGGTCACAAAAAGGTGACAGTTTAAATAAAATAGAGACGAGAGAAGAGAGTTTAGGAAATATGTCGTTGGTTTTATCAAGTTCGGGAACACTTGAATATTTCAGAGGTAGGTGAACTACTTGACATGCATTTGGGAGGTCATTTGGAACTCTTCCATTCAAGTAGTTATAGTAGAAAGTGTAATCTTTGCATTTGTTGTAGCTCATATAATCAAGTGGGTCAAAATAAGCAGAAGTTATATTATTTGTGCATTTGAAGAGAGTGATGTTGGGAATTATTGAAATGGAATACAAAAGAGGGCTTGGACTTCGAGGAGTCAAATCATTCATAAGCGCGCCACAACTTTTCTTTTTCACAAGCTCCCCAAACGTTCTGTTCCGGATGAGTAAATATAGATCAGAACTATGATCAGAATCATACTTGCCAACAATTTCATATGATTGTCCCCCAAGTAGAATCTTCCCACCTTTCGAAGTATAATTGACCTTGATCTGCCCATATTTCATGTCAGTGATGTTAAACCCGGGCGTAAATGTCTCCAGCCCTGAGCAGTTGACGCCTTCTGGGCAGATATGTATCGACATGTTTACGGTTGTGGCAGAGTGAAAGAGAGGTAGACAAGAAAGAAGAAATGGCCCGAAAAAGAAGACGAGAATCATTTCGATTTCCAACTTGTGACCTGAATTCTTGAGGCTATCATTCATATTGCATTATATATACATCAGTGTTAGTAATTTCACATTCACAAACTCAACTTGCTCTATTTTCTTATTTACCATGACTTTGGTAATTTTTTTCATATTGACCAAGACATTCAAGACTTTTGATTATTGTCTTATTGATTCCTGTCCCCTATTCATCATTAACCCCTTTCAAACGCCAGTGGGTAGGACCACTTAGAAAGTTTCATGTGGTTCTTATTTCCTCTCATCTAACAGCTCTCAACTTGTCATTTTCCAAAGTTCAAGCAAAGAAAGAAGAACTAGACTTCAAAATCCATTTTAATGTTTTACTAATTTACAATAAAATATTACACCAAAAGAAAATGCAGAAATTAATAACTTACTACTTTGTGTTTTTGCTATTAGTTTAGAAGTTTTTGCATAGAACTGTTGTATTAAGGAAAATGAAGTCTTTTAAACAAGTTGAGCTAAACTGGTGAATGGCTAACACATCAATTTGATCAAATTTTCATTTCTACTGAAGACTGAGTATCAAGAGTTGACTCATTGACTCCCCATTGGTCTTTGATCGAACTATTAGGAAGTGGGGACTACAAGCAATCCTTTTTTTTTATGTTATACTGGTATAAGCCTCAGTAATTAATTTTGGGTGAAAGAAGAGAAGGTAAAAAGGGATAAAATTATATCATATGGAACCAAAGAGAATCTAAATTAAGGTAAGCCTTGTAAATTTTTTTGCTATTGATTTTTTTTTATTGCGGAAACAATAATATGGCGTTGCGGTCGCTTTTTTTTATACTATATTACAAAACATATAAAGAGGATAAGAAGATATATTTACATCATTTTAAGATTGATTTTAAGTGATTACGACTTTTAAAACATATTAGACAATACATTAAAGCAAAACGGTTGATAATTTATCTTATAAATATAAACTAATGATGCACATAAATGAAAATTATTAATTTTAATAGTTTTTAATTTGCTTATGTTATTAAAATGTTACTTTTCTAAATACTTAAGTTTTGTTTGGAACATTTTTTTTAATATATTAAAACATTAACACATTTATATAATACAAGTAAAATGCTCGCGCGTTGTCGCGGTTTATACATTTTAATAAAGTTTATTACTATTTTATATAGAAGATAGTAATAATTTACATTAATAAAGTGCACCTTAATATGTATTTAGCAAAATAAGGTTTGACTAATTGCAATTTATATCTATCCAAGGGCATTTTGATTCTTTAGTGATGTAGATTGAAGTTGAAATAAGTGTATACTACATACACTAAGACTATATCCAAATATTGTATATATATACAAATGACAAGTTGTCTATGATTTCGTGCCATTTTTTCTCAAAAAAACCAAATTAATAGTATATACATCCACTGAGAAAAATTAACAAAAGCACTGGCTAGGACAATTGGTTAACGCCTCTGCTCCCTTAATACATGACTCAAGTTCAAGTCTTTCAAAGTCCATTTTTTATTGTTTTGCCTCCTTTTGATTAGAATTACTTTAATCATGTAAGTTTTTTATATGATTAAATAAACTTTTTGGAATATATATATATATATATAGATACGATGCATGCATCTTATGTATAATCAAGGAGAATTTGTTACCTCATTGGAGAATGTAATTTCTATAGAGATGAGATTTGAGACTTGGTGAACTAATTTCATTTGGCACTTCGTGAGATTGATAGGTTTAATTCATCTTCTCACCTCCATCAATTCTCTAGATGTTAAGATCAACATCAGTTTCTCGGATGGCGGTGGGGACTGATCAAGCTGGAAACTTTTGGATGGCTTACGAAGAGTTAAGGTGTTGATAACATGTTGAAGTATAGAGAAAATAGATATGGGGAAGCGATTTCAATGATATCATTACAAAGTAGGATACACATATATATACTATAATATTCAAGTTGAAACTTTATCAACATAATGACCATATAATGATGATGATTAAAAAATGGAATAATGGTGACATAATGTCTGTATTATAACATTATTGTAATTATACTATACACAATTACACATAATGCAAACTTAATTACACATCGTTGAATTTAGTAGAAGTTTATCTAACAAGGTAGAACTCATTAAAATATCAAATAAGTTGTATCAGGTGCTTCTCCATTTTAAAACAGCTTCCAATACCTCATGCCATGTGGCAGTGGCAATACCTACGGACGTCATGTGGCGAGCACTAATCTTTTTTAATACTTTTTATTTAAACAAAGAGTTTCATCTAAAAAAAAGCCGATCCAACCTATTTTCAACATACTCTGCACGTGTTAACCTTTTTCTCCATCATCTTACTACATGTACCTCATATAGACTTCATAGCCAACACTATTCATCATGGTAAGTGTTATTGCACCTTTAACCCAATGTCTATTTCAATTTTTGGGAGTCGCAATTTCCTAGATAGGTTTTGTTGGATCCCACCTTAAATCTCTTTTATATTATATATTTTTGTTGCCAAGAATTTCATTTCTTATTGATATATGTTAAAGTTTTCATTTACTTAGATTTATGCATACATTCTTGCTGATAATTACTTCTCTCTAATTTAATACTTAAAGCACCTCTGTTATATATTTAATATGAAAAATAGTGTGACAAAAATGACATTCATGAGGAAAAGAGACATATGAAACGCGGCTCTAACAGTATTTACAAATGGAATAATTTTTTTGGAATATGAAAATAATACCTTTGACACTCTACACATGTTTTTTTATTATACTAGTAAAAAATATTTTTATATTACAGAATCTATCTCATTATAACATTTATTGCTCTTACAACAAACTCTTTTACACCCTCGAACTTAATTAAAAAGTAATTAACATTTTAAGATTTTCTCTGATTGGACCATACGGATTAGTTTTTTTTTTAACGGCGTTTGAAACTACCACCAAATCTTCAATACTCAGGTGTCCCTTCCAGAGACGGGATTGCAACCATCCGTACTGAGTTTGACATTATAGGGTTGACTCACCCACGAACACCATCAAGGAGGAAACCCACCAATTAGGAAAAACCCCCTTGAACCAGATTTGAAATTTAAGACCTTAAGGATCTCAACTCTAACCATCATGTCCATAACATTGGGTCAAATGCTCGTTTGGTACCATATAAATTAGTTAAAACCCCTTTTATTGCTCGAATCAATCAAGTCGCTCTTTTTTTACAGAACATTATATTAATGGTCTCGATCTCTATGTTTCTTTGTTTACAGAACTTTACTGTTTTTCTTTACATCTACACTTTGATCACTCCATAATTTTTTGTACAAATATATCTTAATCAGACTCAAAAGAATCCCGCTCTTTGAACTGATATATAATTTGTTGCAAGGTGTGTCACTCAATACTTGCTGCATTTTTTTTGGTATTGTAAAATAGCAATATAACAACCTAAACTCTGCACATTGTGTCTGACTGCTTCCCTTAGAATAGATGTGCAATCAAACATAAATTTGTACATTATCTTTGAGCAAATATTCTATAAGTTTGTTATACAACTGTACATGTTCAATATGATCCGCTAACCGTAGTAACGCGTGATTAAACTCTAGTTGAGTATATTTCTCAAATAAGAAATCCCCAAACCAACATTACACCCAAAATATACTTTCTTACAAAATGATTTTATATTAATATTCAAATTGTGTAAAAAATAAAATTACCAAGAACACATACAACCAAAAATCTACAACATCAGCACATATGCATGTTATTGGATAAAAATGGACCTAGAGAAAGCCTACGATAGTGTGTGTTGGAATTTTTATTGGATATTCTCAATAATATGAATTTTTCCTCCCGTTGGTGCAAGTGGATCTTGGGTATCCTGCTATCGTCTAGGGCCTCTGTTTTGGTCAATGGGTCCCCTACCCTTGATTTTTGTTGTTCGAGAGGCTTAAGGCAAGGGGACCCGTTATCCCATTTTCTATTCATAATTATGATGGAGGCTTTCTCGGTTATTATGAGGACGGTTTTGGCTAAAGGTGTGTTTGAGGGAATTAGCTTACCGGGGTTTGGGCCGTCTTTGTCCCACTTTTTATATGCTGACAACCACATGGTGTTGGGGAAGTGGTCTAAACGCCATGTGAGAAACATCATTAGAATTATGCAATGCTTTTACTTAGCATCCGGTCTTAAAATGAATATGAAAAAGTCTCAATTTTTCGGTGTGGGTGTGGATCAAGGTGTGGTCACTAAGTTGAGCGGTGAGTTGGGTGCAACCGGGGGGAGCTGCCATTTAATTATCTTGGGGTGCGTATTGGTGCCAATATGAATGTTGCGAAGCATTGGGACCCTGTGGTCAAGGTTTTTAAAAAGAGGCTTTCGGTTTGGAAGGCCCGTACACTTTCTTGGGGAGGGAGGATTACTCTTATAAAGGCAATGCTCTCGAGCTTACCGTCCTATTTTTTTTCCTTGTACCGAGCTCCGGTTAAGGTCATACACGAGCTTGAAAAGTTGCGGCGCAGGTTCTTCTAGAGCGGAGATTCTGACAAGCAGAAAGTAAATTGGGTTGCTTGGTCCTCTATTACTCGTCCGAAGAAAATGGGGGGCTCGGGATAATTGATCTTAGGGAGGCGAATTCTAGTCTTCTTTCAAGATGGTGGTGGAGATTTCACGTTGAGGAAGGGGGGTTGTGGAGGCAAGTGATAATTTCTCTTCATCGTCACCCTCAAGTCCAATGGAGCATCCCTGTTGCCAACAGGTGGGGTAGTAACTGGAAGGCAATTGCCAAGGTTAAACACGACTTGGCAAAACTCAATGTGAACATTAAAGGGATTATTTCGGAGGCTGTTACGGAGCAAAAGACTCCTACGACGCTGGTGAGAAAACTGATTGAAGCTGCAAATGTTGAGGTGCCGGAGTATATACACACTTGGAATCATTGGGTTCCTATTAAGGTAAACGTGGTTGCTTGGCGAATTGGTTTGAAACGTATGCCTACTAGGGATGAATTAATAAAAAGGAACATTCATGTTACCTCTGATGTATGTCCTTTGTGTGAGGAGTGGTCCGAAACGGTGGACCATGTGTTTGTTACTTGCGAAGTGGCGAGCCAGATTGGGGGGGGGGGGGGGCATTGGATCGTGGTTGCAGATCCCGACTATTTTAGCTTTTTCTGTTAAAGATTTGCTTGCCTTGCACCAGGCTTCAGATGGGGATAAGAGACGGAAACAGTGGATCCATTCGGTCGTTTTGGTTACGTTCTGGTGGATATGGAGGGCTAGAAACGACCGGGTCTTCAAAGGAAGGAGAGCTAACAGAAGGAATATCTTAATTCAAGTCAAGGAGTGGGCTGAATTCTGGGTCCAGAACACAGAAGGGTTGGGAAAGGTGTTGAGTGATTTGTTGTTGTTTGGTTGTTTCTGTGTTGGGGTTTGCTTGTTGTAGGTGTGTGTGCTTGTTTTTTGCTTGTTGCTGGTGTGTGTGCTTCTAAATTTCCTTGTTTGCTTGCCACTTTTGGAGTTTGGTGAATAATATTGCTGCTTTTCAAAAAAAAAATATGCATGTTAAAGAAACCATTACACTGAAAAACCACGCCAACCATTAAATCATTCAATGTTAGTTATAGTGACCTGCATTATGTTAGATTAGTGGTTACCAAGAGAGTCATTCTGCGGATTTGCTCATACTTATTCCAATGCTATGGATCATTATATTTTGATTCTTTCATTTCTACTAATTGTAGATGTAGAAATGAATAACCTGTTTGTTCAATAATTGTTGAAACAATCACTATTTTTGGTTAATTGTTTCTGTATGTTTTTTAACAGTAAATTTACATGTAACCATTTATGAAATAAAATCTGAGAAATAAAAACTCTAATTATAATGCATGTGAGGCTCAAATTTCATTTATTCATTAGATTGCTGGCAAGGGTCAGGGTTAGGGCTGCGATAAACCAAGGAGACACGCCGCTGGCTCACCACAACCATATCGTTGCCGAGCTGCGATAAACTAAGGTCTCACGCCTCCAGCTCACCACAATCATCGGTGCCAAGAATAGAGAAACATCGGTGAATCATCATAGCCTTCACATTACAAAAAATCTTGACCATTTCGCCCACCATTATTTTATGCATAAAATACCATCATAAAACGCAAAAATAAAGTTGTCTTTTCCTTTTGATGTTGCCAGATCCATCAGAGCTCGTAACAACATCGACAATAACCCAACAAACACCACTTAATGGAGAAAAGGCTTTTCATTTTCCAGATCTCAAGCAACGACCTTCTACAAGTAAAGAGAACATCGTAACAGCCTCAAATAGTAGAAAATACCATCAAATGTCATAAAAAAAGAACTCAGATGTTGTGAAAGGCCTTTATAGCCAAAGTCAAAGACAAAAATCCAATAACCCAACCAAAACCATAGATCGATCAAGCAAGAACAACAGATAAAAACAATAAGATCTGAGATCCGTGACCGTAAATGGTCACCGTTGCTTCACCCAACAGTAGCCGGCAAAATATGTAGCCCGTCATCGGAGTCCGAGGTACACCGTCAAATATAACAAAAAAGAAACCCTAACAGCAAACATCCAACAGAATAATCGCAAGATCCGATATCAGTTCAACCAGATCAAAAATCATAATCATAGCAAAAAAAGACAACACATCAAAGATAAGAAATTCAATCGTGAGGAAAGAAAACTAAAAGAAGCCCAATAGCAAAGACTAAGCACATTCATAACTACAAAACCCTAAACAACCACCGACAAGAAACAAACTTTGTAGAAAACAGAGCAATGACACCACAAAACTATATATATATATATATATATATATATATATATAAAGAGATGGTCATTTGAGAACTAATTGGTTTTGAGAACTTTTTAGAACCATTCTAAGCCACTAGTTTATATATATGGAAAACCCCCCATGAATATATATCAGATCAAAGTCAGCAGAAGTCAAATTAACCCACCGCCAGTTCAATGGAGCAACGTCTCAACAGTGGCCGGATTAACGGAGCAATGCCTAAGGGCAACCGCTTCAACGTCAATAACGTCGGCTGACAACGTCACAAAACTCAGAACACAACGACTGGAAACAATCGTCGTGTAACGTCAAGAGAAAGGGAGGAGAAGAACCGACGAGAGGTCATGTAGCTAGAGAGAGAAAGTAATTGAGAGAAATGAATATAATGTGCATTTCTCCAAAGCCACCGCACACTGCTCAAGAAAAAACACGTGTGGTGACTTGGTGACTCATGGGCCACCGCCCATTTCCACAAATGAAAAAAAAAACGTGTGTGCTGAATAGTTCTTATATGTGAGACTGCCACCTGTTTCAAAATGATATATAAGGTAATATCATGTTCATTTATATATATTTTTAAATTAGTTTTCTAGTTCTTAATTTGAATGCTTATTTTAATTAAACATAGTTTTAACATAATTTTCTTTTTGATTTCAAACATGCTCTTGCGACGTGATTCTTTTTATGCAAAATTCATCCGTTACGACACTCAAGGCAAG
>JBCNJP010000017.1:7967121-7987121 GCA_039602395.1 Deinandra increscens subsp. villosa
GACAACTTGTCATTTGTATATATATACAATATTTGGGTATAGTCTTAGTGTATGTAGTTTACACTTATTTCAACTTCAGTCTACATCACTAAAGAATCAAAATGCCCTTGGATGGATATAAATTGCAATTAGTCAAACCTTATTTTGCTAAATACATATTAAGGTGCACTTTATTAATGTAAATTATTACTATCTTCTATATAAAATAGTAATAACTTTATTAAAATTTACAAACCGCGACAACGCACGAGCATTTTACTCGTATAATTATATAAATGTGTTAATGTTTTAATATATTAAAAAAAATGTTCCAAACAAAATTAAAGTATTTAGAAAAAGTAACATTTTAATAACATAAGCAAATTAAAAAACTATTGAAATTAATAATTTTCATTTATGTGCATCATTAGTTTATATTTATAAGATAAATTATCAACCGTTCTGCTTTAATGTATTGTCTAATATGTTTTAAAAGTCGTAATTACTTAAAATCAATCTTAAAATGATGTAAATATATCTTCTTATCCTCTTTATATGTTTTGTAATATAGTATAAAAAAAAGCGATCGCAACGCCATATTATTGTTTCCGCAATAAAAAAAATCAATAGCAAAAAAATTTACAAGGCTTATACCTTAATTTAGATTCTGTTTGGTTCCATATGATATAATTTTATCCCTTTTTACCTTCTCTTCTTTCACCCAAAATTAATTACTGAGGCTTATACCAGTATAACATAAAAAAAAAGGATTGCTTGTAGTCCCCACTTCCTAATAGTTCGATCAAAGACCAATGGGGAGTCAATGAGTCAACTCTTGATACTCAGTCTTCAGTAGAAATGAAAATTTGATCAAATTGATGTGTTAGCCATTCACCAGTTTAGCTCAACTTGTTTAAAAGACTTCATTTTCTTTAATACAACAGTTCTATGCAAAAACTTCTAAACTAATAGCAAAAACACGAAGTAGTAAGTTATTAATTTCTGCATTTTCTTCTGGTGTAATATTTTATTGTAAATTAGTAAAACATTAAAATGGATTTTGAAGTCTAGTTCTTCTTTCTTTGCTTGAACTTTGGAAAATGACAAGTTGAGAGCTGTTAGATGAGAGGAAATAAGAACCACATGAAACTTTCTAAGTGGTCCTACCCACTGGCGTTTGAAAGGGGTTAATGATGAATAGGGGACAGGAATCAATAAGACAATAATCAAAAGTCTTGAATGTCTTGGTCAATATGAAAAAAATTACCAAAGTCATGGTAAATGAGAGAATGGAGCAAATTACTAACACTGATGTATATATAATGCAATATTGAATGATAGCCTCAAGAATTCAGGTCACAAGTTGGAAATCAAAATGATTCTCGTCTTCTTTTTCGGGCCATTTCTTCTTTCTTGTCTACCTCTCTTTCACTCTGCCACAACCGATAAACATGTCAATACATATCTGTCCAGAAGGCGTCAACTGCTCAGGGCTGGAGACATTTACGCCCAGGTTTAACATCACTGACATGAAATATGGGCAGATCAAGGTCAATTATACTTCGAAAGGTGGGAAGATTCTACTTGGGGGACAATCATATGAAATTGTTGGCAAGTATGATTCTGATCATAGTTCTGATCTATATTTACTCATCCGGAACAGAACGTTTGGGGAGCTTGTGAAAAAGAAAAGCTGTGACGCGCTTATGAATGATTTGACTCCTCGAAGTCCAAGCCCTCTTTTGTATTCCATTTCAATAATTCCCAACATCACTCTCTTCAAATGCACAAATAATATAACTTCTGCAAAATATGATTTTTTTGACCCACTTGATTATATGAGCTACAACAAATGCAAAGATTACACTTTCTACTATAACTACTTCAATGGAAGAGTTCCAAATGACCTCCCAAATGCATGTCAAGTAGTTCACCTACCTCTGAAATATTCAAGTGTTCCCGAACTTGATAAAACCAACGACATATTTTCTAAACTCTCTTCTCTCGTCTCTATTTTATTTAAACTGTCACCTTCTTGTGACCACTGTAACAACCAAGGCCGCAGTTGTGATACTAAAAATGGGCTTGTTCAGTGCTCAGATGCCATAAAAGGTATTTACAACTTTTTTTCCTCTTCCCTTTTCACTTTTATTTACAGTACTATATGCACACCTGAATGATTTTACTCGTGTTTCGATTGTTGCAGAAAAACCAGACAGAAAACCAACCCCAGATCCAAATCAGGGTAATTTGCAACTGCCATCCTTTGTGTTTTTATCGGTTATATAAATGCATACACCAGAGTCAATGCCTTACAAAAGTCTTGAAAATTTCTTGTCATATATAACACAACTAATCTTTGATCATTTGGTTGCTAAAAGTTTCACAATTCATTCCCTGGTTTAATTATACACCAGAGTTAATGTGTTAACAAAGTCTTGAAATTTTTTTCTTGTCATATATCATACAACTAATCTTTTACTGTATGGTGGCAGCAGGAAAACAAGGGAGAAAATGGACACTGGTTAAGATTCTTGGTAATATGCCTCTTCGATCCTATGCGCTATATATATATATATGTTTGCATAAACACACATACAAGTAGGAATCTATATCTTAATGTTGGGAATTTTTTGTTTTAGTTATCGCCGGATCAGTCTTAATCCTCATGTTATCTTTGGTCATTATCTTCATGATCTGGCGTCACTGTAAGAACAATCGATTTCCATACGTCTCATCAAGGAACAAATCTCCACACCTTGAAGATATAAGTCTCTCATGTGGCGTGTGTGTCTTCTCCTACAAGGAGCTTGAAGATGCCACACAAAATTTTGACCCTTCTCATGAGCTAGGGGGTGGAGGTTTCGGATCGGTCTATTATGGTGAGAACTTGATTGTTCATATAAAAATGTGATTAATTGTTCATTTACATTTGAAACCTAATCTTTAGATCTTTCTAAAAATAGGTAAACTCCAAGACGGACGAGAGGTTGCAGTGAAGAAACTTCACGAGCATAACTACAATAGAGTCCAGCAATTCATAAACGAGGTTGAAATCCTCACCAAATTAAGGCACCCAAATCTTGTAGTTCTCTATGGCTTCACCTCTAGACAAAGTAGTGAACTTCTCCTTGTTTATGAGCATATACCCAATGGTACTGTTGCAGATCACATCCACGGGAAACTAGCAAGTCCGTATCTTCTAACATGGCCGATACGGATGAACATTGCCATTGAAACCGCGAGTGCACTGGTGTACCTTCATGCATCTGAAATCATACACCGAGATGTAAAGACTAATAACATTCTTCTTGATCACAATTTCTGTGTCAAAGTAGCAGATTTTGGTCTCTCAAGGCTCATGCCGAATAATGCCACTCATGTATCAACAACTCCTCAGGGAACTCCAGGATACGTGGATCCACAGTATCACCAACGCTATCAGTTAACAGATAAGAGTGACGTTTACAGCTTTGGGGTAGTGTTGATTGAACTAATATCATCAATGGTGGCAGTTGATTTAAACAGGTCTCAAGACGAGATCAGTTTTGGCTAACCTCGCTTTAAACATGATCCAAACAAGTGCAATTGATCAGCTAATTGACCCGGTTTTAGGATCCGATACGAACCCTGAAATCATGAACATGATCACATCAGTAGCAGAATTGGTTTTTCGGTGTTTACAGTATTATTCAGAGATGCGGCCTACAATGAACGAGGTGCTGGATGTGTTGATGGATATTCAAGCCTGGGGAGGAGTAGCCGCTTATGAAAGTACAACACACTTCCCAACCGTGAATATGCCGCCTTCGTCGAAAATCAGTGATGCAGTGGTTTTGTTGAAAGATTTACCGCCCTCTCCAGTCTCTGTCACTAGTGAATGGCAAAGCATTATAAGTGCATCAACCACGCGAAGCAGTAACGTAGATAGATTTTCAATGAAGAATGGTAGCAATGTATAAAAAGCCCATGGGGAGCAAGCATGATACGGATACCTATTTGTCTCTTAAAAAATATGACATGCGGTTAATCAAGGTTATTAGAGTCTACAGTTACAGTGATATTGGTTATTTTTATTAGTTATAGAGTTGTATTTTTTAGCTTATGTTGCTTTAACATTTGTACATTTCTGTTTCATTCTGTTCCTATATATATAAGAGGAGAGCTGTGTTTTGTATTCATTCATTCTATCAGATTATTGAGATCATGATTACGCTTACCTGAACTTTTTTTGTATCAGAGCTAACTCAGTATCTAATTCACCCATATCTTCAAACCAATCTCCGATCAATCTTCCGCCCTACAGTCAACTTCCAATCACTGACAAATTGATATGTTTTATATCTGCTGTTCTTATGTTCTTTGATTTTATTTTCGTCTTCAATTCTGCAGTCTCTGCCGATTTCATATGAGCAACTTCACAAACCATAATATTTTCGTGATGAATAAACCGGATGATCACAATTTCTTAGATTGGAGACATAAGATCATCATACTAAAATCTTCCATTGTTGTTCTGTTACTTAAATGCAAAATCTTCCATTTTATTCATATTAATAGTTGTATTTTCTATAACAATTTATAACTTTTAGTATCATACTCAGCAAATGATACTACAAATTATAAATTGTTAAATAAAATACAACTATTAAATTTATAATTTGTAGTATATATATTATTATAACATGCCTGTGATGTGTACAAAATAATTTCTTGGGTCTAAGAGTATATTTTGCTTTTAGACTCTTGTTTGTTAATTCTGAGTGTGATGTTTTTGTGTTTATAAGAAACATAAGGATGATAATTGATGAATTGGGCAAAAACCAATGGGGAGTCAATGAGTCTAAGTCTTGATAGTTTGTCTTCATCAGAATGTTTAATTAGATCAAAATTGATGTGCTAGGCATAAATTTGTTCCAGTCAACTTATTTAAAAGACTTCAGCTTTATACAAAAATATCAAGTCAACTGCTGCCTTTCAAGTTTTGCATATGTTAAAACCTCCATTTTTTAAAGAAAAACACAATGAAACAATTTATTACCTTCATAAATTTCATTCAAGTTGTGCTGCAAGCCTCTGCAATTTTTTCTAGTGTAATTATGTTATATTGTTAACTTAATAAAATGGAGCTTAAAGTCAAGATTTGTCTTTTTCTTAAAGCTTTTTTTAGACGTATTAGATGGGGAACATGAAAATTTCCGAAGTGTGTCCTACCTATTGCCATTTGAAAGGGTCAAATGATGAATGCAGGACAAGAAATTAAAGTGTTTGAGTGTCCTCATCAATATGGAAAAAATAACCAAAGTGATGGAATTTCTATTTCTTTGGCATAGAAAATGGGGCAAGTTGACTGTTATCAAAGATATATCTAAAATACATACGTACATACATATATATAGATATAGATGTAGAACCGATGAATGCTCATATATGTATATGATGGAGTCTCAAGAATACAGGTGGTAAGTTAGTTGGGTAATTCTCGAATCTCTTCTGTTGGAATTGGAAATGATTCTCTTCTTCTTTTTCGTGTCCGTTCTTCTCTCCTCTCTACATGCCATTCACTGTACTACAAAAAAAAACATTTATACGACTATCTGTCCAGAAAGTTTCAGCTGCTCAAGTTTGGGCCCGTTCAAGTACCCGTTTTACAACGCCATTAACACGGAATGCGGGTTGATCAAGGTTGATTGTACTTCAAATGGTGGAGAAGTTCAATTTGGAGGACAGTCATATGAGATTGTTGGCAAGTTTGATTCTAATCACAGTTCTGATATTATACTCATCATAAGAAAACATTTGAGCAGCTTGTGAATAACCAAAGTTGTATTCAAGTTCGAGCCCTCTTTGGTATTCAAGTTCATTAACTACCTTTGTCACCCTCTTCAAATGCGCAAAAAACCTCACCTCTGCTCAATACCAAACAGAAAAAAACAGATGCTTATTTTTACCCACATGGTTACAAGAGCAACAACACATGCAAAGATTACATTTTCTACTATGACTACTCCAATGGAATAGTTCCAAGTGACCTCCCACATGAATGTCAAGTAGTTCAGCTACCTGTGCAATTGTCGAGTAGTCCAGGACTTGATGAAACCAACATATTTTCTCTTCTCTCTTATTAATCTACGGTTTTATTCGAATTATCACCAACTTGTGCCAACTGTTACAAAAGCGGCCACTGGTGTGATACTAAAAATGACCATGTTTGGTGTTCAGATGCCATAAAGGGTAATTACAGCTTCTTTTTCCCTTGCTTTTAAGGTTTACCTTGTCATGGGTACACCCGAAGAACATAGTCCTAATATACTTTTGTTGTTTGGTTACTGCAGAAAGACAAAGAAGAGAACCAACACCAATTTCGGATCCAGGTAACTTACATCTACTATCCTAATTCCAATGCGCTATCATCAGATATATGAATGCATACACTAGAATTGATACGTCTAACAATTTAAATTACCTCTCCATCATATAATATATAACTTGTATTTTATTACTTGGTTTCTGCAGAAAAACAACTGTCACTATTTAAGATTACGGGTAATATGCCTTTTCGATCCCATTCATTTTTATTGGATGTATTTGATTGCATTAAAACACAAACAAGTGGGAATATGTATCTGAAAGTGTTGCATTTTCTTGTTCTAGTTATCAGTGGATCAGTCTTAATACTCACGCTTTCCTTTGTCATCATCTTTATGATATGGCGTCACTGTAAGAGCAACCAATTTTCATATGTCTCATCAAAGAACAAATCTCCACGCCTTGAAGACATAAGTCTCCCATGTGGTCTCTCTGTCTTCTCCTATAAGGAGCTTGAAGATGCCACCCATAATTTCGACCCTTCTCGTGAGCTAGGGGGAGGAGGTTTCGGAGCGGTCTATTATGGTAAGAACTTATTTGTCTAAATGAAAATGTCAGTGATTCAATTGAAACCTAATCTCTCTGTCTTTCTGAAAAAAGGTAAACTCCAAGACGGACGAGAAGTTGCTGTGAAGAAACTTTACGAGCATAACTACAATAGAGTCCAGCAGTTCATAAATGAGGTTGAAATCCTCACCAAATTGAGGCACCCAAATCTTGTAGTTCTATATGGCTTCACCTCTAGACAAAGCAGTGAACTTCTCCTTGTTTACGAGCATATACCCAATGGTACTGTTGCAGATCACCTCCATGGAGAACTAGCAAACCCAAACCTGCTAACATGGCCGATACGGATAAACATTGCCATTGAAACCGCAAGTGCACTTGTGTACCTTCATGCATCTGAAGTCATACACAGAGATGTAAAGACTAATAACATTCTTCTTGATCACAGTTTCTCTGCCAAAGTAGCCGATTTTGGTCTCTCGAGGCTCATCCCGAATAATGCTACTCATGTGTCAACAGCTCCTCAAGGAACTCCAAGATATGTAGATCCACAGTATCACCAACGCTATCAGTTAACAGATAAGATTGACGTTTACAGCTTCGGGGTAGTGTTGATTGAACTAATATCGTCAATGGTGGCTTTTGATTTAAACAGGTCTCAAGGCGAGATCAGTTTGGCTACCCTTGCTTTAAACAGGATTCAAAGAGGTGCAGTTGATCAACTAATCGACCCGGTGTTAGATACGAATCCGAAAATCATGAACATGATCACATTAGTAGCAGAATTGGCTTTTCGGTGTTTACAACATGATTCAGAGATGAGGCCTACAATGAATGAGGTGCTAGATGTGTTGATCGATATTCAAGTCGTAGGTAGAGTAGACTCTCATGACAGTATCAGAGACTTGCAAACCGTGAATGAGTTTCATTTGTCTGAAACCAATGATGCAGTGATTTTGTTGAAAGATTTCCAGCCTTCACCAGTCTCTGTCACTTGTGAATGGCAAAGCAATAACAGTACATCTACAACGCTAAGCAGCAACGGATATAGATTGTCAATGAAGAATGATATTAATACATAAAAACCCATGAGAGACTTTTTGTCTCTAAAAAATTGTGAGAAACATTGAATCATTATCTTCATTTGCTAGTGTATCATGCTTGTTATACTACTGATGCAAAATACACTTAAATAAACTGTTGCCTGATAAAGGTAGTTATGGGTCAACCAGAGTTTATATATAAAGGTAGTTATGGGTCAAAGTTAGTTATAGTATAAGTGTGTAACTATTAAAGCATATTAGAGAGTTGTATATCACTCAGTTTATCAGTTTATTAGTTAGTTGTAGTATCTTCTTTCTTTTAAGGTGGTTGTATTCTGTATCTATCTTTCTAGAATCCTCTTTATTCAGATGCGTAGTATTGTATTTAATAATGACAAGATATACTAGTATACTACATAACAGTTCATCATTTCATGGTTTAAGAGCTGCACACCTGATCCTCCTGTGATCTGATCTAATCTTCTCCTGATCTTCTCCTGCTCATTTCTTTGATCAAATTTTTTATTAGCGTAGAAAGATTGTTTTCAGATTCCTGCAGTCAATTCTGAAATTGAAGGTTAGCAGGAAAAAATAAATCATTTTGAAAGATGCATTTCAAAAGAATCAAATCAATTCTGAAATGTGGGGCATCGCTGATGAACTAGCCCTCGTGCAAAGCCCTGTTTACGAAGAAGACCTCATGGTTCATATTCTTAGTCAACCTGGTGAGGAGTATAACCACGTTGCCACTGCCATCAAGATTCGTGAGACTATTCGAAAATTAGTCAATTTTGAAAGAAACTTAACCACAACTACTCGCCATTGCCACCACAAACTTCACTCAGCGCCAAACATCTTGGTTTAATTTTCAGTCACCAAATAAAAGCTCGATCTCCCACCGTTCTGGCCAGTTCTCATCCAAACCAAATCATGCATCATGGCAAACTTCAAACTCACAATCCGGGAGCACTCGTTCATCCAGCAACAACCATCACGGTCAATTGTGCAACATACCTGGGCACGAAAGCAAGGAATGTTGTAAAACAGCCCGACTTTTCAAAGAAAATCATGTCACTTTTACCTCCCTCCGGTTGCAAACAATACCACCCCTTGGTCCCACACAACCCGACATTCATAGATGTTTGATAGTGGTGCGCCTCAACACATCACCTCACCTCGACCATTCTACCCCACCTCCACCAAAAGCAAAAGCAAAAGCATATCAATACAACTTAATCTTTGGTCTCGTGCATTTTAAACCGTCGTTTACCTTATCAACCAAACGTCTACACCAATCCTTGATTTCAAAAACCTGTTATTAAGAATCACCAAATTACTCCTCCGGTCCTCCCTTAAACCCTTTAGTTGTCTTTACTAATTACTACCCTTGGTTACACCCATATCCTACCTCTAAACTGCCTGTGACTCTGTGAGGTCAACTGAAGAGCTTATTTCTTGGGTATTCTTCCTCTAAATAAGCCTAAAAATAGTTGTATTTTATTTAACTATTTATAGTAAAAACGGGACGAGATCAATACGAAAACCATTACCCTACCGAAAAATACAGACTACTAAAACAAATGAAAGTATAAACCAAATATCATACCGATTTTGTCGGTTTGGTCCGGTATCATTGAAAATACCAGTAAGAAAAAGCTCATCCGTCTTAAAAACATGCTTGTATACACACGAAATAATTTCTTCCATGTAGGGTGATAACTGATGAATTGAATAAAGACCAATGGGGAGTGAAGTCTTGATAGTTTGTCTTCATTAGAAAGGATATGATAGTTTGATAGATTTTGATGTGTTATGCATGCATATACTAGTTTTGGTAACTTGATTAAAAGACTTCATTTTTATACAAAAGCTTGAACTCAACTGCAGTTTTCCATGTGCTAAAACATCTAAATCAATAGCCAAAAAAAAAATAAAAAAAAAAATACAAATTACCAAAATGTATCTAGACGAATGCCCATGAGTAAAGTCTTTGAGAGTTCATAGTTCATACCGGTTTCTTTTTTAAGTAATTTCTGTGAAGAAATTAGGAAAATGTTTTCAGAGAAATGCCCATGAGTAAATGTAATGTAACTATGTTTTATTAGTCATGTGTTGCTATCGGGATAACATAGTTATATAAAATAGTTGTATTGTTAAAGTATAATTAAAAAAAAAGATAACATAACAACGTTTGATAACGGTTTGTCGCGACCGTTACAAATCCCCAGCCTAATTTAGATTTGCAGTAGTGGTAAGCTAGGGTATCGAACCAAGGGAGTTGGTGGTTATTAGCAACTCTAATTATCTAACCTAATTTACTAACCTAGAATACTGTCACTATCCTAAGTTTTACTACTAAACTAACTTAATCTAATTAATTAACTAAAGTGTCTCTTGGCTGTTGAACTTGGTTGTTGGTTGCAAAGCTAAAATTAATGATGAACTAATTCAAACTAAATTAACTAACTTGCAATTGGTTGATTATAACTTATATTACTAAAAAGGTAATCACTTTAGGATCCGGGTTAGTGAACTACTGATTTGCACTCGGGAGTCTAACCTATAAATCACATAGACATGACTGTGTTACAATTTAACCAACCCAACCAACTTATTATCACGCAATACTAAGTATAGTCCTAGAGCTATGCTCAAAGAGGTAGTCCAGGAGCGGGGGGTACATACGATGACAAACAATCAGAATCAATTGATCAAACAAACACTAGAATCGATGATTGTCACATATCACAATTCTATCTAACAATTGAGAACCCTAGATTAAAATCAATAAAACACTAACTGTTCACCCAAGTAATCACGAAGGGTTTAGTCAACAATCATTGTGCTCACAAACATGATCAAACTATAAACAGAACTTGCAAAATCGTGAGGAATTGTATCTGGTCGCCAAGCAGCAGCAACCAAGGGACTGCGTCCTTTTCTTTGCCGTCAGCCGTCTACTAATGTCGAATGAATTCCCCTCACGTAAACCCCCTCTTTTTATTCTTGCTCTATAATTAACTAGATTATATACCTGTGAAGCTCACGGGTTGTTTATAAACTTTTACAACACATACTAATCATTAAAGTAAGGTAACCTTTAATCAAATTATAGTTCGATCATAAAGCAAATAGATATGTATAATGTCTGGTAGTTTGATATTGATGAATAAAAGTGTGTTTCATTTGAGATAATAGATCTGGTTATTAAAAATGTCATAAAAATAAATTTTAACTAAAAATTTGCCCGTTACCTACTTTCCACGTTGATGAGATCAATTTTGTTATACACATCTAAATGACCCATCACCGTGATTCGACCACCATTCTTTATTTAAATTTGAATCTAGAGTCTCTTGTATCTCTTTGCACCTTCACTTATGTTAAATATAAATCACTTTTTTTTTTCTAAATTAGATGGACGGTCCTTGGTTGCGGCGGTCTTGTTATTCATTTTTATTTTTACCAATCTCGTAAATATATCAAATTAGACATCTTTAATATTACACATGCTCATACAAACTCTTCCTAGAAATTATCTATAAAAAAGACCTACACAAACAACAAACTATAACAGAGAACATCTAATCGAACAATACTGAATCCTGGTGCAACAACCGTTTATGATGGTTGAGAGTGTTGATGTATGGTGAAGTGGAAGTTGGTGGTTTCGTGCAAGAGAGGCAGAAAAAAAGTTCCTTTAGTAGAGAAAGGGCGAAGACTTATGAGTGAGAAAGAGAGAAATCCAGATAAATATTTATGGAACATAAAAATAATAACACCCTATTACCTATCACATAAACATAAAACGAACATATCCTCAAACTACTTCTTGTTCATGGTGTCTCCAAAATTTTGAGTAAAAACTATTCAAGAATAGAAATGTCGTCAAATTATTGAGTAAAAACTATTCAAGAATAGAAATGTCGTTCTTTATGCCTACAATGTCCTAAACAATTTTACTTAAAACGTACAATGCTTTATAAGAATTTAATTTTCATGAACAAAACAATTTTACTTAAAACGTACAATGCTTTATAAGAAACATTAAAGATACAACCAGGAACTCTAACCAGACTAAACACAAAAAGAGAAAACCAACATCCTCTTTTTATGTTCCACATTCTTTTGAATCGAGCACATCCATTTCTTCCATCCACCTAGTGTCTTGAAGTTCCACCAAACAGTGATCACCACTTGGAACTTTTACCTTTAATAGAACCCGTTGTTTCAACCCACCCCATCAGGGGCTCTTTCTTTGTCTTACACATGCATAAATTAGATTTATCAACAGGTTAGTATGCTATCTACACTATAGAGTCAAAATCAAATTCTTTTTAGTGCTAACGTTTAAGCCAAGATTCAATTATATTGAATAAGACTTCGTTAACCATCATTGAAAATCACAATCCCACAGTTCTTAAAATAATATTTCAACACCGAATTGCATCAATAAACACTAAATTATGCTAACATTGTTGTTTTCTTTACTTAATTTAGCATGTGAATGAATTTGGTCTTCTAGTAGATTGAAGCACTGAGATTCGACAACTACAAACACATTATGTGGAAAATGATGATGCCAAAAAAAATTACCTACTTTGGAAGATGCAGAGCACAAAATTGGATGAATGTGAATCTAAAATTTCTTTGATTAAGAATCCGTGAGTTTCTATTAATTGGTCTCGCATAAAAAAGAAACATTCAACAAATCTGACCCACTTATCAGAGCTTGATAAAACTGAACCAGTTGACCCGTTTAGTTAAAAATAATCGTTTGACCCAATCCATAAAACAGACAGCTTGATAAATTTGATCATTTGACTCACTCTATAAACATTAATTCAATGATCAAGAGTGCACATCTTGTCTCACTTAAGCATATTCTATCTAAAGGAGTGGTAAATGCACTTGAAGTTAGCAATACAATACCTCTTTTCAAAGCACAGTAACAGATTTTGGAATTCATTGACTCTTCAATCACTTCAAGATCAAGAATAATAACCACATTAAAAAAATGTTGATTCAAGAAAAAAGATGTACCTCCTGATAACCAATGATGACTGTGATACTTGTTTTAGTTATAGGACACCATAATCATCCTGCATGTATGAGAGAAAGTTAGACAGTCGACATGAACGCAAAAGAACCATACCCGAAATTACCTTCATTTGACTTGTCTCCTATTAAACCGACGTCTTTAGTTTTACCATTTGACACGTTAAAAGTTGGAATAAAACCATAAGCATAATTGATAAATTATAACCCAGGTAAAAAGAATGTAAATATACCATGAAAGTACATTAACATCTTCATTGCATTTTGCTGCAACATATAATGCTTGTCTAAAATCTTTTAATTTATAGCACTTGCTTTATCTCATTTATTCGTTTGTGCCACTAAACCTTTCTGAGAAAACCTAAAAATAAAAACAGAAGGAAACCAAGAAATTTTAATATGAATAAAATCATATTAGAAAATAAAATTTCAATAAACTTTAAAGAAAAGAACTGTTTATGAACCCAAATACCCAGAGCATTTAATTTTAATTTGAAGAGCAAACTAACAAACAAATGAAGGCATCTAACAAATTTTTAGTATTTTTTTTAATAGATAGTGGCCTCAGGCAGGGGTTAAAAAATTTTGATTTCTAAAGATAATCGAGTCAAAAGGTTAAAAATTTCATATAATTGATCCTTTTATCATGGTTTAGTGGCATAACATGAAAACCTACATCTAAGAGGCTATATTAAATACATTAAACACTTTACCAGAAACACAGTTGTTTAAAAACAAAACATACGTGTGCACGAATAATGGATTTTTTCACCGGGTCCTTAAAGATAATGGCCTTAGGAAAAACTTTTATAGGTTTAAACACATGTATAGAAAACATCAAAATCATTAGAAACTCATGACCTGTAGTTAGTCAAAAACCCGAATAATAATTAAGAACATACCAGATTGAAATAAAGCTTGATAGTAGAGAAAAAGTAAAAGATCTAACAGCACCAATCAAAACCTACAATAAGAAGCCATGAACACACCAGATAGAAATAAAGCTTACAGAGAAAAAGTAAATCTTCCAAGCTTTGGTAGCTATCTGATGAAGCATAAAAAAGAGATGAAATAAGACTAAATTTGATTAAAGAACAGAACCCTAAAAAACGAAAGGTACAGAGGGAAACACAAACTAACTTGCACATTTATTTCCGTAAAACTTCCAAGCTTTGCTAGCTATCTGGATAGAAATAAGCACCTGCAATGTAACACTCGAACTCGGAATTTACGAAAATAAATAAAAGTCTCGAACCGGGATTCGAAAGCAACAACAAATAACAAACACGTGGGCTGGACTTCTGTTGCAAACTTAATAATTGTTGGGTCAGTTATAAAAGTCAGAGAAGGCCCAATCACTACAATAATTCGCAGCCCAAGAACCTCTTTGAAGCCCAACCTGCGAAATCCCCTTTTGTCTGCTACCTAGCGACCTCAACAAGGAATTTGTCCTCTTCTCTCTCTTCTTTCTATACATGCATCGCAGAGCAGCAGTGTATTCCCATCCCTTCCAATATTTCGAACAGAGAGAGAAGGCACAGGGCTGAGATTCAAGGCTAGAAAGGATTGAAGCATCAAATCACTGGTAAGTTTTTTCTTCAAGAATCAAAGATAATCTAGGGTTCATAGTTTGGGCTATGGAGAAACTAAATGATGAGTTAAAAATCGAAAAGAGGGGGAGTTTGGGAGACGAACCTGCAGCTGTTAAGAGGAGAAATCAAGCACTAGAAATCATCATTAAAGGTAAGCAATCAATTAGTATTCTTGGTGCAGAAAAATTATATTGTTTTTAGCCCTAATTCTTTAAAGAATGTTGGGATGATGAAGGCATAAAGGTGTGAGAAAGATGAGAGGCTGTTAGTCCCTTGATTTCGTGTTAAAAGAGAGTTGCAGGGCTGGGATTTTTGAGAAAAAAGAGGGGATGGGTTGTTGTGGTTCATCAGCTTGCGCAGGGAAGAAGAAGGCAGAGTGTACCAGTTTTTCTGCATCAGGTACAACCCAGTTATGCATGACAGTTTTGTAGAATAAGAAACCCAATTCTGAATTGTTCCATGAGTAGATTACCAGCCTTAAAACCATGCTAAAACCGAGCAGATTATCATAATTGTAATGCATGTTAAGTAACATTTGAGATTAGACTAGAAAAGAATTAAAACTTAGTAAAATCTTTAGTATTGATTCTCATGAATCCATAAGTTAGTAAGTTTGAAGACATAGAGTAATAGTTATAAAATTTTTGTAATTGGAAAACCCAGGATTGGTTGCGAAAAGATGAAGGACTGACCCGCTAGATATTCAATGTTGCATTATGCAACAATATTCAGCAACTTTATAAAATGTAATTAAACGACATTTACTTGAAGTTCCAAAAACTAAATAGTTGTAAACACTTAATATTGCAGCATACAGTTTTATAAAGACTACACAACATTACTTGAAATTTTGAAGTTAAAAATATTATAGATGTTTAATGTTGCATCATGCAACAGTACCTAAAAACAGAAAATTTGGGTAAATAAACGTAAAGCGGATCATGACACACTTTTCCATAATATGATTTAACACCATTCGTGGACCATGATGTCAGAATACCTAGTGTTGCATTACGCATCATTAGTAATGCATTATGCAACAGTTTAAATTCAGGATATTTAGGTTCACTAGAAACTTGAGGTAAGGACATTACTATAACAAACAATTTTGTTATTATTATTGGTTTAGGTTGACTATCAGTAAGAGTCAAACCATCAAAGAAATTTCTCACCACCAAAGTTGCCAAATAACCAGGTGAGTTCCGTATTATTTCCTACCTCGTTATATAACAGTTCTTGGCCCACAAATAATCATTGTGGAGCAACAGTTGCGTGCTATATTGGTTACCAAAATTCGTATCTCATGAAATGTGCAAAATACTACGTAACTAGTATGCTAGAAATATTTGGTGCATGTGTTGTACCCCGAAATTATATATATATCTTGTCGGTTACATTCTAGCCATTCATGTAGAAAAAATTATATAGGGGCCAATAGCATTGTGAAATATTTGAATAACAGGTTAGGATACGGCTCACCAACAACTTCATAGTTGTTGATATCAGTGGTTTACAAATTTTGCAGGTAATCAGTAGGAACCCATCAGACAAGTGGCTCCTCGGGTAATAAGGATATAGCGATCCATAATGATGTCAAGAATCGTCGGGCCCAGTTATTAGCATTCTGTTAGGATGTTAAGTCAAACCTAATGTTATCATATTTACTTTTAAGATTGTGAAACTTAGTAGGCTGTCTGTAACTAAGTAAACAGTTATTTAATATTATTATATTATGTTGCTTCCGCGTGTATTTGATATTGACAGCCTGTTTTCCACAACACCTCTCCCGTACCTGGTAGGCGGTTCGGGCGGGGTGTGACATGCAATCATCCAACAAAACGAAACCCTAATGACAGAAATAAGTCATGAATAAGAAAAACAAATAAATAATTATTGTATCATAAACCAGAAATCAAATCGCGATTAAAACCTCAATAAACCCTAGGCTGATAGAAGAGGTAGAATCAAATTACGACAGTGTCACACCCCGGTCAACGGATTCAGGTGTGAACGGGACTGGAATCATAGTCGTGGATACATAGAACAACTAATTATATTCAAACGTTATAGTAAAAACATCACATCATTTAGATTGCAGCGGAAAAGTGGTGAAATGATAATGTCTTACATTTGAAAATAAAAAGTCTTAATTTATTGATAAAAGCATAAGGTAGTTTATTTGGGATAGGTCGGGACTATGACTCCGGCGAAGCAGGTCCGATAGTTGAAGTTAAGCCCCATTTGCATGCCTTCGGTGATTGCTCAATTACCTGAGAAATCATGAGTTTGAAAATCGGTCAACATAATGTTGGTGAGGTTCACAGGTTTATGATTTATCATTTAAACATTTGTAAAACAAATTTCAGTATACTTAATATTACTTCGGTTTACCATTGTGGATGTATGATCTCACCTGAACCTTGATTTCAAATACTAACAGTTTACCCACCCAAGCATCTCTTGTCCAGAGATGTTAAATAAAGCAGAATAACTGACGTGTGCCCCTTGACAATGTACGGAGTCAGGATCGGAGCTACCGAACTGGGCAGGGTTGTCAACCCAAATAGATCTATTTACTAGCTATCGTTTCGTACAGAACTAATTGAAATCAATTAATGGTGGGATACGGTTGTACAACGTTTATAACGATAATGTACCAAATTGGGCAGTCAGTAAGAGAACAAGTAGTCATATGGCTAACAGATAAACCATAATATTAAGTAAAAAGCATTTATCAGATTTCATGATTTCTCCCCCAAAGTATAAAACAGTTAAAAGGAAAAGGGGCCGTGAAACTCACTGAATCAGCAGATGAATGAATGAACTGTGAAGTAGCGGTAGCAAGTAACGTCCTAATTTAAATAAATAAGACATTTGCATAAGGTCTATGATCAATTGAGTAACATAAGTCACCCAAATGATACCGGTCAGGTCTTGACGTTATTCCCGTTTGTATTCGTTTGGAAAGCCCGTTATTAGTATTTATCGTACAAATAAATACACGTTTTCAAGTTTATATTTATGTTAAAATAAATATAAAGAGAAGGCAACATTAATGAACTGAAATCAATTATTGAACGTCTTGTTAAATAATTATTTATTTAGTTTAATTGATTTTTAAAGAAGTTGGTATGTTTTCCAACACGTTAAGTTATATTAAAACTTAATGGAAAGATGAGTTCATTTAAACGATCTTTACAAGTATTAGAGTTTTCCCAAATAATTATTTGTTAAGAATAATTATTTATTTGTCGTAAAAATAGTCAATGGCATTTAAATATTTATAAAATATTTATTCCATTTCTAAAACGTCATGAGAAATATATGATTTTAAAACATCACTTGGACTTATACGTTTTTCCTTTAAACGTTTTATAAAACGAGTCATGTCTTTAAATAAGTTTACGTATCCCGACGTTATCGCGTATATCGCCGTATTGGTCCCGGTTTTATTACTACGCAACGTCATTATGTCTAGATCGTTTTGAGTTATCAAAATGATCATAAAAATTTATTAAGTCTTCCAACATGTAAGACTTGTCTATATTTTTATAAAAATCATTTATCTTTATAAAAATCCACATTTTAAAGACATATGTTAGATCTTCTTGCCTTTTTATAGAATTTTTAGGAAATCTTAGAATTTATGATAAGTCCAAGTGTTTTAATCATTTGACATAAATGATCTTTTTATTATTTTTGGATTATGTTTTATAAAATAATTCATGACAAGAATTTGTCATCTTTTATTTCTTTTAACCAACCCAAGCCATTAAATAATCATGTGACATGATTATTTATACTTTTCCATTTATTAACATTTTGTTAAGATTATAAGTCTATTAACATATTTGATTGTTCATATCTACTAACACTTAGTGTTAGGACCATTTTATCAAGTTAATATGTAATGTAAACATATCTACTAACACATTTAGTGTTAGGACCAAGTTAGTGAAATTAATAACGATCTACTAACACATAGTGTTAGGACAATATTAAATAAATGACGATCTACTAGCACATAGTGTTAGGACAATATTAATTAAATGACGATCTACTAGCACATAGTGTTAGGACAAAATTAAATATAAACATAAGTGCATGAAAGTAAACATAATGATCTAGGTGCACTTGTATACTTTCTTTTGATTTCTACAAGTGTTTCACCCCATCTACTTGGCTCTTTTAAGTTCACAGAACACCAAGTAAATGTTTAAGATCTAAGAAAAGAATGGAGGTTAAAGAAGAGAGTTAGATGATTAAATAAAATGTAGTGTTTTAATGGTTGTTGTCAAGACTTGGGGGTATGATTTGGGTGTTGAAGATGTAGAAAAGACGAGTTAGAAAAACTCACAAGAGAAGGAAAGAAAATTGGTGCAAGTTGGTGGTTTCCGACGGCGACGATGGGCGGTCCGGCGGTCGGACAGCGGTGGCGGTGTGGTGGCTGGGCGGTGGCAGCCGCCGGCAGAGGGGAGGAGCCGGTGGTGCCTTGGCCGGTTTCAAGGGAGGCAAAGGGAGAGGGTTGGAGCAAGTGTTTGGTGCAAGAATTTTGGGTGTGGGGTGGTTCTTATTTATAGTCCAAGTAGTGTGTAATAACTCTTGGTTAAGGCTTAAGTCTTATGGAAGATGCACACTAAAAACCATTGGACTTTGATGTGTTGTCAACACCATATTCACCCAACCTTTGTAGGTGACTAATTTTTATAAGTTTTATAAAAGTCTAAGAGCTTTTATAAAATACGGAGGGGTTAGGAGTTTATAAAAATTATGAATTTTATAAATTTAATCCAAACACAATTTATTACAAAGGTGGTGAAAATTGTAGGTTAACGGACCAAAATTTTTATAAAAGTCGTTGGGCTAATCTTTATAAAAATTTGTTGGGCTAAAATCCAATTAAATAAGGGATTTGGAAGTGGGCCGAAGCCCATGCGCATCTCGGTTAAGGGGTTGGGCCGAAGCCCAAGAGAAAACAGTGGGGCTGGGCCGGGTTTTTCTGTTTGGGCCGCGAGAGGGAAGAGGGACCGGTTTGGGCCGGTTCTCGAGTGGGCCGCAAAGGAGGAAAGGTCGGGTTTGGCCCAAGGCCGTTGGGCCGCGGGTCGGGCCTCCGGGTCGGGTCGGTCACTCGGTTGGTCGAGTCGGGTTATCGGGAAACGTTTCGGGTTTGTTTGGATTATTTTGGGCTCGTTGGGCCTAACTGGGCCCAATATGGTTAACGGTTATATCGTTTGGCTAAGTCTTGACAACGACAAGTTTTTGAATATGTTTTTGATTCACATAGACAGTTTTAGTTTGTTTGACATGATTTGTTTTTGTTATTTGCAAGATGATCCGGTTTGGCACGCGTGAATGCAACGAAGACTGTTTCATTTGTTCGCGTCAGTTTTAAGCTCGATTACCATGAGTGATTAGAATCCCAGTTGTTTCTAGTCACGTAATCGTTTAAAAT
>JBCNJP010000017.1:7987621-8011186 GCA_039602395.1 Deinandra increscens subsp. villosa
ATCGGTAATGTTTGATCATCCTTGATTTCTACAATAACTTTGTTGATTCGAGACGGGGAATATCTTTCCTTCACACAATTTCGCATCCATTGTTCAATAGAATAATGTTCATTATGAATAATGTTCTTGATGTTGTGGTAAAACCCATATCAAGATAAGGTGAAGCAGTCATTAAGAGGACATCCTAGTGATTAAGTGGTGTTTCTCATAATTAAAAGGTTAGGGGTTCAAATCCTACAAAGTACAGGTGACGGTTTATTATCCTAGAAATTCTAGGAATTACCATTAAAAGAAAAGATAACGTGAAATAATAGCTTGTGATCTATTGAACTTACTAAGTTTTCAAGGATTTCAAATGAATAAAAATCTTGTTGAGTAATATGTACGTAATTTTGTAGTTGGTGATACGGTATAAGAGAAACAAAGTTTTTGGTATGTGTGTGTTTTAATTGATGTTCTTGTTACCATTATATATATGTTTTTTTTTTAGAATATATTCAAAAGGATTATTAGGTAAAATGGATTTTAATAATCCTACCTATGTATGATTGGCGGATAATAATTCCATGTAATTTTTTGGTCAAAAACTATATTTCCTTTACACCCTATTATTTTTAATAATCTTTTCCGTTAAAGAACTAATACCGTTAGTGTGGAGGATTAATAATGTCATTATCAAAACGTGTTTTATTTAAATATACTTACAGGGTAAAAGATGTAATTTACATAAACTTAAATTAATTAAAAAAAACCAACCCCCCCCCCCCCTTCCTCGTTCGTCTTCTTCCGACGACCGTAATCAACAAAACTGACGATTTCACGGCGACTTCCTTTTCTTCGATCGACCTAAACGCGACGGAGAATATGACCACCGGTAACTGACCTTGCTCCGGTATCCAAACGGTAACTTCCTATTGATCGAAATGAACGTCGAAGATCGGTATGGCTGCACATGAAGACGACGCTCCTCCTCTGGCTTCCCCTGACCGAGACGGCAATGACAATGATTATCTCCGGATCGAACTTAACGGATGGGACGACGAAGATGCTCAAGCATATCAAGTTCGCCACCTGTGATTTCGCCACTCGAGCCCTAAGCTGTCGTCACCGGATCCTCGATTGGGCGGAGATCCTGACAGGACATGAAGACCACTCGGTGGAATTCAGATTTCAAGCTGCAGGTGACGGTTACATCATTCAGATTTGAAGCTCCAGGTGACGGTTACAATATTTTTGGGATTTTCCAGCGACGAAGGGAAGAAGACGAACCGGGGGGGGGGGGGTGTTTGGTTTTTTTGTTATTAATTTAAGTTTATGTAAATTATATTTTTTACCCTGTAAGTTTATTTAAATAAAACACGTTTTGATAATGTCATTATTAGTGCTCCACAATAACGGTGTTAGTTTTTTAAGGGAAAAGATTATTAAAAATAACAGGGTGTAAAAGAAAGATCGTTTTTGGCCAAAAACTTACTTGAGATTATTATTCGCCAATCGCACATATGTAGGATTATTAAAATCCATTTTTCCTTATTATTATTTTTTGGTTAAGTCGGTAATAAAAATATATAGGAGTAGAGATACATAGAATCTCTTACCCGGTGTCTGTCCTGTGCGTGGGTTTTCTGTAGCAATTAGCAATCAAATAACAAAATATCTTAATCCTAATAAAGCAATAAAATTTATGCCACATGTCTCATTTATAAATGGTCCACATCACCACTGGCATATGTTAAACTCACATTGAATTACTAATTTAGTAAATCGTCAATTAAGATTAATTACCAATTTTGTCAAAAGTAAATTTTCATTTTACAAATTTGATAAAATTAATGTAGAGTTGATTAATGTACTCAATAATTTTAGTCTTTTATGGAAAATAATCAACAACTTGTCAAACATAATAAATTTTTAAATGTATTAAATTATTATTTAATATATTATAAGAATTTTATATCAATCTTAATTTTTAAATTTTCTTGATCATTATATTTTTCTTTGTATTTATCTAATATTATAAATTATATTTAGCACGTGTAGTACACGGTTACTAACCTAGTAAGATATATATTAAAATAAACGAAGATGGAATAGAAAAAAGAAGATGTCAATATAAGATATATATATTAAAACAACTAGCTTTTTAAAAAAGCCACGTTTGGTAACGTTAAAAAACTAGCTTATGGCGCGCCAAACACGACCTTAAACATTCAAGTTCTCACCGTAATAAACAACTCCGAAACCTCCAACCCCTAGTTCATGTGAAGGGTCGAAACTTTTGGTGGCTTTTCAAGCTCCTTATACGAGAAACAAAAACGCCACAGGAGATACTTTTTCCATCAAGTTGTGAAATTTGGTTCTTTGATGACACATATGAAAACCGGTTGTTCTTACGGTGACGCCAGATTATAAAGACGATGACAAAAGACAACATGATGATAAAGACTTATCCAATGATAACTAGAACAAGAAAATGCAAATTACCATGTTTCAGATCTGGTGTTGGTTCTGTTTCTGGATTTTCTGCAACAACCAAAAGACAAAAGTACATATCATTCTGGTGTTCCTATGGTAAGGTAAAAATAAGCAAATATGAAAGAGGGAAAAAGAAGTTGTAAATACCCTTTATGGCATCTGAACAGTAAACATCTCCGTTCTTAACATCACATCGACGGCCTTTTTTGTAACAGTCGTCACACGAAGGTGACATTTTAAACAAAAACGTGGGGAGAGAAGGGAGAATAGAAAATATGTCGGTTTCATCAATGCCTAAAGGGTTTGTTTGAAAATTCCGCAGGTAGCTGAACTACTTGACATGCATACGGAAGGTCACTTGGAACTGCTCCATTCAAGTATTTATAGTAGAAATCGTAATCTATGCATCTGGTATAGCTATTGTAACTATGTTGATCAAAATAAGCATATGTTCGTTCAACATATGTGAGATGTTTTTTGCATTTGAAGAGAGTGATACTGGGAAATATTGAAATGGAATACAAAAGAGGACTTGGACTTGGAGGAGTCAAATTATGCGTAAGCGCATCACAACTTGTATTATTCACAAGCTGCTCAAAGGTTGTGTTCCAGATATGTAAAATATCAGAATCAAACTTGCCAATAATGTCATATGTGAGTCCTCCAAGTTGAATATTCGCACCATTCGGAGTACAGTCGACCTTGATCAGCCCACACTGCGTGTCAGTGACATTGTAAAATGGGTATTTGAATGAGGCCAGATTTGGGCAATTGAAGCTTTCTGGACAGATAGGCATAGAAATGTTTCTGTCATTAACAGTGTGAAGAAGAGGTAAACAAGAGAGGAGAACCAACACGGAAAAGAAGACCCGAATCATCATTTAAAATTCCAACAAAAGATAGTAGAGATCTACCTGATTTAATTATCACTTGCTTTCTTGAGACTCCATTAATATTGAATTATATACATCAACGTTGTTAATTTCTACCTCTATGGAGTCAACTTCCCCTATTTTCTGTGCCAATAACAATAGATTTTCCATCACTTTTGTAAATTTCTTCCATATTGACTAAGACATCAAGACTTTGATTTATTGATCAGATTTTTGTCCTCCATTCATCATAAACCCGTTTGAAACGCCAGTAGGTAGGACACGCTCGGAAAGTTTCATGTGGTTCCTACTTTTCCACATCTAACACGTCTTAACTTATCACAATCCAAAGACAAAGAAACAAAGATGAACTAGACTTCAGAAGCTAGTTTTTCTTATTAATTTCCAATATGATGATTGGCGACTAGAAGAGATCGCAGAAACTAACAGCTTGGTAATTTGTGTTTTTGGTATTAATTTAGAAGTTTAGCATATGGAAAACGGCAGTTGACTTGAGGTTTTTGTATAAACATGAACTCTTTCAAACAAGTTGACCGAAACTAGCATATGCCTAACACATCTATATTGATCAAGTTATCGTTTCTGATGAAGACAAGCTATCAAGACTTGACACGTTGACTCTTCATATGTCTTTGCTCAATTCATCAATTATTATCCTACAAGGAAGAAATTATTTCGTACACATAAAATGCATGTTTTAATTATATATGGTTAAAGAAAATACTACTATTTATATATATTAATACAATGGACCTGGTCCAGCTCAATTACCCAGCTAAAATGCCGTTTCTGCTCCATCTCTACAGGGCCGGCCCAATGGGTCAAGCAACCCAAGCAAAGATTTACGTCTCCTCAAATTTTAAGGTCTCATTTTGAAAATCTGGTCGAAAAGACTTTTATATTAATAAAGTGTGTTTGGCAAAATTTATCACTCTCTCTATTAGTTCAAAAGAGGACTTGGACTTGGAGGAGTCAGATTACGCGTAAGCGATTCACAACTTGCATTACTCACAAGCTGCTCAAAGGTTGTGTTTCAGATATGTAAAATATCAGAATCGAACTTGCTAATAATGTCATATGACAGTCCTCCAAGTTGAATCTTAGCACCATTCGAATCGACCTTGATCAGCCCACACTGGGTGTCAGTGACATTGTAAAACGGGTATTTGAATGAGGCCAAATTTGGACAATTGAAGCTTTCTGGGCAGGTAGACATAGAAATGTTTGTGTCATTAAGAGAGTAAAGAAGAGGTAAACAAGAGAGAAGAACCAAAACGAAAAATAAGACCAGAATCATTTCAAATTCCAACAGAAAATGGTAGAGATCTACACAACTTGTCACCTGCCTTCTTGAGACTCCATTAATATTGAATTATATACATCAATGTTGTTAATTTCTACCTCTATGAAGTCAACTTCCCCTATTTTCTATGCCAATAACAATAGATTTTCCATCACTTTTGTAAATTTCTTCTATATTGACTAAGACATCAAGACTTTGATTTATTGATTAGATTTTTGTCCTCCATTCATCATAAACCCTTTTGAAACGCCAGTAGGTAGGAGTAGGCCGGACACATTTGGAAAGTTTCCTGTGGTTCCTACTTTTCCACATCTAACACGTCTTAACTTATCATAATCCAAAGATAAAGAAACAAAGATGAACTAAACTTCAAAAGCCTTTTTTTTGTGAATTTCCAATATGAGGATTGGCGACTAGAAGAGGATGCAGAAACTAACAGCTTGGTGATTTGTGTTTTTTTGGTAATAATTTAGAAGTTTAGCATATGAAAAACTGCAGTTGACTTGAGGTTTTTGTATGAAAAAACTCTTTCAAATAAGTTGACCGAAACTAATATATGCCTAAAGGGATTTAACACATCAAAATATCAAAATATTGATCAAGTTATCGTTTCTGATGAAGACAAACTATCAAGACTTGACACGTTGACTCTTCATTTGTCATTACACAACTTTCATGAGGTGTCCAGTCTGAAAGTAAACGTGGCTAAATGCAGCGTTTTTGGGGTGAATATTGTCGAGGGGGAGGTGAAACGTTTGGCTTCCTCTCTTGGTTGTTCCGCGGGTAAAATTCCGTTTAAGTATCTCGGGGTTCCGGTGGGCGAAAGAATGGACTTAATTAAATCTTGGGACCCGATTGTGGAAAAGTTCAAGAAACGTCTTGCTAGGTGGAAAGCCAATCTTTTGTCCGTTGGTGGACGACCTACGTTGATCTCTTCGGTGCTAGGTGCGTTACCCATTTATTACCTTTCTTTATTTCGTATGCCTAGAGCGATTAAGTCGACTCTAGAAAGTATTCGGGCGAAATTCTTTTGGGGTGGGGGGGGGGGGGGGACGGTACTCGTAAAATTCATTGGGTTAATTGGGACGAGATTCTTGGGGCAAAAGATAAAGGTGGATTGGATATTGGGAGTTTAGACGCTTTAAACAAAGCCCTTCTCCTTAAAGGGAAGTGGCGTTTTCTTAATGATAAAGGGCTTCTTTGGGTTCGGGTGATTGAATCAATTTACGGTAAGGGGGGGTGGGGGGGCTTTAATTTTGATTCGGGATCGATCACCAGAGGGGGAGGGGTTTGGAATGATATTCGTTATTGTGCTAAAGGGTTACATGTTAGCGGTGAAGTACCTAGCAACAGTTTCTGTCGGGTGACCGGGAATGGCGAGAATACTAATTTTTGGGAAGACATTTGGATCGGTAATGAATGCTTGGCTCAGAAATTTCCTAGACCTTTTGCTCTTGAAAACAATAAAGAGTGCAAAGTGGCAGATCGTCTCGTGGGTAACATTAGAATATGGAGTTGGAGACGTGACATTAGAGGAGGCGTGGAGGAATTACAATTTTCGGCTATTAAGGATCTTCTTGCTTCAACATCGGTTACTAATGCTAGTGATGGATGGGCTTGGAATTTGGACGGAAACAACTCTTTCGAGGTTAAGCATGTCCGGAAAGTTATAGAGAAATCTTCTTTACCCGAGGTTCCTTTGAAGACTCGTTGGAATAAAAATATCCCAAAGAAAATCAATATATTCATATGGAGATTACTTCGGGACAGACTCGCGACTAGATGCAAACTGATCGAAAAAAGTATTCCGTTAGCTAACTTGGGACGCGTCTTCTGTAACGAACCGATGGAATCGGGAGCACATCTTTTCAGCAATTGTTCTTTGATCAAAAACATTTGGTTCAAACTTAAAACGTGGTTATCTCTGGATTTTGACACAAGTGGAAGTCCGTTTGAGGTTCTAGCTCATCTTGATTCTTCGATGTATTCAAAAAAAAAAGAAAACGGCTATTGGATGGAATTTTTTGCTGTGTTTGGTGGAACATCTGGAAGCTTCGTAACGATATTATTTATAACGGGAACGATCTCAATAAGTTCGATATTTTCGAGAACATAGTTAGAAGTTCTTTTCTGTTTTTGTCTTCTAGAGATAAGCATTATGTTATGTCGTCGAGCAATTGGCTTGACAATCCTCTTATATATGTGTAACTTTGCTTGTTCGGTTAGGCCTTTCTAACCGGCTTGCTTTCTTTTAATGAATCCCTTTTGCTGTTCAAAAAAAAATTCATCAATTATTATCCTAAAAGGAAGAAATTATTTCGTACACATAAAATCCATGTTTTTTTAATTATATACGGTTAAAGAACATACTACTATTTATATATTAATACAATGGACCTACCAATGATCCCTAGTCCAATTGGCTAGAGGGAGGTACCCAAGATATTATAATGGAGAGGTCTTGGGTTCAAGTCTCACTTGTAACAAAAAATAAATAAATGGGAGTTACATGCTGGGCCAGGGGGTTTTCTCACCTATGGTGAGTTTCCTCCTGATGGGGATTGGAGATGATCGGGTGGGTGGGTAATGCCCCCGTCAGTGATCCAAATTTGCCGTTCAAAAGAAAAAATACAATGGACCTGGACCAGCTCAATTATCCAGCTAAAATGCCACTTCTGCTCCATCTCCTACAAGGCGCCGGTTTACGCCCCTAAATTTTAGGTTCCCATTTTGAAAATCTGGTCGAGAAGACTTTTATATTAATAAAGTGTGTTTGGCAAAATTTATTAGTCTGTCTATTGGTTCAACTAGTAAAGTTGTTTACATCTTACCTGCCCGGGTTCGAAACCCCTTTCTCACCCTGCTTTACCATATTTTTTTCTCAATGTAAAATTCTCTCGAGAACGTCATATTAGAACCTTTCTTCCCCAACAAATTGCTCGAAACATGTTATGGTGCGGTGGCTATTTTTCTAATTTGTTGGTTCCTTTTCTTTAGCAAAGCCAATATTTGGGGTCGAATCATATTCCTGACACATTTTCATTGATTTATGTTTTTTTTTCTTTTTTAATTGGATTTACCTTTTATTTCTTTCTTACATTTTTCTAATAAAAATGTATTTATTTTACGTTAAGTATGTTTTTACAATCTAAAATTGATTTTTTTCTTTTCTAATCGTTTAATTTGTATGTTCATTTGTGTTTCTTTTTTAACGACAATTTGGCTCAGCGGTGTATCGGGACTGGTTACCTTGGACCTATCCACTGTCCCGAGTCCAAACCTCATACGGATATAAATGCCTCGGCCCTGTGACAAATCGGATATATATTACACGCCATGTTATCTTCGATGAGCACAACTTTCTATTCTCTAGTACAAATAATGAATCTAAAGAATTGGATTTAATGTTCACAAATTTGGTCGAGGAGATCAAATAAAAGCAATGTCACACATAATAAAAGGAAACTCTCGGACCTAAACTGGGCCAACTGGTCATCGTTTGCTTTGTATTTCATTTAATCTGATATGTCTTGGTCTCTCTTGATCCTTTATTTTGTCCATTCTTTCTTGTCTAGCTCCTTGCTAGTTTTTAATAAGACTTTCTTTCTTGTCGTTCAAAAAAATAATAATAATAAATCAATGCCATTTATTACTGATGAGGATTTCTTTGGTGTGCTAGCTCAACATGTGATTCTTCCTTCGGCTATTACCGAACACAGTGACATTGAGTCAGAAGACTCGGTCCAAGATGAGCAAACCAGTCCTACGATATCCAGCTCAAGTGAGTCAGAGTCCGATGCGTAACATGAGCAGGCTCCCAAACCTGACCCCGGTTCCTGCCAATGTTCCTATTAGTCATCCCACGGTGACACGTGCAAAAGCTGGAATTTTCAAACCCCGATATCAAGCCAGCTTATTGCATGTCAGGTCGCATCCTTTATATGTTGTGTTATTCACAGAATCTGATCCAAAGAGTTTCAAAATTGCTGCTAAAAGTGCACACTGGATAGAGGCTATGGATAAGGAAATGAAGGCCCTTCAGTTAAACAACACTTGGTCCTTGGTTCCTCGCCCAACAAACACAAAAAATGTTGGCTCAAGGTTATTTCGAACCAAGTTTAGATCCTATGGCACGATTGAACGACACGAAGCTCGTCTAGTTGCTCAAGGATTCAGTCAAGTATTTGGTGTGGATTTTCTCACACTTTCAGCCCCGTTGCTAACGCTTCAACCTTTCGAATTGTGTTATTAATAGCCATGTTACACAATTGTAGGCTTCACCAGTTAGATGTCAACAACGCGTTTTTACATGGGGGATTAAATGAGCAAGTATTCATGGAACAACCTCCAGGGTTTCTGGATCTGAAATTTCCAAACCATGTGTGTCTTTTAAATAAAGCTTTGTATGGTTTAAAGCAAGCTCCATGTGCTTAGTGTCATCAGTTAAGCTCTTTTCTTGTAGTCATTCCGATACATCTTTGCTTGTCTTCAAAAGAGATAATTGTGTCATGTACTTACTTGCATACGTGGAAGACTTGATAATAACAGGATACCAAGAACACAATAAAATCCTTCATCACCACACTCAACAAAGAATTCGCTACTAAAGATCTTGGTGATCTAAGTTATTTTCTGGGACTTGAAGTCACGTACACCGACACGAGTCTTTCTATGCTCGTCAAATACTTGAAAAAGCAAATATTCTCGATGTTAGACTTGTCTCTACTCCTCTTGCTCCCAATGTTATCCTCACCAATAGTGGTGAGCCATATAAAGACCCTAGTTACTATCAATCATTGGTTAGAGCACTTCAATACTTAACACTAACTCGTCCCGACATTTGATACGATGACAACCAAGTAAGTCAATTCTTACAGGGTCCCACCGTTGAACATTTCTCTCATGTTAAACGGATTTTTGGGTATGTAAAAGGCTAGTTATCTCTTGGGCTCTTAATTCATAGACATGATAAAACCCATATTCTTGGATACTCTGATGCGAATTGGGCTAAATTTAATTACACAAAAGGTCCTTTATGTTTTACCTAAATTTCAGATTATGTCATTTAACTAAAGTAATTTTTTTAACTGTAAACATCCGGTTACCCAGGGGTCTCATCATGGCAAACGATGTTACCCACGAAAAGCTGCGACCATAGTCCGTACGAGTAACCAGGACCCTCTGTGTTGCACATCCATCCCAGAGAAAACCCATCATCGAAAGGCCCACTATGGTAAAACCTCTGACACACCTCTATAATATTTACTTATAAACAATTGTAAACTTTTAATGAGTAGTGTTCTTGTTGGGAATGTTCTGCTTGGCAGAAATTCTCTAAGTCAGAGTTCCGAAGGAAGTTAGTCCGGAACTTCCTTCACACTGAGTAGTTCCTCCGGAACTTCTCCTAGTGTTACTCCGGAACTTTGACTTATCCCCTGTTGCAAGTTCCAATGCATAAAGCTGTCAGAAAGCAGTTTTACTTTACACCATGCTGTGCACTGTTCACCGATAGGTCTGCTCAACTGTTCACAGAAGCATGCTTGTACTACAACAACTCTGGAGTAGATATTATTTGTTTATTTAGCCTTAGAGCTAAAAGGAAATAAAAGTAGATCTTTTATTTCCTCCTTGCACTATATATATTAGTTGTATTTCCTTTGTTCTAATTATCGAACACATCTCTTGTTCATCAGTTGTAACTCTCTGTAAACACTGTGAAGTATAAATATAGTAGTGCTTGGAATTGACATCTTGTGTTCATCTACTTTACTTCATGTTTACTTGTTACAGTTTCGATCAAACCGTTTCAAACATTAACACAAACAAGTCTGATTCCGCCTTTCTTGTTTGATACTTTTAGTAACTTGTTTGGTTAGTTGTCTCTAACCACGATCCTACAAGTGGTATCAGAGCTTTGGCTCTTGAGTCCTTAAGTTTTTAAAATTGTATTTTTGAAAACTTTTCTTGCTAAAAGGGTTACTGTTTGATTTGGATAAGACTGTTTTGATTCTTGATCTCTGAAAATGAGTGAACTAAGGAATGGCAGCACTAACAAACCTCCAACCTTCACTCCTGATGATTTTGACACATGGAAACTCAGAATGGAAATTTTTTGTAAAAATACCGATCATAAAATGTGGGGTTCCATTGTCAATGGACCAAAAGTCATTACCACCCCATCTGCTACTCAACCTGTTGTTGACCTTGTCAAAGCGTATGAGAATTATTCTGATGATGATCATAAGGCCTGTGAATGTGACTACAAAGCTTTGTGGGCACTCCAGGCAGCTCTTCCTAATTCCATATTAATAGGCTTTAAGAGATGCAAAACTGCACATGATCTTTGGAAAGCACTTATTGAAATGTATGAGGGAACAGATGAGGTGAAAGAGAACAAGAAAGACATTTTAAAACAAAGATATGAAAATTTCTGTCATAAAAGAGGTGAATCAATGTCTGAACAGTACTTAAGATATGTCCGACTTATAGATGAACTACAGGGTGCAGATGTAAAAATTGACAATGCTGATATAATCAGAAAATTTTTAAGATCATTACCTGAAGTTTGGACTGTCTATACAGTCAGTATCAAGTACAACAAAGACCTTAAAACCTTGAAATTAGGAGATCTCTATGGAATGCTGAGTGCACATGAGATGGAAATGAATGAGAAGTCTGGTGTATCATCAAACCAGACATCATCTTCCAAAGGCACTTTGGCCCTCATCACTGCTCACTCAGAGAACTATTCTGAACCTGAACCATATGTATCATTTCCAGAGTCTCCTAAAGGACATGAAGCATCATACTACCAAAACTTTGCTAATGTTGCTAACAGTTCTTATTCAGGTTTCACCAGATCAGATCTAGAGTGCATCAGTGCTGATGACCTAGAGAAGATTGACATCACTACCCAACTAGCCATGGTGTCACTTAGGGCTCAAAGGTTCTACAAGAGAACAGGGAGAAAATACAATGGAGCCAAGAATGCTCCTATTGGTCTTGACAAATCAAAGGTCAAGTGTTACAACTGTCATCAGTTGGGACATTTTGCCAGGGAGTGTTCTCAACCAAGAAGAGAAAATGGTTACAATGGTGAAAAGAAACAAGAATATACCAAACCAAGCTCTTCCTCTGGTCCTACTCCACCAAAGCCCTCTTACAACACCCAAAGCCAAGCAACTGCTGCTGTAGCAAACCAAACAGGGTTTGTTGACTGGGAAGATGTGATGCATGAGTTTGCTCCAACTAATCATGCCTTGATGGCAAGTGGTTCTTCACCTGCTTCTGCAGAGGTAAACTCTAACTCCAGCACTGAATCTGAAAATGTGTTATGTACACCTAAGTGTATTGAAGTGGTTGAGAGCTACAAAAAGCATAATCAGGCACTTGTAGATGAACTTAAAAATCTAAATGAGTTGAAAGAGTACTCAAAAAGGGCTGATATTGCTTACTCAACCAAAACTGATGAACTCAGACAAACAATAGGGATTTTGAAACATCAACAAACAAATTTTATAACTCAAATGGATGATGTGGTTGAGCAACTAAATATTTCAAAGAAACAAAATGTGGAATATGTGCTTGACATTCAAACCCTAAAAGATCAGCTAAGGGAAGCCTTGTGCAATGCTGATAAATTTCAAATTGCTAGTGAAAAAGCAGAAAAGTTGTGGCATGAGCACACACATGGGAAGGGAAGGGTATCTTTTAAAATTGTTGAAAACCCTGATTCATACACTTGTCTTGAAACCCTAACTATTAAAGAAACAAGTGTTCCATTGTCCCCTGACCCATTGGAAATTGGTCCAGTAACTGAGGACCCTTCCAAAGAAGCTGAAAGTCTGAAAGAGAGTGATGACATGAAAACTGATAGTTTTATTGGCTTTTCTGACATCAAAACTGAATCAACCAGCACTTCTGCTGAGGTTGATAAATCAAAGATTTCAAAACCAATTCTTAAAAACCCTAAGAATGTGAGTTTAGAACATGATGATTTCAAACTGTCAAAATCTACTACTCAAAGGAATGACAAATCAAAAACTGTTGGAAATCAAATCAGCTCAGAGTCATCAAAACAAAAGTCTCACACCTTTGTGAAAGAATGCATAATTTGTGGTGAATTAGGACATGTTGCTGTAAATTGTTCCTACAATCCTTTCAAACAGATAATTAACAATGCTAACACTTCTCCAAGGAGAAACCAAAATCTGTTAAATTCAAAGAATTTAAAGGATAGCAGGAACATGTCACCAAAAAGATCACATGTTGATCAAAAGATTTCTGGAAAAACTCAAAAGGTCTGGATTGGAAATGAAAAGAATAACAGCTTTTCATATGTTAAAAGAAACAATTTTTCTAAGGAACAACATTCCGCAGGAACTTCATATCTTCCGGGAGAAAATTCCTCCGGAAGAAATACAGTTCCCTCGGAACATTTTAAAAACATCAGGTCTTCTAATCCCTCAAAACAAAGACCTGAATTTCAATCCACTGAGTTCATTAATCAAATTCACCCATCTTTCAAAGGAAATTCACGAGCAAAATCTGCTCCTCGTGAAAGAAAACAAGTTTTTGAACAGTATGAAGTGCATGATTATCCTGCACAAGTGAGTTCCTACGGAACTCAGCATCCTCATACTGAAACTTTCAAAGTTGCTGCACAACCAAAACTTGAAACTGCAAGACAAAGAAGCAACAGAAAGTTTAGGGAAAAGAAGGCTTTTATTAAGAAACATGGTTTTCCCAAATGGCAGAGTTATAACAGAAACTTAAATGAGAAAAATGGTGATTTTTCTGAGTATGATGATTTTCCTGCAGAACAACTTGTGTTAGGAAACTACTCTTATAATGATGCCATGGGAAGACCCAAGACCACAAAGGCTTGGGTCCCATACTCCAACTGATCATGTTCTTTACCTGTGTAGGAGTCACCTAATAAATCTCAAGCAAATGTTTGGGTTGTAGACAGTGGGTGCTCCAGTCACATGACAGGAAATAAAAACCTTCTAGAAAATACAAAAAGATATGATGGTGGTCCCGTTGCTTTTGGAAGCAATGAAGGGTACATTACAGCACTTGGTAATGTATCAAATGGAAGTTTTACTCTTGACAAGGTAAGTCTTGTAAATGTTCTGAATTTTAATCTGCTGAGTGTATCACAAATTTGTGATAAGAGGATGAATGTTCTGTTTAATGATGAAGAAGCTCTAGTACTTAAGCCTGGTCTAAAAATTCCAAATGAAATGATTTTGATAAAAGCAAAAAGGCAAGATGGCTTGTACTTACTTGATATGGCAAGTGCCAAATCTCTTGATGGCAATACTTGTTTGATATCAAGAGCTTCTGTTGATGAATCTGACCTCTGGCATAGAAGACTTGTACATGTTAATTACAAAACCATGAACAAACTTGTTAATTTAGGTTTGGTCAATGGTTTGCCTCAAAAACACTTTAACTGTAATGAGCATTGTACTGCTTGTTTGAAGGGCAAGCAACACAAGTCTTCTCATAAGTCCAAAACTGAAAACTCAATTTCTCAACCCTTAGAATTGTTGCACATGGATCTCTTTGGTCCTACTAGGGTAATGAGTTTGGGAAAGAAATCATATTGTTTTGTAATCACTGATGATTTTTCAAGATACACATGGGTTTTCTTCCTAAGAACTAAGGATGAAACACCTGAGATTTTAAAATCATTAATCACTCAACTTGAAAATCAGTCAAATTTCAAAGTCAAAACAATTAGAAGTGACAATGGCACAGAATTTAAAAATCATGTTTTAAATTCTTTTTGTGAAGAAAAGGGGATATCTAGGCAGTTTAGTGTTGCTAGAACTCCTCAGCAAAATGGTGTAGCTGAAAGGAGAAATAGAACACTGATTGAAGCTGCTAGATCAATGCTGGCTGAGTCTAAGCTCCCTGTAACTTTCTGGGCTGAAGCAGTGAACACTGCCTGCTATGTTCAGAACAGGGTGCTTGTGGTCAAAGGTAAAAACAAGACACCATATGAACTTTGGAGAAAAAGAAAACCAAGTATACACTTTCTCAAAGTTTTTGGTTGTCCTGTTACAATATTAATAACCAGTGAGAATTTAGCTAAGTTTGCTGAAAAGGCAGATGATGGCTTCATGGTTGGTTACTCAGGTATTGCCAAGGCATACAGAGTATACAATCTCAGAACTAAAATTATTGAAGAGTCAATTAATGTGTTTTTCAATGAAAAATCAACAAATAAGTTTAGTTCTGAACCCACATGGTTATTTGATATTGATTCACTAACCAATGCTTTCAACTTTACTGTTGATAAGTCCTTTAGTGAGTATGTGCAGTCTCAGGGGGAGAATTCAAATGCAAAGAAGGATGGCTACAAATTTGGTCATTACTACTCCTCTGTCAGCACACAACCTTTCAAACCTTCAACCATGCCAACTGATGCAATTCAACAAGTCACTGATCCCACTCCAGTGAATGTGGTTGAAACTGAGTCAAGTGACTCTCAGTCACAACAGGATGGTTATGTCTCAGACACCAGTGATGATGGGAGCTTGCAGCATTCTCCAAATGACAACTTACATGGTGATCTTGATGGTTCTCATGAGTCAAATTTCATTGACTCATCTCTTGGAGATACCATCAACTCTGCTAACAACTCAAGTGATCAACATGTCTCTGCTGCAACTACATCAAATTTGCCCCCTTCACAAAGATTGCCAGGAATTGAGCTTAGTGTCTTGTTGCCCCCAATTATTCCACCAACTAGGCAAGTTCAAAGTCACGAATTTCCAAGTTTTCAGAATACAAATGTCAGCAAAACTCATCCCATTGAGAATGTGATTGGTGAAGTAAATGCTCCTGTTCTTACAAGAAGCAAATCTGCTGATGCAAACATCTGTTTATTTGCATGCTTCCTGTCTCAAGAAGAACCAAAACAAGTGGAGCAAGCACTTAAAGACAATCATTGGATTGAAGCTATGCAAGAGGAATTGTTCCAAATCAACAAACAACAGGTTTGGGAACTGGTTGATTTACCTGTACATGCTCAACCAATTGGAACAAAATGGGTTTTTAGAAACAAGAAGGATGAAAGAGAAATTGTTGTCAAGAACAAAGCTAGGCTTGTTGTTCAGGGATATTCTCAAGAAGAAGGGATAGACTATGATGAGGTTTTTGCTCCAGTTGCAAGATTAGAGGCAATCAGAATCTTCCTTGCCTATGCAGCTTTCAAGAACTTCACTGTTTACCAAATGGATGTCAAAAGTGCTTTCCTTTATGGGAAACTGAAGGAAGAAGTTTATGTCTGTCAACCACCAGGGTTTGAAGACCCACACCATCCTAACAAGGTGTGTAAACTGATCAAGGCTCTCTATGGTCTCAAGCAAGCACCAAGAACTTGGTATGAGACTCTGTCAAATTACCTGCTTGGCCATGGATACAGGAGAGGAGCCATTGATAAAACTCTCTTCATAAGGAAAGTTGGAAAAGATAAGTTGCTTGTTCAGATTTATGTGGATGATATTATCTTTGGATCTACCAATCCTAAGTTGTGTAAGGAGTTTGAGACCCTGATGCAAGATCAATTTGAAATGAGTTCCATGGGTGAACTTAATTTCTTTCTGGGTCTCCAAGTTAAACAAACTGCAGATGGCATCTTCTTGAATCAGTCAAAATATATTCAAGATATGCTCAAGAGGTTTGATATGCTATCCTCCTCTTCTGCAAAAACTCCTATCTCAACCTCTCACAATCTGAATTCAGAATCAGAAAGTGAACCTGTTGATCAGCACACTTACAGGGCAATGATTGGTTCTCTGATGTACTTAACAGCAAGTAGGCCTGATATCATGTTCAGTGTATGCCTATGCTCTAGATATCAATCAGCTCCCAAAGAATCCCACATGAAGGCAGTAAAGAGAATATTTAAATACCTCAAAGGTCAACCGAAACTTGGTTTGTGGTATGCAAAAAACAATGACTTTTCTCTTGTTGCCTACACTGACAGTGACTATGGTGGCTGCTACTTGGATAAGAAATCAACATCAGGAGGATGTCAATTTCTAGGAAATAGGCTTGTATCATGGCAATGCAAGAAACAGACCTGTGTTTCTACATCAACTGCTGAAGCTGAGTACATTGCTGCTTCAAGCTGCTGTGGTCAAGTACTTTGGATCCAGAATCAAATGCTGGATTATGGAATCACATTCCTGGAAACTCCTATGTATGCAGACAACACCAGTGCCATTTCCATCACCAACAATCCTGTGAAGCACTCTAAGACAAAGCACATCGAAATAAGGTACCATTTCATCAGAGATTGTGCAGAAAAGAAATTGATTAAGTTACACAAGGTTCATACTGATCTTCAATTAGCTGACCTTTTCACAAAGGCATTTGATGAAGCAAGATTTTTCTTTCTTATCACAGCTATTGGGATGATGAACTTTGGTTAACTTTTGCTGTCAATTGTTGCTTTTATGTACATAAATTGTTCTATCACCTTATGTGTTTGTGTTCTTAACATCCATCTCTTCAAAATCATGAGAACTCTTTCAAGAAATGGTCTTATAACTGATAATTTGAGAAACTTCCAAAGTTATGACCATTTCTGAACTTTTTGATGCTTCTAAGTAAATTCCAAGGGAACAACATTGTTCCGGAGGAACTTACTCCTGAAGTTTTCCTTCTCAAGAGAAGTTCCGAGGGAACTCTCTAAAGTTTCTAACAGGTTTTCAAGTGTTTTCTAAGTGTTTCAGGTGTTCCGGAGTAAATTTTGAAACTCCGAAGGAACTTCCTGCGGAAGTATTTTAGGAGAAGAGAAGAAAATTTCTAAGGGTAAAAGTTCCGAGGGAACTTCACTCTTCCGAAGGAACTCAATTGTTCCGAAGGAAAAGTTCCGGAGGAACTTTATTGACTTAATCTTTTTCTGTGGATTAAGTGGGACCCTTTATTTCAAATTTTAACAGTGACGGTTAACTGGTGGCCCCACTAATTCTACCTTTTCCGTTAACGTCAATTCCCTCTCTCCTCACCCCTTTAACTGTCACTTCCAGAGAAACCCTTTCACTTACTAAACCTAAATCCCAAATTCTCGTCAATCGCTCTCGATTTTTTTCCAATTTCATCAAATTCATCTGAATCTCTCAAGCAATCACTCAGTACAGAACAAATGGCAGCATTCGCATTTCATCACGAGCACAATCAAAGAGCTTTTCTTGAGAAAACAGAGAAGTCGGCTCCGTTTGATGGAATGATCGACTTCCTCAATGCGTCGGAGTTAAACTTTGCCCTAACTGTAAATCCCACGATTTACGACGAAACTATCTCTCAGTTTTGGGCAAATGCGGTAGTAGGTGCCGGGAATGCAGATGGCAAGCAGGTGATGCAAATTGAAAGCCAAGTTCACGGTAGAAATGTGCACATCACTGAAGAAATGATCAGAACTCACCTGAAATTACAAGACAGAGATGGTATTCTTACTGTTCCCAAGGAAGATTACCAATTCACTCTGATGGGCATAGGATATGGAGGAAACCCCAAAAGCAAAACTGTGAAGAAATGTCACATCCCACCTGTATGGAGGTTTCTTGCCCATACTCTGATGGTTTGCCTAACTCCCAGAAGGTCTCATGAGGAACTTGGTGAAGTCCAAGCTACTGCTCTTCATGCTGTGATCAGGGGAGATTGCTTTAATTTCTCAAAAATGATTTTTGATGGGCTCAGGGAAAATTGTGAAAAACCTTTTAATATGTATCCCAGATTTTTACAACACATTTTGGATACACAATTTCCTGAAATTCCCAGAGCCGGTACCATTTTTCACCAAAAGAACTTAACTGAGAAAATTTTTTCTTACTTGCTTTCAAAATCTGCTATTTCTAACTGTCTTGGTGTGGAAAATGACCATCCACTACCCGATCCAAGAGTTATTCCTGCACCTAGAGTGCAAGAGCAACCAGTTGCTATTCAAGAACCAACTGAGCAACCTGCTCCAGGTGACAACACTGAACCTACACCATCAGTTGTTGAACCCACACCTGAAACTGACCCTCCAGCAAAATTACCTGTAAATTTCACTTACATAAGAAAGAGGGTCAAACACTCAAAAACCACAACCAAAAATTCCTCACCTACTCCATCACAAGTTGTTGAAAAGGAGACAGGGTCTACTCCACCTGTGTCTCCTACTGCCACCCAACCTGAAAACCTTGAGCATGACCCACTGTCTACTCAACATCAAAGCCAAGGGTTAAGCCATATTGCTGATGACCTCTCACTGGAGACCTCATCTTCTATCAGATTGGATGTACAACCCTCATCCCTTTTGTTTACCTCCATAGACCTAAACCAAGATTTACCTGTGGATGATGAAGAAACTTATTTAAATCCAAATGACAATCTCTTCTCATTAACTTCACCTCATGAAGATGATTGGATGGATCTAGATTATGCTTCTCCTAACCCCCATTCACCCACTAAGGAGTTGAACATCAGGAGTAATGAAGATGTTCATATAGAAAGGGCTGCTACTACAATTGGTTCCCCACTGGAACAATTGGACAGTAGTAACATTCTTAAGACCCAATCTATGGCAACCAGCAGCCAGTTTGAACCAAAGGAACCAGAAATGGAACCTGAGGCAACAACTGTGCTTGCAGGGAATCCCAGGAGCCAACACAACCAGGGTGTTGAGCTTGATCAAGCTAGGCTTGATGGCTCTTCTTCGCCCAAGGATACTGAGAAATCAGTTGAGGGCAGTGCTTTACTTAAAGAATTGACGGCAAATCAAACTGAATTGCAGAAACAAATGCAATCCCTGCTTCACACTATTCAACAGCAGGACACCTTGATTGAAAGGCTTAAGCAGGAGAAGGTTAGTGCATCAAACCCAACTGGTGAAGCTGTTGCTACCAAAAAGGGGGAGAAAGCTAGCTCTTCAAAATCTTTTGAAAACATTTCTGCTAAAAGTAAGCCAACTGAAGACTCTGCTAGCTCGTCTGAAATTGAATTTGATCACAATGAGAGGATATCTGAGGAAGATGACTTGCTGATTCACAAATGGTATTTCAAAGAAATCTTAATGGAGAATCCTAAGAGAATCAACTCTTGCAAACTGCCAAGGCTGAGATCTGAACTTGATGCCATCAGGAAGAGTCAAATTGAAAAGGAGAGAACTACTGGTGAGAAAAGACCACCAGGTATGTATACTCTTTTCGACTCTCTTCATCCTGAAGGTCTCAGTTACCTCAAGGAAAAGAAAAGAAAAGCTCCTGTCTCTGCTCCTCAACAGAAGAAACCTAGGATCAACATTGTCAAGCAAATGTTCGACACTGTTTCTGATCCTCACCTCTCATCATCATCACAACCCTTTACCTCAACATCACAACCCACTGCCCCTACATTTCAAACTCCAAACCAACCAATTCCATCTCCACCATCTTCTCCACCTCCCAAAATTCCAAAGCCTACACAACCCGAGCCTGAATCCTCATCCCAAAAACCTCCATCTCCTCAGCCTATTCCCTTCTCCTACTCTGGAAGAAAGAAGTCTATGGCAAGTAAGAAACGCCTAGCCAAAAGGAAGAAGATAGCTGTTAGTGATTCAGAAGAAGGATCCGAACCTTCAGATTCTCCAACACCAAATGTTGAAGTCACTCATCCCTGCATTCTAAGGATTGAAGATCACATGAGTGAGAACATGTATTACTTCTTCATGAGCAATGGTGAAATCAGGAAGAAGCCTGAATTAAAAATGGAGGATTGGGATAAGTTGAATCAAATGGATATCATGGCTATAATGGGAACTCCTAACTACAAGGCAGTGTAGAGCTCAAGTCAAAGCATCTTGAAGATTCAGACAGAAGAACAGTTTTTGGTAGCAACATCTTAGGGGGAGACTGTTGGGAATGTTCTGCTTGGCAGAAATTCTCTAAGTCAGAGTTCCGAAGGAAGTTAGTCCGGAACTTCCTTCACACTGAGTAGTTCCTCCGGAACTTCTCCTAGTGTTACTCCGGAACTTTGACTTATCCCCTGTTGCAAGTTCCAATGCATAAAGCTGTCAGAAAGCAGTTTTACTTTACACCATGCTGTGCACTGTTCACCGATAGGTCTGCTCAACTGTTCACAGAAGCATGCTTGTACTACAACAACTCTGGAGTAGATATTATTTGTTTATTTAGCCTTAGAGCTAAAAGGAAATAAAAGTAGATCTTTTATTTCCTCCTTGCACTATATATATTAGTTGTATTTCCTTTGTTCTAATTATCGAACACATCTCTTGTTCATCAGTTGTAACTCTCTGTAAACACTGTGAAGTATAAATATAGTAGTGCTTGGAATTGACATCTTGTGTTCATCTACTTTACTTCATGTTTACTTGTTACAGTTTCGATCAAACCATTTCAAACATTAACACAAACAAGTCTGATTCCGCCTTTCTTGTTTGATACTTTTAGTAACTTGTTTGGTTAGTTGTCTCTAACCACGATCCTACAGTTCTAAGTGAATAGTATTCAAGCTCTATATGGGTAGGGTATTTTCGTTAATCACACACGTGAAAGGAATAAAAGATCTGCCCATATCTTCTTTCATCAATTACCTGCTCCTTCATATTCTTCCCCATCGATTATAGCTTTCTCTTTTTATCTTCAACAAATTTCTACACTATCATAAAGTCTTGGGTTAAATCTTCTTATCTTTTAAGGTGAAATCTCAATACTCCATACCAGCGCCATCATCGGCAGCCGTGGACTTTACCAAGGATATCAATCCAACAACAAGCGAATAAGGTTCAAAATAATTATGTAACCTAAAAAGTTAGTGGGGCAAGCATGAAGCCTTGTACGTCAATCCGGGCTTTTTGAAGCGGCCGATGTTGTCGGGAGGTAACCAGAGCTTCCTGAAGCGTCGCAAGATCCAAGAAAAGGTATTTCTTTTTCCTTTCCTACATAAGGCTTTCTTTGGATTTCTTTTTTATCTCGTGAAGGAAAATCGTAAGCGACAGTGGTCGGAAGGTCAAACACCAGAGCAACATTGGTTGTTCACGTCGCGTCATCGATCATCTTTTCCGTTTCTGCAGTTTAGTTATTCAGAGGCGCGCTTCATTTTTCCTACTTCGTACATATTTCTTCTTCCGCATTCGTTTTCCTCTAATATCGACTAAATGTTTAAATTAGTGTTATACATTTTGGGTTAGTTTCTCTTCAGATCCTTGCTTCCGATTTATAACATATAAAAGGATGTTTCAAAGAATAACAAATTTTTGATTTTTTAGGACTTATAAGATAGGAAGAGTACAAATTTAAGAGATACATGTTTTTGAGAAAGATAACAATAGAACGATTTTGAAAGTGGTAAGCAGAGGTAAAAGTATTTGATAGAAGACAAAATGTAAGTTAAGGTAATAGTATTTTATAGAAGATAAAATGTAAGTTAAGAAGTTAGGAGAAACCTAATAGGAAGCAGCACACAATGAAAAAAAAACAACTGAGAAGGCATAAGGTTTAGTTTGTAAGAAAAACAACCAGGATCTTTATACAGGCTGTTTAGCAGGTATGAATTATAATCCCTTATAATATACTATAGGTAGTGAGTTTAATTAGTAAGAAACATATAAAAGAATACTTCCCAAAGAAGCCTAATAAATCTTTTCACTTATAAGATAAAAGAAAGTAGAAATTTAAGAGATGCATGTTATGCACTAAGATAACAACACTGTTAGTTTAGAGATAGATAAAGGTAAATATTATTATAGCTTATAAATAGCAAATATAGGATAGTAAAAGGTTATGAATTTAGAGCTAAGGAGATTCACATATTTGAGACTAAACCTCACATAGAAAGAGGAAGCATGTAAAGTAAAATAGAGCTAAATAGAGCTCCGAGAAGAGGTGGGATGGTTTATAAACCATCGTTAATGGCCGTTACCTGGCCTTACGTGAAAAAAATCCACGCTTTCTAGATAAAAAATGGTAGTAAATTTCATTTTTACTGGGTCAAACGATAAAATCAAATAATAATGTCCATGGGGTTCATCACGGTAAGCGCGCAACGCGCGCATTCCGCCAACTAGTTCTATATATTTGTGTCGGGTGGGATTTGAACCCTTGACCTCCACATTGAAATGTAAAGGGGTATCTAATACATCAAATGTTTTATATTTGTTTCGAAAAAGAAAATCCTTTATCACTAACAGGGTTAAAAATATCTGTTAACTCAGAGGTATTTTTTCTCATTTCATATCAATAGTAACTAGGTGCACTATTCGATAGTGTAGAGACTACATTGTGTTACATTATTCTAGAACATTATATGTGCAAAGCTAGAATACATGATCGAAATAAGATACGTGATGACAGTCAATTTACATATCTATTGCATTAGACTATGTGTAATGGATAAAGTCCCATAAAGCTATAAATGGGGCATTATCCGCCATGTGGACGCTGACTAGACAAGAGGCTTTATGGTGTAGTGGATAAAGCCCCCATAAAGCCCCACCCTCATTACTTAATTATTTATTTTTTTTAACTTTTTTTAAAACTACTTTCATTAAAATAAATATTACAACTTAAAAAAAATTACAACTTAATTAAAATAAATATTACAACTACTTAAATAATAAAAAAAAGACAATACAATAAAAAAAAACAATACTACTCGGTGATCTTGTATTTTTCCTTGATTCGTTCCCTCTTTTTGTTATAGAGGGCGAGGTAAACCAGATCACCGTTTTGAGGCGGTGGTTGGGCAAGGAACTCGAGATCCTTGTCGAGTTGATGTTCTTCGATTTGGTCGACTTGCTTCTTTTTCGACCGTGCAATTTCTTGAATACTCTCGGCCACCACCGCTTGATATTCGGTCAATGGAGCCTTTTCACGGTTAGCCCTCGCGTAATCT
>JBCNJP010000017.1:8011686-8034502 GCA_039602395.1 Deinandra increscens subsp. villosa
CATTATTGGAGTATGCTTTCTTTATCCGTCAGTGGATTGCTTTCGAATCAAGTATCACTATTGCCCATAGTGTAACGAGAATGTATACACTCATTGGAGAATTTTCTAGCTAAAAGGTATACACTATTGCTTTTGGCTCAAGTATCACATTATACGGTTTCCAATTGGTTGTTTAAACTGATTTCAGATTTTAATTAGGTTGTTTTAACTTATATCAGACTTCAAGGTGATCTAAATCAAAGTCTGTTTAACATGTAATTTATTTTAGAGTTTATTTGTAAGTTTTGAAACCCAGGTTTTACATGCTTTCTACGAGTTTCAGTTTATATGTCTAAGGACTGAAACATCTTAGGGACACTAAACGTTAAATAGCTTATTTTTTTACAATATGTTTAACCAGCGGAGGTTTTTGTTGAAAATTGTAGCAATTCTTAGTTGTTCGGTTATAGGTCCCAAACGTCGAATGGGAGGATGTTGGTGGATTAGAAGATGTGAAAAAATTTATTCTGGATACAGTTCAGGTATCTGTTTGATGTTACAAACACATGTTTTATTTGGGATATTGAACCTTATTTTCTTCCATATGTTTGCTGCTCATTTTCTTTGGCTATGCTTTTGCACTCTTTTTTGCCGCAAAACGTTCAAAACTAAGTTAAGTGTTAGTAAACAGGTCTCACAGACTGACAGAAGGTTTGTTGATGATCTATTGTTAGTTATAAACAGTGGACTTGAAATTTAATGGTTGTTTTTATATGAATCTTATGTTCATTTATTCATGTGGGCTCTTTAATGAATTTCAAACCATTGTGCTTAAGTGCTTATTCTGTATGAAAATAACCAAATCTCTTCTCAGACAGATTCATATTCAAGGTAAACAACTTGGAGCATGCTAGAAACTGAAAAGAACAACAGTCTAATGCAATGTGACTGAAACTGCAGTACATAAGGTAGATAACACACTTTATCTTCAATCTACATAAGAGGAAAAGTTAATAATTCATATTTTCCTTGGGTACAATATAATAGTTATCATTTTTAAATACAACTGAAAAATCAAATATCATAAGTAATATTGCTTATTCTCTCTAGCATGTTTAACTCCTCTTTCTATAATTTTTTTGAGTTTTTGATATCTATTTCCTCCTTTTTTGCTGGTTTTAGGCTGCTTCTCAAGTTTATAGGGGCCGTATGCAGTTGGTTTTATGGATGCTTCTATCCAAATATTTGATCTTCAAACACCTAAAGGGTAAGTTGGGCATTAGTGACATAAAAGAATTTTCTGAAGATACCTAAATGGGATTTCGGGACCAATAAATGACACTTTTAGATATAAACTGGACCACACGAACCACTTATAAACTGGATATTGAACGCCCTGGATCAGACCTTGCAAGCTAAACTGTGACTGTTATGGCTGTTGCAGCTATTGCATTTAGACCTTGCAGCTATTTGTGGTCTTTGATGTAATCTCTGGCTTTATTTTAACAAATTACAGCTTTTTTGGTTTGTTGATTGGTTTAGGGGACTGTTTACAGATTCAATCCCGTCTTCGAAATACTTCTATACATCATCAGGTTACTCGACGGGTCGATATGTAAGGACTACATAAATCTTAAATTAAACAGTATGTAAATGGGTTGAGAGTGCATGGTAAAGTTGGTAATGAGTGTGTTTTGGTTTTAAGGATTAACTATCGTGGGCTGCAGCATGGTTGTTTTGCGAAACTAAAGACGGGTCATACCGTCTTGGATTAAGGTTGAATATATAGAATGAAAGTGATCTTATAATCTACATATTCACAAAAAATTCTGACTTCATGTTAAGTAATGAAGAAAAGGAATCTTGTTGCAGGTGGAATTCTTAATTCTTAAGCACAAAAACTTATATTTTAGGTTTTATTTGCAAGTACGCTGGAATTTTTCTTTATGTACTACACTAAATTGTTTACGAAAATATAGGACTATAATTTGTAAACTGCTTCATATTTGACTTTGATATGGGATTGAAACTGATTAGTAGCAAGAGAAGATTCCCTTTTTCTTTTATAGCTTGATTTTAGTTCAATCTTTCTATATTTGCTTCACTGATTAGTGGCTCTTTCCGTTTTCTGGCAATTTGTGTTTAGAGTAAATCAGATATAAAGAATACTAAAATATGGTTATTTTTTGCAGGAAACATGATGGGTCTGATGCGCATACGTTTCTGTAGTAGGTACTATATTGGACGTTGAACTTTTGTCATTTAGATTTATGTTTTCTTCTGAACTTTTATAATTTAATGAATCGAATAGGTGGATTTACACTATAAGCTATTAAAATAAATCATAGCTCTAATAGAATAAAAGATTATTTTTCATTTAGGAAAATTTATGGAAGGTTTGACTTGAGTCATTATTTCTCATTCACATGACATATTTGGCTGGTTGTATTTGATGGCTTGGTTCAAAATGCAATAACCTATTATGCAACAGGCACTTTGTTCTTTATGAATATATGAGCAAGTGTTTGGGTTTCTTTCTTTTTTATTTTTTTTTTGGTTTGTGTCGAACGATCTACCTATTTCTTTATCCATATATATTTTTCTTTTGTCTTTTGAGGGAATTGAAGTTTATCAAAAATGGTCTAAAAAGATTATTTTCTTTGTCTTTCAAGTACAGTAGAATAGCAGGTAGAGACAAATAATGGCATCTTAACTGCTCTTAGAGAATTGTATTTTTCATATAATAGGGTAAGGCTTATTAAATGTGATCTATGATATGGGATAACTAAAACTAATCAGAAGCATTATATAACCGTTTTTCTTTGCACTTTACGAGACATTTGCTAAGCTACTTGGTGTACTAAAGTTTTATCTTCCTTTTGTATTTAGGCATCCTTAAATGGTCCATCACAAAAGGATTTGCATTGGTTGTCTCATCAGCACTCTATAGCATTATGTTTATTGTGTATTATTTTTTAAAGTTTGTGATTTGGTATGTACTGCTTAGCAACAAGTGTTGTTTAAAGTCAGTTGTAATGTGAACTCTTCAGTTGGTGGCACAAATAACTAAGTTACGAACATTATTTTTCAAAATTAATTAGTTATTGAGACCACAACCAAAGTATCAATCTATATGCTTCTCTAAAACAGTATTCTTTTGTTGCATCTTCCATGGACCCTATTTTTTATAGAGTGATCCTTATGGCCGTCCATGGTGGCTTCTCTTTTGTGGTTACAACATTTGTTTAAATTATTGTACGTTATTTTATGTGAGAAATAGTATGATGTCACATGTTAAAAAAATTGGGATTGCCTCAATAGTGAAAGATAGTTGGAGATAATAACCTATTTGATTTTCCTAATCCATCATCATAAGACGGGTGGGAATTCACCCAAATATAGAAATTTCAAAAACAATCGAAACCATGTAACTATTGAAAGAATTTCTTACATCAAATTACACTTACTAACAACATGCGTAGGACGGTAGGAGATCTTGTCATTTCTTCCATGTAGTTATGTTAATAAGTCAGCAAAATATGGTATGTTGTTAGAAGATATAAAACTAAATTCATAGTAAACATCTAAATTATACTATGAAAAAGAAGTGAGTTCAAAAGAAACTTTTAAATAGTTGAAACTAACAAAAAATTATTAATATAAAATGGTTAGATGTATATAACACCCTATAAATCGTTCCATAACAAGCGAACAAATGACAAATAACACCCTAAAAATCGTCGCCGCCGCAACGCGCGGGTACCCGGCTACGAGAATGGAATCATAGTCGAGGATACATAGAACACTTCTAATAATTTAAAAACTTCATATGGAAAAATTATTAGATGATAAGCGGGAGTTGACTAGGGTTAACAAGGTTCAAACTGCAAATCTGGAAATTCAAAAGAGAAATGAGGATAAACTGAAGAAGGAGCTACATGAAGGTCTTGACAATCTTCGTCTGCAAAAGTTTGAAACTCATAAAGTTGCCAAGCGCTTGATTGCTAAAGAAAAGGAATTTGCAGAGGCTCAACAGCAAATTTCTGATCTCAAAATTCAAGTTCTTGATGCAAAAAGACTGTTCAACAATGTTTCTAATTCTCAGGTTTTCACAAGTTTCTTAGCAAATGATGCAAATTTTGAGAAGATGTTTGATAAAACTGCATCACCCCCTGCTCATATCAAGGAAGCTGTCAAAGACGTGAAGGAACAGGTTGATGATTTTGATTATTCAAAGATATCAGTTTCTACTTCTGAAGAAGCAAAGGTTGTCAAGAAAAAGAAAACCAAGAAGAACAAGAAAAAGGTCTTGAAATCAGAGATTCCTCCAGCACCAAAGTTTGTTTCTGGTTCGTCTTCTGCTGATAATGAGAAATCGGCTACATCAAGTGACAAGATTCAGTCTCAAACTGGGTTTGATGAAACAATTTTCTATGATCAGAAGAAAATCACTGATGTGAAAGCTGAATTCACCAGGTTGGCTAAGAATGGACACCAGAGTACAAATTCTGAGGGGAAGATTTCTGGTAAACAAGTTGGTTTGGGATTTCAAGAAAAGCATGTTCAAGTTGAGAAGGTTCCAGCATCTGAATTATCAAATCTAAAGAAGCTTAAAATGAAGCAAATGAAGAAGGATGTGTTCAAAGCCGACAAAGTTCAACCTGAAAGATTTTATAAGCTTAAAGGTTCTGAACAGTTATTTTCTGACAAGGAATTTCCTCTTCACTGCGTGGATGCTCGGAAGATTTCGGAGGTTTTTGTGAAAGATAATGTTTCTTCTGCAAGTTCTACATCTCGAAGCCCAACTTCTAAATGGGTACATGATCACAGGCATCAGGTATATGATTTTCATTCTGATCATGTTAGAGATATTCATGTGTGTTCTATGCAGGAACATCAAAAGTGGGATAAATCGACACGTATATGTTATGTTTGTCGCCAAAGAGGGCACATGGCAAAAGATTGTCCACTTTCTGCTGAATCAAATTCAAGGTTTCACAAGAAACCAGTTTTTGGTACATCTGCCAACAAAATGTTCTTTGATGAAAAAGGCAGAGTTTTTGATGAATTTGAACCTACATTCTTTCAAAAACAAAAACGTTTTGTTCCAAAGTTTTCAAAGGATCAAAATGTAGGTTCATCATCACAGTCACCTGTGATTGTTTCATCGAAAACTGAATTACCAAAACAACAGGAATGGAAACCTAAGGTGGTTTCAAAGCAAAATCAGGACACTGGTCGACCAGAAGCGATTCGCTTCGGGTCATTTGTGAACTAATCTGGTTGTCCAGTGTGCAGGTACTTCTGGAAGACCTATCGATGATTGAAAAATTGTCGATGGAGGAGTATTCTGTTTTAATTTATATTTCATGACAATATTTTTCTAACCTGCAAATTGTCTGAATTCTAAACTGAAACATATCCGTGTTGATTGATCAATTTTCTTTGCTTACGTTTTTCTCAAAAAGCCAAAAATAGAGTTTTATTTTTGTGTAAAATGAAAATCCAAAAATAGAGTTTTTATTTTAAGGGGGAGAATTGTAAGTAAGGGGGAGTAATTGAGAAAATGCATGGTATGGGGAGAAGGTGAATACATGCAATGAAGGAGTGAATACATGCAAAATATAAAATTGTGAGAAATTGATCATTGGGAAATGATGGTACATTGGCATACGTATCTGACTTATGGATAAAGTAGATGAAAGGGCCATAAGATCATTGTTTGATGTGCTGTGGTAGGCTCGACAAATCAGAAAGTATTCAGATGTGATATACACTAAATACTAATGCTTGACCATGTGGATAACATCTTGATGCATATTTCATGACACAAAAAGAAAAATAAGTGTGAAATTCAAAATGAGAAGTCACTGTGTATACATGTGTTCATTTTGCAAAGATTTAATCTTGTTTGATTTTCTTTATTTTGTCAAACGATCGGACTTTCTTTGCGTATCGGAAGATCGACCTGATCGTTGTTCGTTTGACGTTCTGCTTTATTTTCTTTGGTGTTTCGTATAACTCATCGGACTTTCTCTGCGTGTACGGGAGTACCGACCTGATTGTTGTTGAGTTATACAACTTCAACTTGTTTTATTTTTCTTTTTTTGTTAAATCCGAGGCCTTATCTGCGTATCGAAAGATCGACCTTAAGGTAGACGATTTAACGTTCTTACTTCTTTTTGCATGAAACACAGTTGACTGTATCATGAAAAATAGTATGCAATGTGAAAATTCACAAATGCAATCACACAAAAGAAAAAGAAAGAAAAACAGAAAAATGTCTGAATATGTCTGATAGTGTGGGATACACTGGTCAAAGCAAATCTAATCAATACCTTAACATATCCAGATGTTATGAGTATGATTCTGTCTGAGCTTAAGATGGACAAATTATACCAGCAATCAACATGACTTATGTGTTTCAATTAATTGAAATTGAAGTATAGTTCAGTGCGTTATGATCAATATGATCCCATATAGTGATCTTTCTCATACCAAAAATAGTGTCTGATTCTGTATTGCAATTTCATTTCATTTCATTTCAAGAAAAGTTCAAAAAAAAAAATTTTTTGGTGTGTTTTAATATAAACTTTCAAAAAGCCAAAAAGATTTTGTTTCTGCTTTATTTTCGATCTGATCATCACGTGATATAAAATTAATTTTCAAAATCATATCTTGGAGTCTCAAAGAGATGTTTTGCGCCAAGATTATTTAAGTTTTAATGCAGGATGCTGTTGTGCAAGCTATCACAACTTCAAGTCTTCTGAAGCTGTTGATAAAGACCAGAGATATACTAGATATCGTCAAAGTATTCAAGATCAAGTTACGATTGAGTTGAGGAGGAGTTTGTTCGAAGATTCATTTCATTGGATAAACGGATTCTTTACTTGAGGGGGAGCTTGATTGAAGATACATAGTTGATGATATTGAGAAGAAAAGATAAGAGATACTGCACACGATGAGGGGGAGTTTGTTGATACCTGAAATGTGCGTCGTGTGAAGTATTGAACGAAGACCAAGTTCAAGCCAATATAGGGTTGGCCGAACTAGGTCCGAACCTGAAGTTCGGACCGGCCGAACCTGAAGTTCGGACCGGCCGAACCTGAGGTTCGGAGGACGTTCGGCCAGTCGTGTATAAATAGTAGTTTGGTCTTTGTGTTTAGTAGTTCTGAGCGAGTGAGCAAATCTTAAGTGTGTGTTTCTGAGTGTGTTTCTCTGTGTCAATTCTTTGTGGTTTACTGATTGTAATTGTTCTCGTTTGATCAATAAAACAATCGGTTATTTACGTTTTGATGTCCGATTAGCTAGATCGAGTAGACGATCCGATGCTCACGCATTTTCAAGCCCCACTGTCCATCATCCACATTGGTTGACCCGTCGAGGAGGTGACGGTGTTGGCGATAGGCGGAGATGGATTTAGTGCATTAGAGAGGTTGTTATCTTTGACAAATTTCGCAAATTTGCGACATTCATGGACCTCGTGACTTGTAATGGAACAAAATTTGCAAAATAATTGGGAGCGAGCATTGGACGAACCTGAGGTTCGGGTTTGAGCGAACCGCGAAGTGGGGTGCGCCGATTGAGGGCGCTGGAGCGCTTGATTGGGCCGAGAAGTGGTCTCGGGCCGGCGCTGGTAATTGGGCCGTATGGGGAAGCGCTGCGAGGTGTTGGCAGTAGCCAAAATGGTCGGTGAAGTGGGGTTGTTTTCTTTGAGGCTCCTTTCAAAATCAATTAATTTATCAAACAACTCAGGGAACTTAATTGGTTGTTCACGAACCTTTAAGGCGGCGGTTATAGGGCCGTACTCGTCGCCGAGTTGGGTTAGGATGTAAACCATGAGGTCCTCATCCGAGACGGGGCTTTGGGCAAGAGCCAAGGCATCAGCGATCGACCGCATCTCGTTCAAGAAAGCGGTGACGGTGCGGTTCCCTTTCGGATTTTTAGCCAGCTTAGTTTTGAGAGAGACGATGCGCGAGCGGCATGTGCTGGCATAACTGGCTGTGAGACGGGTCCATGCTTCATGAGCAGTGGCGGCAGAGGCAATGATGGGTTGAATCTCGTCAGAGCAAGATCCAAGGAGGGCGCTAAAGATCACCTGATCTTGACGGAAGTAGGTGGTATACGCCGGGTTTGTGGAGACCGTTTTGTCAGCGGTGGTGACGGTCTTGGGAGGGACAGCGATGGTGCCCGTGATATAGGTGTCGAGACCAAGACCGATGAGGGGGAGTTGACTTGGCGACTCCAGACGGGAAAGTTTTGGTCAGTGAGTTTGATAGGGAAGTGGGTTGGGGCGGTAACAGAGATGATGGAGGATTCGGTGGCCATGGAGAAAAAACGATGAATGAGAAGGGAAAGGGATGGCGATGACAGGCTTGGTAGGATCAGAAACTCGTTAGAGCGATTGAGGCTCTGATTACCATGTAATGGAATGAACAAATACAATTCTCATTGACAAAATACAGAGAATTACAACCATACATATAGCCTAGGAGAAGACACTAAACTAGGAAAGAAATAATTTCTATGCTAAAAATAGGTAACTACAATCTCCTAAATATATAACATTATTTACAATTATTGTGTTGGACTAATATATAATAACAAAAAAAAAAGGACTTTTAAAAGTGGCTCACGCCACTGATGTAGGGAAGCATATATTGGTTTTTAAGTTTCTATTCTTTTTCATATATACTAAAAAAAAACGAATGTGTTCAAAATTTAAAACTCAGCACATTTCAGTTTTCATCTAAGCAACCAAGTTAAGTCGAAAGTCAACGAACCGATTATATTGACTAGTTCTTTCCAACTATTCGAATACATAAGCTCAACTAGTAACATTTATAACTAACTTTTATATTTAGTCTAAAACAAATCACCAACTATTTATGTAAGCCGAACCATACGAACCATTTGTTAGAGTGGTTACCAACTTTGTTTAAAACCATGTTTTTATAACAAAATCACTTTGTTTTAGCAACAACAAGTATAGATAGTGTAAAATCTACCCAAACCCTTGGTAAAAATCATAGATAGTATACTTAAAAATATGACAAAATCATGAAGGAAAAGTGGGTATCCTCACCTAAACAATGATGAAGCTGATAGGAGGGACAAATGACAAGCGAACGGCACGTGTAGAGCTCGAAGTGGGTTTCTTGTATGGTTTTTATGAAAATACAGTCGGGGTTTGAAGGTGGTAAACAATGAAGAAGAGGACTGCGATTTTTAGTGGGTTTGGTGAGGGTTCTTTGTGAAATGTCGAGGTGTTGAGCTTGCAGGGGGGGGGGGGGTGCTCTTTTGAAGATGAAGTTAAACTAATTAAGGAAGAAAGAGGTGGGTGGAGTATCACCCTGTTGACCGAGAAAAAGACTTGAGATGCTAGACCGTGTGTGACCCGGTAATTCACTAGACTACTGATGCATGATATAAATGTAATGGATGCGCTATGTCATGGAACTTGTTAACTCATGCAAAAATAAGTTCATGAAATATGTAATGTATGCTTATTGGATGTATCGGGAGCGAGAATGACCTGGAAGTTTGACGGTTTTCATAATAAATCATATTCCAAAATCTCAAGTTCCAAAATAAAGATTCAAGAGAGAGACGATGAATCACCGAAAGCAGAAAGCGCCATCGCATGTAGGAGGTCGGAGTAAGGAAAGGTCGCTCGTCGGAAGTAGAGAGATTGGTTGCTGGTTGAAAATAACCAAAGCAGAAAGGTCCATTGGACTTATGGAATCACCGGTTGGAAATAACTAAAGCAGAAAGCTCGGTTACCGGTCGATAATTATGAAAAATCTCGTAAGATGGAATCAACTAGAATTGAGAATGGTTTATGAGATGGAAATTCACTAACTTTCTATATTTCTTTTACAAATTTTTAAAGTTATTTTAATTAGAAGGTTTAGGTTTTTTTTATTAACTGGGTAATGGTTATTGGGTTTGGGTAATTGGGTTAAAAAATATTAATATTGTTGGACTCATTGGTGTGGATATTTTTTTTTTTAAACTAGAAGTTATTTTTTTTAAAGTTCGGAGTCGGTATAAAGTTTTCATGGGGTTCGGAGAACAAATTTCTTGGGTTTCGGTTTGGATAAAATCGGATATTTACTAGAACGCTAAAAATAATCATGGGTGTCGGGCGAACCCTAAGGCCAAGCCTTGGGTCCGCCACTGTACGTGGCGTATAGGAGCGGTGTAACATATTGGTGTCAGGACCGATTCTTAGCCTAATGCCTCATCCAATTCATCATATAGGTGTGAAAATCAAGCATGATGATCATCCATGGGTGAATTGCTCATTGCAATCCTCGGATTTGTGAAGAAATCATTCTAAAACTCAAGAACACCAAGAACACACACACACAGTACTCCTAGGTGGCTTGAATGAGTGAAGTGTTGTTAGGGTTTCATCATTGTGAGTATTTATACTACTTGGGAGCACAAGTGTCAATGCACTGATTACAAGAGAATATTCTGAAATTCTGCAAAAACATTCTAAGTGTCAGTCTAGATCGTATGGAACAAACCTAGGCCGTATAGAGCAATTCCTAGATTGTTTGGACTAGTACTAAGGGTCTAGATCGTATGGAACAATCTGTAGATCGTATAATACAAGTCTAGCTAGATGGTATTGAATTGATTATGTCAGATCTTCTGCCTAGATCGTATAGAGTAACTTCAAGTAATATGGGTCCTAGATCGTATAGGATTACCCTAGATCGTATATGCAAAGTCTGATGTACAGACCAAGTGTTCCACATCGTATAGGTATAGTCTACATGTTATAGACTTAAGTCTAGGTCATATAGACTTATGTCTAGGTCGTATAGACTTAAGTCCAAATCGTATAGAACACATGTAAATCGTATATAGAACAAAAGTGTTAGACAAAATAACAAATCCAGATCATATACAAGATAAATCTAGATCGTTTGAAACCTAACACTATACGATCAACACTTAGAGAAATTTCACAAATACAAAATACAAAATTATCAAAATACAAGTCTTCAGATTTCTTCTATTCAGCATTAGTTCTTTAGGGAGACTTTACCAGTAATACTCAACGGTGAAGTGTTTGAGTTTCCACATACATATAAGTTCCAACAATTCCCCCTTTGGTGGCAATACAAACATCTTGAATCACCATCATCTTAGTTGACCCAGAAGCTTTAGTAGGAATTTCCAATACTTCCTTGCTAGATTTTCATAGTTCTCATCAACGCACAGAATCTGGATCTTCCAAAGCTCCCAAAGGTTGTCTATACTGAATTTCTTCAAATCACTATAGTGCCATAATTCAAGCTTCCTTTCAGAACCACAAAGCAAGTGACAAATACCACGACCACCCATAATCCAAGTCTTCACATTCTTCAGACTTTCCGTTGTCATCTTCCCAGCATTGATACATTCCCAGCTGTTGATACCTGATATGTGCGTCGTGTGAAGTATCAAGCTATGTACAAGATCAAGCCAAATGTCCCTTGGCCGAGCCTGGTCCGAACTAGGAGTTCGAACTGGCCGAACCTGAGGTTCGGACAGGGATCGGCCAGTCGGGTATAAATAGTTGTTTGATCTTTGTAATAGGGAGGTATGAGCGTGTGAGATTTCTGTTAAGTGTGTGTTTCTGAGTGTGTTTCTCTGTGTTTGTTTCTAAGTGTTTACTGATTGTAATTGTTCTTCGTTGATCAATAAAACAATCGGTTAATTACGTTTCGATGTCCGATTAGCTAGATCGAGTAGACGATCCGATTCTCACGCATTTTCAAGTGGTAACAGAGCTATCTGGTTCACTCTACTGATCTATGGTTGCTATTTTTGGATTTTTGAAGCGTTTTTGGTGTTTCTCGAGCTTGTTTGTGTGCTTTTCATCAATTCTATCGAGTTTTTGGTTTTCTACCGGCTCCTAAACCGTTTCATATCAGTTTTTTCTGGTCCACAGTTGTGATTTTTATAAAAAACAGTCAAATTTCGTGTGTTTTTGAAAAATGAAGTCGAGGTTCGGAGTTTACTGTTCAGGTTCGGTGTAACCGCCTCGAACTTCAAGTTCGGACGGCGTTCGGTGAGAGTTCGGTTAACTTTCGGTCGAAGTTCGGAGTCTGATCTTGTTCGGTCGAGGTTCAGAGCTCGTTCGGTGATAAATCGGTGTTTTTAGTTCGGTTGGAGTTCGGCCTGTTATTTTAGGTTCGGTGGAAGTTCGGAGCACAAAATTAAGTTCGGTGGGAGTTCGGCCACTCAGAATTCAACTTTTTCATGATGTTGGAATTTCATACGTTTTCCGTGATGCAAAGTGCAATGCAAACTATGCTGAATTTTGATAATGAAATCAGAACAAATCAGAACGTTCCAAAATTGTTGAAATTGGAAGATTATCATAATTGGAAGCAACGATTTTCGGCTTATATAAGTACGAATGATATCGATTTGTGGATTCCGATCAAGAAACTCTATCAACATCCAACTGATGCGAGAGATTTTAAAGAAGCTCATACCTTTGACAATGCTGAAAGGAAATCATACGAGCTAGAACAAAAAGCTTTTGGTTATCTAACAATGGCATTACCCACTGAGTTGCTACATCAATTTAGTACTTGCAGGAAATCAAAGCAATTGTGGGATGCTCTATCAGTAAGGTGTGAGGGTAATGATGATTACAAGAAAAGTAGAAAGAAAGTGTTGAATAAAGAGTTTGATAATTTTCAATTTTATGACAATGAGAACATTACTCTTAATCATAGTTCGTATCAAAATATACTTACGAAATGTTTATTTGTGAAAAGCAATGCTCGTATTAAATTCTCAGTTTATAAATGATTTGTTCCGTGACCACGTCATCGGGTATGTACTAGTTCCGTAAAGTTAAAGGACTCAACCGATATCGCGGGTAGCTAATCCGTTGTTCCATGCTCTAAGGAAGTTTGTACCAAAGCTGACTTATTTTGTGGGGGCCGAGCCATCCCGTACAGTGCGGACCAAGTCATCGCGTTTTCTGCCTCCCCCGTGTCCTCTCGGGACCACGGGCAAATAGGCTGATATTGTACCTCCGTGCACTCCCCGTGCCACGGGGCGGAGTTTGTCAAACTCCAGTAGATCTACCCAACATCCCCTCGCTTTCACAAATTAATGGCACAATTAAGTTGAGGACTTTTAAGTTATAAGGCATCCTTAGAAAACATGTGATATCATATGGTTTAGACTTTAACCTACACTAGCCATATTAAAACAGTTTTCGTTTCAGAAATCGTCTATTCAGAATTCACAAGTGTTCCCATAAAACACTTCAGTTCATCAAGTGGGTGCCAAGCATCCCGTGTTCTTATGTTTATCAGTGAGGTGCCTAGCACTCTCGAGTTTGTCAGCATTGTTTTTCGTTAAGTTATTCGGTGTGGCCCATCGGACTCACGGTATGCGGGTTAGTGACACTCACCTTTGGTTGCACAGCTACACTTCAAGTAAGTCCAATATTGTTGTTTAACGAAGACCTAGAACACGTTTAGGTCTTAAGTATTAGTTTCGTGTCTAATCTTTACTTAACGTCACTATGGCCCATAACATAGCACGTTGCAACTATGACTCGACATACCGACACACGACACCAATGGTTGATCATAAACAAGGGTTCATTTGAATCAGATATCAAACATATTTCATCATGGCAAAATCATGCAAGTCATGGCATAACACTTAAACAATTTCACAAGTTTGGTTTTTAGGTCAGGCCTTAGTTTCGCTAGCATAGTTTCGCTAGGCAGTTTCGCTGGGTGCACGGGCAGCACTTTCGCTAGGCAATGCCCGGCAACACAGTTTCGCTAGGCTAGTTTCGCCCGAAACTGCGGACGCAGTTTCGCTAGCCTAGTTTCGCAGGGAAACTGGTTTGAACTTTCGTTCAGGTATTTCGCTCGATAGTTTCGCTCGAGCTGGTCTGGTCAGGTTCCCGGCGACACTATAGTTTCGCTGGTCAGTGTCGCTGGAAGGACACACAATTTCGCTACTTAGTTTCGCCCAGAGAACAACAGTTTCGCTGGTCGTGAAAAACATACGGATTTGCCTAAAAATCAACCTAACAGCTTCTGATCATACATGCAATTCATTATTTAGCATCTATGGGCATTTACTAACATAAATCAAGCAACTTTAACACGTTTTACATGCATTTTGTCATCAAATCACCAAGAACACATATAAAACCCTAAAATGACTAAAATGGCATAAATCTCTATCATGGTTGGATTTCATACGCAAAGTTATCAACTTTATTACAGATCTAGCATCCTAAAGCATACATACAGAAGATCAAGCCATGTTATGGAGGTTTGAGCATGCTTTAAGAAGAAAACATATAGAAAACACATAAAGCATAGTTTTTGGGACTCACGGTTGATCCTAGAATCGATAGGGGAGAAGAGATGATGGTCTAGAGGCTGAGATCTTGGTCTCTTGATGGTATTCTCGGCTGGTCCAGAAATCTCAGAGAGTGTGTGTGTGTTTGTTGTGTGGTTGAGCAAATGAGGCTACTAGGGTTTATTATGTTTATTTATATCAGAGGCTAGTTTCGCTGGCAGTTTCGCTGGCTGGCGAAACTGGCTCTGATCTCGGGTACATTGGTCAGTCTAGCCTGCTACCGGGCGAATCTGTAGTTTCGCTCGGTAGTTTCGCTGACTACCAAATTTAGGCAATTTTCACATAATCAAGTATTTACAATTAATCATGCTATTCACAATAATAAGTCATGTATTTAAATCACATTGCACATAAGGACGATCAATCAATGATGAACATACAACACATATGGACAGGTTCGGTGATCAACCAAAGGTCGTGGACGTATTCGGCCTAGTTATGCATTAGCTACTTATAACGTAACTAACGGGTTTGTCTAACGGAAGTTAACCTTGAAATTCTCGGGTGTCACATCATTCCCCTGAAATTGGAATTTTCGTCCCGAAAATTATTCTTGTGTCGTAGCGTTCGCAGCATCAGCTGTCGTCGTTGCTATCGTCGCTGGGGAAAGAAAGCAAAAAGTTTTAGGGTTGTCACATCCTCCTCCCGTTAAGGAATTTTGGTCCCCAAAATTAAATCATACCATGAGTTTCCGTGGACGTTTGCTCGAACAGGTGAGGATACTTTTTCTTCATCTGATCCTCACGTTCCCAAGTATATTCCGGTCCACGTCTTGAGTTCCATCGCACCTTGACGATCGGAATCTTGCTACGTTTGAGGGCTTTCTCCTCGCGTCCCATGATTTCTACTGGTTGCTCAATAAATCTCAAATGTTCGTCAATTTCCAATTCCTCCAAGGGAATTATTTCGATGTCCTCAGCCAGACATTTCTTCAGATTGGAAACGTGAAACACGTTGTGAACTCCATCGAGTTCAGCAGGGAGTTGCAATCGATAGGCCACCGGGCCTACTTCCCCAATAATTTCAAACGGACCGATGTAGCGAGGATTTAACTTTCCACGCTTTCCGAAGCGTATCACTCCCTTCCAGGGGGATACCTTCAACAACACTTTGTCACCCACCTCGAACTTCAGAGGTTTTCGGCGTTTGTCGGCGTAACTCTTTTGTCGATCACGTGCTGCAGCTAGCCGTTGTCTGATTTGAATAATCCGTTCGGTCATATCATGGATAACTTCCGGTCCAGTGAGCCCTTTCTCACCTGTTTCAGCCCAACATACGGGCGATCTACATTTTCGGCCATAAAGTGCTTCAAAAGGTGCAGCACCTATACTTGAATGATAACTATTGTTGTAAGAGAACTCCACTAGTGGAAGGTGAGTCTCCCAATCTTTCCCAAAATCCAGAACACAAGCTCGGAGCATATCTTCTAAGGTTTGAATCGTTCGTTCCGTCTGACCATCAGTCTGCGGGTGATAAGCTGTACTCATGTCTAATCGGGTTCCCAATGCTTCCTGCATTGATTGCCATAACCGGGAAGTGAATCGAGGATCTCGATCAGAAATTATAGTCTTTGGCACACCGTGAAGCTTCACAATTCGGTCAATGTACAGCTTTGTCAACTTATCCATATTATCACTTTCCTTCATTGGAATGAAATGTGCAGATTTGGTTAACCGATCGATGATAACCCAAATCGCATCCGGTTGATTTGATCGATGAGGTAATCCCGTTACAAAATCCATGGAGATGTCCTCCCATTTCCATTCTGGGATCTTTGGTTGTTGTAGTAAACCAGAAGGCTTTTGGTATTCAATCTTGACCCTAGAACATGTTAAACACTTAGCCACATATCGAGCAATGTCGGCTTTCATATTCGGCCACCAATAAAGATTCTTCAAGTCCTGATACATTTTATCCGATCCAGGGTGCACCGAGTATCTTGACTTGTGAGCCTCGTCCATTACGAGCTCACGGAGATTTCCAAACATTGGAACCCAGATTCTGTCATTATAGTACGTGAGTCCGTCGGACTTAACTTCAGAATGGCCATCTACACCACGTAGTGCTTCAGCTGCGAAGTTTTCTGCTTTCAAAGCTTCTCGTTGGCAGTCACGGATTCGATCCGGTAGTCCTGAATGTATCGTAAGTTGAAGCGCTCGTACCCGACGAGGCTTTTCGTACTCTTTTCTGCTTAGGGCATCAGCCACAACGTTGGCTTTTCCAGGATGATACTTAATAGCCAAATCATAATCGTTTAGTAACTCGACCCACCGTCGTTGTCGCATGTTGAGGTCTTTCTGATCAAAGATGTGCTGTAGACTTTTATGATCGGTGAATATCGTGCACTTTGTTCCATATAGGTAATGTCTCCAAATCTTAAGTGCATGAACAACGGCTCCCATTTCCAAATCATGCGTTGTATAATTCTTTTCAGTATCCTTTAGTTGCCTGGACCCATAGGCAATTACTTTATCTCGTTGCATCAACACGCAACCGAGTCCTTGAATCGATGCATCGCAGTAAACCACAAAGTCGTCTATTCCATCGGGTAACGCAAGAATTGGAGCCGAACATAACATATCCTTGAGCGTTTGGAATGCGCGCTCTTCCTTTTCACCCCATCTGTATTGCACTCCTTTGTGCGTTAAGGCCGTTAAGGGTTGAGCCAGTTGAGAGAAACCTTTAATAAACCTTCGATAATATCCGGCAAGCCCTAAAAATTGTCGGATCTCTGTTGGCGCTCTTGGGGTAGACCAGTTCTTAATTGCTTCCACTTTGGCTGGGTCTACATGGATTCCTTCCTCATTTACAATGTGTCCAAGAAACTGGACTTCGCGGATCCAGAAGTCGCACTTCGAAAACTTAGCATATAGTTGTTCCTTGCGGAGCAATTCCAATATAAGTCGCAGATGCTCCTCGTGTTCCTCCTTTGACTTAGAGTAGATCAAAATATCGTCGATGAAGACTATCACGAACTTGTCGAGGTACGGCTTGCACACTCGATTCATTAGATCCATAAACACAGCAGGTGCATTTGTTAGCCCAAATGGCATAACCAGGAACTCGTAGTGTCCATACCGAGTTCTAAAAGCAGTCTTAGGAACATCCTCTTCACGAACACGAAGTTGGTGATAACCAGACCGTAGATCGATCTTTGAGAAGTAGCTGGAACCCTGTAGTTGGTCGAAGAGATCGTCGATGCGAGGAAGTGGATACCGATTCTTGATCGTAACTTTGTTAAGCTCTCGGTAGTCAATGCACATGCGGAACGTTCCATCCTTCTTCTTAACAAACAGTACCGGAGCTCCCCATGGAGACGAACTTGGACGAATAAACCCCTTGTCGAGTAGCTCTTGCAGTTGTGAGGAGAGTTCGTTGAGTTCGCTTACAGCCAATCGGTAAGGTGCGCGTGCGATCGGAGCGGCACCTGGAGCTAAATCAATCCCAAACTCAACTTGTCGAAATGGAGGCAAACCAGGCAGATCTTCAGGAAATACGTCTTGAAAGTCGCGAACTATCGGGTAATCATCAATTTTGCGCGCGGGATGTGTCGTGTCAGTGACGTTTGCAAGAATCGCAAAGTGACCCTTACGGAGGCATTTCTGAGCTTTGAGAAATGAGATAATACCAGTTACTACTCCACCTTTTTCACCTTGAACCGTTAATTCTTTGCCGTCTTCGAGTGGAATACGAACCACTTTTTCTTTACATAAGATTTCAGCCCGATTCTCGGATAACCAATCCATTCCTACTATAACGTCGAAACTACCAATCGGGAAAGGCATAAGGTCGATTCCTAGGGTATGGCCCGCTAGTTCTAGCTTACAATCCTTAACTATCTGGGTAATATCATGAAGTTTACCATTTGCTAGTTCTACCACATATTTAGCGTCTAGGGCAATCGGTTTAGCATTAATTATTCTAGCAAATTTAGTGGAAATAAAACTTTTCTCAGCACCAGAATCAAATAAAACAGTAGCAAAGAAACCGTTCAAAATAAATTTACCGTTGATCACGTTGGCATCATTGCGAGCTTCACCCTGGCCCATGACGAAAGCTCGACCTCTTCCATTTCCACCATTCCCGTTTCCACCATTTCCATTGCCATTCCCATTACCATTTCCTCCACCGTTACCATTCCCACCGTTATTCCCCTGATTACCATTACCTTGTCTTCTTAACTGAGGGCAGTCTCTCTTGATGTGACCTTGAGCACCACACTCAAAGCAGCCACGTGCTCCCCCATTGTTGTTATTCTGGTTCTGACCGTTGTTGTTCCCATTACCCCGATTGTTCCCATAGTTGTTGTTTCTTCTGGGGCGATTTTGTTGTTCGGGCAAGGTCGCCCAACAGTCTTTTGCTTCGTGGCCTCCCTTGCCACACCTTTCACAGTTCACGCTCTTTCTACAAGCACCAGCATGATGCTTCCCACATCTGTTGCACAAGGGCAGGTTACCCCTGTAGTTGCCTTGACCATTGCCACCCTGGCGGTAGTTGCTGCTGTTGTTCCCTGATCTCTTGCTCTGACCTTGGGAGTTGAAAGACCTCCCAGTGCTATTACCCACACTCTGAACATTCATCGAGTTCTCAGGAGCTTCATCTTCAGCTTTTCTTTTGCCACTTAAGGCAGTCTTTTCAGTGGCTTTCGCAGGTAGAGTACCCTTCTCGACCTCTTGATCAGTAAGCTTGTGAGCCAAACGAATGGCTTGCTGCACGTTTGCGGGGTTGCTGGCAGTCACCAGTCCCTTGATTTGAGGCGCGAGGCCTTCCAGGTAACGCTCGATGCGTTTGAATTCAGCATCAACCATTGAGGGGCACAAAACCTCATATTCGTGATATCGTGCAGTGTATTGCTCAACCTCAGACCCAGACATTTTCAAATTCAGGAATTCACCCTCAAGCTTCTTCACTTGGTCGCGGGGACAGTATTCTTCCATGATCAGCTCCTTAAATGCTGCCCACTGCATGTTATCAGCCGCTTCTAGCCCAACCATCTGAATTTCAGCGTTCCACCAGGAGAGTGCAGCTCCTTCGAAAGTACCAGTAGCAAACTTAACCTTGCTTTCAGCTGGGCAATTACACATGGAGAAGACCTTCTCGGACTTCTCAATCCATCGGAGGAGTCCTACAGCTCCTTCTTCGCCGGAAAACATCATCGGCTTGCAGTCCATGAAAGACTTGTACGTGCAGTGGTGTTGGTTTCCTGATGCATAAATAGTTCGGATTTTTAAATTTTAACAGATCATGATATAATTGCTTTGTGCCTTAACCGGCATAATAGTTACCCTGTGCGGCATATGCAGCTTGGACGGCTGCCACCGCGGCTTGCACATGTTCAGCAATCATCGCTTGCAGCTGTGCAGGCGTCATGTTAATACCGCCTCTTCCGTTTCCTCTTCCAGACATCTTGCTGAACAGTTAAAGTAGCCAGTGTTCAGTCACAGTTATATTTCTATACATATCCCATAATATGCATATTAGCCAGTTCCCGTTATCCCACTATTAGTCCAGAAAAATTTTCGTGCAAATTGAGGCGTCGTCGAAGAACGTCGTAAATGCTATCGTCGAAGGTCGGCTTCCCATAAAGTCACCGTCGGCGTAGTCGTCGTAGTAGAAATCAGGACGTAACGTGTAGCATCGTTTCGTTGTCGCTTTCCCCAGAGTAGTGTGCGTACTTGCGGTCGCATTTCGTATTCGTGTGTGAAAATTTCCTAAGGTCCTTCCGTTAGACTACTTAGACACGGTCTATATATATACTTATATATATATATATATACATATATCTGTACGTACTAAGCTTTTACTTACACAGCAGAGCGAGTATCCCAGGTTGGCACGTAAAAATTTTGTCTTTGGGAATTTGTTTGTTTGTTTTGTAACCAAGGTTTTCAAGTTGCAGTTTCCAAATCGTTTTCAAAAATGATTCCAGTTCTCTGCAACCTATGGCTCTGATACCAATCTGTCACACCCCCAAAATACCACTAACGGAGTTTATACCGTTAAGGGGCGCGACTAGACCAGGATCCACAACCACAGTTACAAATACTAAACGAATCAGGGTTAGTTCAAACACAAATTATAAATCAGAAGTTTCAAACACAACGCAGCGGAATAAAGTAAAATATTGTCTTAGCACTAACCACGTGCTTTACATAAACATTGTTTTAAAATTCCCAATTTAGTTTAAATCAAAACAAGGATCTTCAAGTGCCATGCCAACCCGCTCCGGATACTCCTTAGCGATCTGCAAAAGTTTAAACCACGCAAGTGTCAACCTAACGGTTGGTGAGTTCACAGTGGGCTTGTCATGCATTGGCCCAGTCTCATAATCATAGTTCGTATCAAAATATACTTACGAAATGTTTATTTGTGAAAAGCAATGCTCGTATTTAATTCTCAGTTTATAAATGATTTGTTCCGTGACCACGTCATCGGGTATGTACTAGTTCCGTAAAGTTAAAGGACTCAACCGATATCGCGGGTAGCTAATCCGTTGTTCCATGCTCTAAGGAAGTTTGTACCAAAGCTGACTTATTTTGTGGGGGCCGAGCCATCCCGTACAGTGCGGACCAAGTCATCGCGTTTTCTGCCTCCCCCGTGTCCTCTCGGGACCACGGGCAAATAGGCTGATATTGTACCTCCGTGCACTCCCCGTGCCACGGGGCGGAGTTTGTCAAACTCCAGTAGATCTACCCAACATCCCCTCGCTTTCACAAATTAATGGCACAATTAAGTTGAGGACTTTTAAGTTATAAGGCATCCTTAGAAAACATGTGATATCATATGGTTTAGACTTTAACCTACACTAGCCATATTAAAACAGTTTTCGTTTCAGAAATCGTCTATTCAGAATTCACAAGTGTTCCCATAAAACACTTCAGTTCATCAAGTGGGTGCCAAGCATCCCGTGTTCTTATGTTTATCAGTGAGGTGCCTAGCACTCTCGAGTTTGATCAGCATTGTTTTTCGTTAAGTTATTCGGTGTGGCCCATCGGACTCACGGTATGCGGGTTAGTGACACTCACCTTTGGTTGCACAGCTACACTTCAAGTAAGTCCAATATTGTTGTTTAACGAAGACCTAGAACACGTTTAGGTCTTAAGTATTAGTTTCGTGTCTAATCTTTACTTAACGTCACTATGGCCCATAACATAGCACGTTGCAACTATGACTCGACATACCGACACACGACACCAATGGTTGATCATAAACAAGGGTTCATTTGAATCAGATATCAAACATATTTCATCATGGCAAAATCATGCAAGTCATGGCATAACACTTAAACAATTTCACAAGTTTGGTTTTTAGGTCAGGCCTTAGTTTCGCTAGCATAGTTTCGCTAGGCAGTTTCGCTGGGTGCACGGGCAGCACTTTCGCTAGGCAATGCCCGGCAACACAGTTTCGCTAGGCTAGTTTCGCCCGAAACTGCTGACGCAGTTTCGCTAGCCTAGTTTCGCAGGGAAACTGGTTTGAACTTTCGTTCAGGTATTTCGCTCGATAGTTTCGCTCGAGCTGGTCTGGTCAGGTTCCCGGCGACACTATAGTTTCGCTGGTCAGTGTCGCTGGAAGGATACACAATTTCGCTACTTAGTTTCGCCCAGAGAACAACAGTTTCGCTGGTCGTGAAAAACATACGGATTTGCCTAAAAATCAACCTAACAGCTTCTGATCATACATGCAATTCATTATTTAGCATCTATGGGCATTTACTAACATAAATCAAGCAACTTTAACACGTTTTACATGCATTTTGTCATCAAATCACCAAGAACACATATAAAACCCTAAAATGACTAAAATGGCATAAATCTCTATCATGGTTGGATTTCATACGCAAAGTTATCAACTTTATTACAGATCTAGCATCCTAAAGCATACATACAGAAGATCAAGCCATGTTATGGAGGTTTGAGCATGCTTTAAGAAGAAAACATATAGAAAACACATAAAGCATAGTTTTTGGGACTCACGGTTGATCCTAGAATCGATAGGGGAGAAGAGATGATGGTCTAGAGGCTGAGATCTTGGTCTCTTGATGGTATTCTCGGCTGGTCCAGAAATCTCAGAGAGTGTGTGTGTGTTTGTTGTGTGGTTGAGCAAATGAGGCTACTAGGGTTCATTATGTTTATTTATATCAGAGGCTAGTTTCGCTGGCAGTTTCGCTGGCTGGCGAAACTGGCTCTGATCTCGGGTACATTGATCAGTCTAGCCTGCTACCGGGCGAATCTGTAGTTTCGCTCGGTAGTTTCGCTGACTACCAAATTTAGGCAATTTTCACATAATCAAGTATTTACAATTAATCATGCTATTCACAATAATAAGTCATGTATTTAAATCACATTGCACATAAGGACAATCAATCAGTGATGAACACATAACACATATGGACAGGTTCGGTGATCAACCAAAGGTCGTGGACGTATTC
>JBCNJP010000017.1:8035002-8109766 GCA_039602395.1 Deinandra increscens subsp. villosa
GATATATCATGGACCCACTATAGCATTTAAATCGATAAAAAGATGGGAACATGAAGACAGAAAAACCTTTACCCCATTACCAATTATGATAAACAAGCTATATCTCCCCTTCAACTATTTACATGCATACATATATGGGATCAAAAACCCAAACACCAAACAACAACAAAGGATGGGCACAAAAGTTGCCTTGGATTTTGGTGCATAAATAAATATGATGCATAGATTCTTGTCTTGTATCCTGTTTCAAAGGCAACATTTCTTTCAAGATAACAGTAGTAACAGTCACATGGTAACCCAACCACTACAAATTGGAATACATAAAGAACAATAAGAAACACATAAAAGATGCTTATAACACATGACAAGGAGGTTAGTGGGTCACATGGTTTAAATTGTACAAGTTTACCTTGAAAATAGTTGTTATATATATTGGGTCCTTATGTTGGTAAGCATACAAACCTAATGGACTAGCTTACTATGTTAAGCAACTTGATATATTTCACTAAATATTAACTTTGGATATTCACACTAACTACAAGCTAATCAAGTTTACAACTTTATAAGTAAATGGGAAATTAAGTTACTATATGTTTGTTATTGACCTTATGAAGAGTTTTCCATAAGTTTAAGTTTGTATGGGCTAGCTAAATGAAACATTAGTGCATGATACACACATCATATATGTCACTCAAGGTAACATTTTTTTTGTGCTAACTATTAAGCACTTAGGTTAAGGGCGAAGGAGCGATTGAAGACTAGAAGTTGGGCCTTAGTACAGGTTAAGTATAACACGTACATCTATTTACAGGTCGGCACAAAGAGTCTGGTCGGGTGGGTTAGAAAGCCTATTTGGTTTATAAAGTCACATATGTTGTTCATTCAACCGATTTTGGACAAGTCTTATACATTGCAATTGTTTCCGTCCATAACACTTTTTGTGCTAACCATCAAGCACTTCAGTTAAAGACAGACACTAGTAGGGGTGAGCAAAAAACCGAAAAAACCGAACCGGAACCGAAAAAACCGTAAAAACCGAACCGAAAAAACCGAAACCGAACTAAAAACCGAGAAAAACCGAACCGAAAAAAACCAAACCGGGACTTGTGGTTCGGTTTCGGTTTTATATGGAGAAAAAACCGAAAAAAACCAAACCGAACCGATATAAATATAATTATAAAAAATTACTAGTTTACTAATCTACAAGAGTTTTGATAATTGCATTGTTAAACAAAAGGTGCGTTGGTGCAGTTGGTATATATCATTTCCTCAAGCCTATTGATCCTGAGTTCAATTGATCTTGAGTTCAATCCTTTTTCTGTCAAATTAATTTTCTTTTAGTCTGCCTATTGATCCTCAGTTCAATCCTTTTCTTTCTCAAATTAATTTTCTTTTACTCTTACAGTTTAAACAAATTTCAGCTCCTCCCATAAATTTCTTTCTTTATCATTCAATTCACCTTATCCCACATTTGTCCCTAAATAAATTCTCAAGCTCCTCCCCTCCATATATAGAAGAACTCACAAACTGATAACCTCCAAATGCACTTTGGCTTGATACATATGGATCTGATCACTTGTTATTTCTTTTATTGATCAGGTTACTCTTATCCCACATTGCTCCTTAAGCAATTTTGAAGCTCCTCCCCTTGTAAATAAAAAAGTTTAATAAGTCGAGTAGTAACCTCAGTTAATAACGTCGGTTCTCGTCTATCAGCTTATTGCTTTCATTTATATATGGACTTAATAACAATTTGTATGGAGAGAACAATAAGCATGTGACTAAAGAAGCATTATCGCAAGTAGCTTATGGTGTTTACCATACAATGTTTTAGCTATCTAACTTCATTTGTTAATGTTCAATTTTAAATTCCTATAACAATAAATAAAAAAGTTACTACAAACGATATATAATGGTTCTCTCCATTACTAACTTTTTTCAAAATAGAATATACACGTACATTCATCCAATTATACTTCTAAAACTATACTAGTATAACTCTGAAGTTGAACTTTCAAATAGACACCATATTATATAAAAAAGTCAAGAAATTAAACTTAATAGCCTGCAATATCAATTAAACTGGTTTTGTAGTTGATAGCCCAACTTCATCATATATATAGCTTTTATAGTTTATTTAAACTTAATAGGCTGCAATATCATTATAAAAATATTATAGCTACAAAATTAAACAAAAGCTCTCTTAGTACAGTTGGTTTTGTTTCATACCTTGTTACCGAAAGGTTATTGGTTTGATTCCCACTTAACACATATTGTTAATTCTTTTACTTATCCTACAATCCCACATCGGTTTCTTCAACAAATCTCAAGCTCCTCCCTCTCTAGATAATCACTTTGCTCTAATCCTACAATCCCACATCGCCCCAATAGACAAGTCTCAAGCTGATTCCTCTCTATATAAAGAAATGCAGTATTGAAAAACTTGAATTCCGGCCCATTGGCAACAATTTGAACTAAATCGGTTTGATTTGAGTTCTATTTTGAATACATTCGAGATTTATTCAAAGTTATGTGGTTGTATCTTCACGGTTTCGGTTAAAAACAGAAAACCAAACCGAATCAACTGCAGAAACCGAAGAACTGAAACGAAAATAAACCGAACTGATAGGGTTTTTGAATCTTAAAAACCGAAATTTCGGTTTCGGTTTCGGTTTCGGTTTGAGCTAAAAACCGAACCAAACCGTGCACACCCCTTAAAGTCGAAAAAATGATTAAAGACTAGAAGTTAAAAAGTAATAGTAACTCGATTTTATTCTTTCCATTCGTGTTCTTAGGCCTTGTTTTAGTTTTTAAGAAGAGAAAGACTAGAAGTTATAAGTAATAGTAACTTATGTATACGTACGTAATATATGGTTTTCTTAAAAATATTGGTTTATATTTGATTCTCATCCTTTTAGATAACTTATAAGTAATACTAACTTTATTAAAGTATATATCAAACCATAGCTAGTGCTATATTTTAGCCAAAAAGAGGCAAATACAAACACACCCCATACACACACATGTATATATATATATATATATATACATATAGACACACACAACCTTACTGCTCATAGCATCTAAACATATATTCTCTAAAACTATCATAACTAGTTGTTCAACTCAATGACTTCAGACTCATCCTCAACCTACCTTCTCAACCATGCTGATCTTCATTCACTCTACTATCAAACCAACAATCAAAACCGCGGTATCATCGACTTGGGGCTTAGCCTTCGAGTCATGCCGCAGCCACCGACCTACGACCATTCCGAAAATCTCCATGGTACTAACTTTCCATATCTCTTCAAGTTTTCTCCATCTACAAATTTATACCATTCCTAAAAACATAGCCCTGAGGTTCGAATGCAGTAACTGCATTCGAACCTGAGGGACTCAAACTTATGTGCTACTCCTTGACGCTTAAATTAACCATAAATGTTACATATGTTACATATTGCGTCTTCTTCGAGTATAATTAATATCTAACCTGTTTGGTCATCACAGACGACTATCGTGATCTCGTTGAATGGGACCAGTTGCATCCTTATGAATGTCCAAGAAATGGTGTCATGTGTCGTGGGAAGACGAGTGACAACATTGTTGATGAAAGAAAACATGTTCCAAATTAGCAAACGTCGAAGCGAATTTGTGAAGGTTAACATGGATGGGGTACTCATAGGTCGAAAAATAGATGTTCTTCATCATTCGAGTTACTCCAGTCTTGCAACTAAACTAGAAGACATGTTTGGTTAGTATGCATGCTTACCAAAACTACCAATATATCATGATACTTGAAATGTAACAATGAAAATATGTTTGATTTTTTTTTCTTCTTAATTTGTTAACAATACTTACTGCCAGTGACGAACTTGAAATTTTTTTTTGGTGACCAAAATTAGTGGTGACCATTATTTGATATAAATTTTTTTTAGTGGTGAGACATGATATATATAAAAATTTTCTTCGTAAAACATGTAACTCGGTACCTCTGGACAAAATCAGAGTGACCGAGGTATGCTGACACACTATAAGAATCGCCCCTGCTTACTGCGTAAAGATTTGTGGGTTTACAGGAAAACAACAGTCGTTATGTAGTTTACGACTGTTGGAAAGTGGTTCGGAGTTTTCGTTGTGGTACAAAGATGGAGATGAACAATGGAGAATCGTGGGTGATGTCCCCTGGAAGTAAGTACGGAGACGTGGAGTGTATATATGTTTGTTAATTTGAGTTTTATTGTGATTAATTTCAAGTATTTAGCCTGGGAGAAAATATTACTTAAATAAAAAATGTGCATGCATACAGATTTTGCAAAATCTGTAAATTGATCCGAAATCCAACCCGAAACAAAACAGTAAAAAAACGCCGTTTAGTAGTTTTCTACGGTTTTGGATATGTTCCAAAATACTAGTTTTTTGATCATGCGCTCTCTGCTCTTGAACCAAACCGGGTTTATCCCATTTATAAAAAGACGAAAATAGCCCCTCTGACCAAGTTTGAGACGGAAATAGCCCTATGAAATTTTTTTCCTAACTTTTAGCCCTACCTTAACGGTCGCTAACGACCTCCATTTAAACCCAAAACGACCGTTCCTGATGACCAACCACGGTGCGACATGTGTCCACCACGGTCGTTAATACGTTGGAAAGGTCGTCGACGACCGTCGTTTTCCGTCAAACGACCGTCGACTACGTGTGTGGTCGCCAACGACCACGGTCGTTTGACGGAAAACGACGGTCGTCGACGACCTTTCCAACGTATTAACGACCGTGGTGGACACATGTCGCACCGTGGTTGGTCATTAGGAACGGTCGTTTTGGGTTTAAATGGAGGTCGTTAGCGACCGTTAAGGTAGGGCTAAAAATTGGAAAAAAATTTTCATGGGGCTATTTTCGTCCAAAACTTTGTCAAATGATCTATTTTCGTCTTTTTCCCTATGATTTATATTGTACCATCAAAACAATTCAATTTGAAAGTGGATCACAACTTTCACTTTTAGCTCTCATTTTATCTTAGAAATGGAAATACCCAATTCCTAAAAAAACCGTGATATTTACCACTCTTGAAGCAAATTAGTATAATTTTCTCTATGTCAATACTCTACTTGAAAGTTTTTTTTTTTTAAAATTATGCAGGGAGTTTGTTGAAAGTGTAACGCGCATTCGGATCATGCTTAAGGACGAAACATTCTTTCGGTCTATGAGCACAATGGTCTAACGTTGTTCATGTCTGACCATGAAGCTAGGCTGCATTTTTACGTCTTGGTGTTTTATAAATTGAATAGAAGTTTCAAACAATTCGGAAAGGCTTGTTGTCTTTCGAATTTCTACAATGAATTTGTATCATGTGTTTACTAAAATGGAGTAATCATCTTACTATTGTGGTTTTATTCTGAAACACTAACAACCTTTTTTTTTTCTAAATGGGTTTAGTGTAGGTGAAAATTTTATTAATTTACCAAATCGGATGATTTGAAAAATATTTACCAAAATAAAGTGATCAAGTAGAAGAGAGAAATTTTTGAAGATTTTAAGAAGGAAATTGGAATTTAATAATACAAGTTTTAAGTGATTGGCGGATAATAATCTTAGTTTTACATTTGCCTCACAATAATACGAATTAAACAAGTTGGTGATTATAATGATACGCCGTTAGTTTTTTATATTTCGATTAGGGTTCGAATCAACTCTAATCGAAAGATAAGATAATGAAACAAAAAGAAAAGGAGGAAACCTCATATTATTATCATAATCGAACCCTAATAGAAAGATAAAAAAATAACGACGTATCATTATAATCACCAACATGTTTAATTCGTATTATTGTGATGCAAATGTGAAACTCATATTATTATCCGCCAATCACTTAAAACTTGTATTATTAAATTCCAATTTTCCTTTTAAGAATGCTAACATGTGATGATTTGAGAGGTAGCAACAACATATTACCTATAAGGTTTTAATTGTCTTACTTAGATATGTATATGTTGGACAACTGATATAACTCTTAATTCTTTGCAATTGATAATTCACATGGCTTCTATATTCTGGATTCCACCCTTAATTGTCATTCCCCTTCAAAATGGCATTAGAAGCCCCATCTTCAATCTCAATATCATACAAAGTGTCATTGATAATCTTATCATCATTCTCACTAAGTCATTAATATTGTCATTACCATTTACCAAGCAACAACATCCTCAATCATAGCCTCATCATCATTATTATCATTTACATTTGCAATCCTCATTCTAACCCCATCATCATTATCATTTACCATCCTCGGTTTCTTGTCTCATCAATGTCATTTTAGAAAAGTTCAAAGTTATCAAACTCACCAAAAGTTAAGACACTTGCAAAGTCTTGTGATACACACTACTACTAGATTGTCCTACTTCAAGTATTATTTCATACCAACGTAACAATAACCTATTAGACTAGTTGTTTCTAACTTCTTGTTCATTAGTGATCTTTTAATCCTTGCCTTGGATAGAGAAGAATATGTGTCTAGATATATTGGTCTAACTACCATGTTCAATGTAGACATTAATCAACTTACCCACCTAGCTAGTTATGACTTTAAAACATCTTAATCATTCTCTAAGACTTAAACTAAGACTTGAAGTCTAGTGTTCAAATCACCATTTGGTTGTTAGATTAGGAATGTGGGGTTAAAAGACTTGTTTTCCCTCTTGCGAGAGACACGTATTTAAATCTAACAGTTCAAATTGACAAACTTTTAATGTAAAGGACCCAATTTGATGTAACATTTGAAAGTTATATATCATTTCTATAGATAATAAAGTTTAAAAACACGATACGCAAATACCCATATATAAAAGTGCCATTTTCCCTTTAACTATTTATTTGTTTTTGTGTCTTTAAAATATAAAAAAGGCATAATAATAATTAAAAATAACATTATAATTGTGAGTTTTGACATTGACTTTTGAGCAAGACATTTTAGACTTATTTATTTAAAATTAAAATATTATATTTTTATGATAATATAAAATAACTGTTAGAAAAAGAAAAAAAAAACCCAATTATATTGTTTCGAGTAAACAATGTCGTTTGCGTAACAGATAGATCCAAACGGGGACGATGACGGATTCTCTGATCCGATCACTAGTTGAAGCCATTCATTCCGCTCCGACTCAGGCCGTCCTCTACTTCTCCGGCGGCGCCTCTCAGGTCAGTCCGTTCAATCAAAACGCCGTCGTTTTCCAGATCCACACACACTATCTACTACTACTTCTCACACACCTTTTATCCCTTCAAATTCAGGCGTTAGGCTGGTTAGCATCAGTTCCTGGAGCTTCAAACACGCTTCTCGAAGTTATCGTTCCGTATTCTAGAATGTCCATGATCCAATTGCTCGGCAAGGTGTGCGACTTTTGTGTAAAATTAGACATGTCTAGAAGTTTCTAGTTCATCTGATTGAATTGAAGGAATTGAAGGAATTGAAGGCTAGAAGTGAATCTGTTAGTTGTTCTTTTGGATCTCAGCGAGTAATTAAAGTCTAGGTTTAAATAATTTGTATAGTTATGTAACTAAAAGAATCTATTAAACTGTTACTTGTCTTTTTGGATATCAGAGATAATTAGAGTCTAGGTTTAAGTAGTTTATATAGTTATGTAATTAAACGAATCTGTTAGACTGTTACTTGTTTTTTTTTTTGGATCTCAGAGAGAATTAAAGTCTAGGTTTAAGTAGTTTATATAGTTATGTAATTAAACGAATCTGTTAGACTGTTACTTGTTTTTTTTTGGATCTCCGAGAGAAATTAAAGTCTAGGTTTAAGTAATTTATATATTTATGTAATTGAACGACTCTGTTACTTGTTTTTTTTGGATCTCAGAGAGTAACTAACGTCTAGGTTTAAGTAATTTGTATATCTATGTAATTGAACAAATCTGTTACTTGTTTTTTTTTGGATCTCAGAGAGTAATTGAAGTCTAGGTTTAACTTTTAAGTAGTTTAGGAATAGGATAGATTGGCTGTTTAGAAAAAAAAAAGTAATTTATATATTTTGTATGCTTGAGATTTGATTTGTTAGCAGGTACCTGGTCAGTTTACTAGCAAGGAAACTGCTGAAGAGATGGCGTTAGTGGCTTATAATCGGGCTCTGAAGATCTCCAAGCCAGGTAATGATCTAATTAATCATGTGGTTATGGAAATTTGTAGTTTGATTTTGTAGCCTCATGTGTTGTTATTCAAGTGTGGTGAGATGATTGATGGTTTTCGGATGTTTCGGTTAGCGATGATTATCGATGATTATTGATTCAGTTGTTGTGTTCTTAGTTGTATAGGGTTTGATTGGGGGAAAAAAGTGGAATCATTTTGTTAGTTTGATGTTAGTAGATGTCAAGAAAGTGTTTTGAAGCTAAACTATGTGACTAGGATGAAATAGGACCCTTTTCTTAAAGAATAGTTAATATAATAGAAGAAAACCTGGAATTCATGTTTTTCAAAGAAGTAGAAAAGGACAAGATGTCGGGTTAGCTCTACGTTACATATAGTCTTTTGTTGCTTTCCAAGACTAAAAGGACAATCACTTGTTTTTTTGTGCCCTTATTTATATGCTTGTTGGTATGATTTGCTGCTTTTAATATCTTATTTTTGGATGAAGTGCAGCCTCTTACGAACATAGATTACTTTTCTTTGTATAGGTTCTCCGGTAGTAGGTGTGGGATTTACCGGCTCTTTGGCTACCACACATCCAAAACTTGGGGATCACAGGTAGGTCTTTGTAATCTATTTAATTAAAGCTTTCAGTTGTGTCTGTTTGTGTACCTCTATCTATATACATGCATATATATGATAATTAATTGTAATCAACGTAATTCTATCTAGGAAATTAGTATAGTCTTGTCACCCTTACCATTACATTGTAGGTTTGCAGAAGAAAACTTATGTCATTGGCAATGACTCATTGCACTAGAAGGAAGATTAAAACTTATATTCCACAAGGAAACTTGTTGCATTTTTCTTAAGTTGTACTCTAGCATGATAATTTAGTAAATCTATGTCAGAGCACCTTTGATTGAGGTGCGTCGGGTAGTTAGTTTCTATCTAGAGCTTGATAATCTGGATATATATATAACTTGTGGCTCATAATGATTCTCAAAAGTTCTCAAAATCAAATGGTTCTCAAATGACCTCCCCCTATATATATATTTCACTGAGCTATTGTTACAAACTAAGTTTCTAATGAGGATCCCTCAACCACATCCATAGCCTCATGGATTTTGCTTGGATAAATATTACTTTTATAGATTGAATGGTGCTCTCATTTGTGTTTTATTCAGTATCTTGTTACAAACTAAGTTTCTAATGAGGATCCCTCAACCACATCCATAGCCTCTTGGATTTTGCTTGGATAAATATTACTTTTATCGATTGAATGGTGCTCTCATTTGTGTTTTATTTAGTATCTTGTATCATTTGTAGGTTTTACTTATCAACACGGACTTCAAACCGTCTATGGTCTTCTTCAGTAACTTTGTCAAAGGTAAGGTTTATTTTCTATTAAGGGTGACGATGGGCCATTTCAGTTGTGTGTTTCTTTCCCGTTCTATTTTCCAAACCAAACCACCTCCTGGAAATAGTAACAGGATATTTACTGAATTTATACTTTAGGAATCTATGTTTAAGTGTTACCAAAATTTTCAAAGATCTCTGTAATTTCAAATAGGGTCATTGCAGGGTTTGAGAAGCCGAGAGCAAGAAGAACGAGTATCAAGCCAAGTTTTACTCAAGGTATGTAATAAATGGAATTTAGATGCTTGCAGAATATAGTTCAACCATTGCTTTTGGAATGTTTCTACCAACTGATGCCATATAAGCACCTTAGTTACAGTTTTAAAAGTTGTGGCCACTGAAGTCAGAGAAATAACCGTAGTTGACACTATTTCAAGTTGAAAATAATCCTTGATGGTACACCACGTATTCCAATAACTGAGTCCAACCATAGATAGACTCACATGTGAAATGTGTTGGATGCATCCTACCAAACCCAAATCGGCTCGTTTACTTCTTTCTAAACAAAGAGTTGTATGTGGATCGTAGTGTGAAGTGAGTGCATGGTCATATGTTCCATTCCATATGATGTTATAACTTGAGATTGAAGGAACACAACTTAAGGAAATACTAAACTAACTCATCTTGACAACCATAGTATTTCTCAGTTATAAGAATTGTTATTAGTATGCTAATTTAGCAAGATACCAAAACTAGTTTATTTATACAAACTACAAGAAAATGCAATATATTATTCACCTTTTTACTGTACATACAACATGCTTTTTTGTAACCATTTAATGCAACATATTATTTCTTACTAAATATGCAAATTTTTATGCATTCAATGGTATAAAATGGGCAAATTGTTTTAACATGTTGCAATAAATGGTTAGAAGTTGCATATTTTGGTAAGTAATGATAATCATTTCGCATGGAATGGTTATAAAAAATATGGTGTGTGTATAAAAAGGGAATAGTTCACTGCATTTCCATACGTTAGGTTAAATTAGTAACAATACGTAAATTTATTTTTATACTCATAATATTTTTTATACGTAAATATTTCCATACGTTAGGTTAAATGTTTTTTTATACTCGTAATACTAAGGCTAACTGTGCCATGCATGGAGCCTAAGATAACCCAAAAGGAATAACGTATACAGAGTGATTTATATGTAGTTTATATGTTTTACATAGTAGCTTTGGTATTCCAGATAGTAGCGTGGCTATATTTTATTTATGTTGATTTATAATTTATAAATGACTAGAGCTTTGTCTCTGAGCTGATGGAACAGGCAATTGCAGATGCTTGCAATGTTTCAAGTTCAACATTTGTTTCAGATTTGACTGAACATGAAGCTCCTGCTGTCAGAGAGCAATGCTTTGATGAAGACCAGGAACTAGAACAACTAATACATGGCAAAATATGCTTCAAAGTTTTTCCATTTTCAAGTGGTAAGGTTCTATAAGTGTTTTCCTGAATATAATATCAAAAATGATTTTTTGTTTTGTCTTCTGTTAATCTTCATTATGAAGTCAGTGTTTTGTAGGGACACAACCTCCAACTGGAGAAAGGAAGGTAATTCTTTCTGGCTCGTTTAACCCTCTACATGATGGTCACCTTAAGCTGTTGGAAGTTGCAATGAGGTATGTTGACATGTTGTTGACTTTTTAAAGTACTCTTCTAAACACTCTTTGGAGATGTATCCTGAAGTGTTGTCTTTTTCTTAAACAGATGATTTTTGTTCATGTTATATGTGGAAGTTTGATTTCTTTTCATTAATATTTTTATAAAAAAATTCTAACAGATAATTAATATACGCAGCCTCTGTAGTGACGGGTATCCATGTTTTGAGTTGTCAGCCATAAACGCAGACAAACCTCCGCTAACTGTTGCACAGATTAAAGACCGTGTTAAACAATTTGAAAAAGCTGGTGAGTCCGATTCATCTATTTTGTTATATAAAATTTGGAGCATGCATTTTCGTCTGGTAGTACTAATTTTCACGATATTTTTCCAATTTTTTTACATATATTGAGAATCGCCCCGTGACTTATCGCCCTCACAAATTTTTAGGTCAACCTTCGCCACTCTTTTATTCTCAAAAGTTACATATATGGTCCCTATTGTTCATCCATCAGTAACACATTTGGTCATTTTCTCTAACCGATGGTAAAAGATCTGTTATATTATTTTAATATGATATTATACCCCTTTATTAAAAAAAAATCCATAAATTACCCAAGCCACCCTCTCCGGAGGAACCGAGATGAAAGCTTATCAAATTTTAGTCTCATGTTCTTCATACAAAATTGCAAATTTAATTAAAATCATTTTTAGTGACAATTGAGGCAAAAAGAGAACACAAAACCCAACCACCCCCCTTTCTTGGGGCTACAAGCCATGTAACCATTTACTCTAAAACTTATATACCAGATTTAAAAGTTGGCATAAACTGTGTGTTTGCAAATACAGGAAAAACTGTGATTATTTCAAACCAACCATATTTCTACAAGAAAGCAGAGCTTTTTCCTGGCAGTGCGTTTGTAATCGGTGCTGATACTACTGCAAGGCTTATAAATGTAAGAACTATTTCTTCAAAATCTTTTCGACCAAAGGCTCTGTGGCCGTACCAATGTGTGTTGGAAAGGTGCCCCTTCCTAGGTTGTTGTGGGTTCAAATTGCTTGTGGACATAAGGTGTAGATTTAGGAGTAGGATTAGAGGGTGTGTGAGTTAGCTGTTTTAAAAAAAAAATAGTGTAGACATTTTGCTTGATTGGAGAAATTATTACAATTTTACTTATTTATTTGTTTGTTTATTTTGTAAACTTTTCGCTTTTTTCTAGCCCAAGTACTATGGTGGCAGCTATGAGAACATGATAGAAACGCTCCTTCGATGTAAAGTAACCGGATCCACTTTCCTTGTAGGTGGTAGGAACATGGATGGTGTTTTTAAGGTTTGACCTCATTGCATGAATCTTAATTTTCTTGAGTTCCATAACAGTATTAAAACATAGTATTATTGCAGGTTTTGGATGATTTCGACATCCCCGATGAGTTAAAGGACATGTTTATATCAATACCGGTGGATAAGTTCCGAATGGACATTTCATCAACAGAAATAAGGAAAAGGCAAGGGTAAAGCTCACACTAGTCCAGATTACTTCGCTACGTTTTTTTAATTACTCTATTGTTTGTACTAAGTTGTTATTCCAAGTGCAAAAACAATGATAAGAACAAGAAAAGGTAATGTCTGTAATGTGGTGTTTGTAGGCCAATACTAACATCCCATTAATTTTTGCGACAGAAACATAAACAGAATATTTGCGAATTCGCTACTCTTTTTAACGTCAGAAATAAACCAAACCGACAAAATTACTAGGTAAAGTTTGCTACTACTTGCACCGCCCCTCATTTCTCATTTAACGGTAATTGTGGTCATTATTTTGCAAGATAACATAAAAAATTTGAAAAATCTTTGTTAAACTTATTTTTTAAATTAGTATCAATATGTGGATCAAAGTACAAATCTAAATCTGAAGTATAACTTATTTTTGAAAGTAATGGTTGAACCCCGTTACATGTATACAATGGTTCAAGGTGGTAACACAGAATAACCGTGGCCCGTGGGCATGTTTTTGAAATATTTTATAAACTTTTCTTTCATGGGTGCAACCATTAGGAAAAATAAGAGCTGTTATATGAAAGCTAATTTAATTTATTAGATATTTCATATATTTGGTTTAATGCTAAAGGATTCGTGAGACGGGCATTATGCATTGCATACGGCTCTACAATAAAATTGACCCTTACCTTTCATCAAATAAAGAAAAAATAGGATCTATCAGACCCCGATCGGTAAATGGATAAACCCCCAATAGAAAAATTGCGGGTTTAAAAACATGTAGCGCACTTGATATTTTTCTCAATAAGAAGCCAACTCGATGGAGAAAATGGTACAAGCGAAAAAATGTTTACCCGTAAGAATATTGTGATATGCAATTAAACCTTCTTTTTGTTGTATAGCCATTTTAAACATGTTACATATCGAATTTCATCGTGTAGATAGAATTTCATCGTGTAGATACGTCCCGATTCAGACTATGTGCTATTAAATTTTTTACAAAATTTGTCATATTTATCCTGTCTTTGTTTGTTATTAAAATTTTGCATAACATTTTTTTAAACATCTATTATTGGTTGAATTACTCTGGGGCTAACTTGCATGCTTAAGTTGATTATGTGTGTAATACATTGACTATGAAAATAAATACCCTCACAAACTGGTTTATATTTTAATTAGCGTTGTATTGCATGCCTATTATTCGACGCGTTATCAAAAATATTTTGAAAAATAGTTTGTTTTGTAATTTAAAAGTTTGAATAACTTTGTCCGAAACAAAAGATATATTATGACTAGTGAAAGGATAATCAAGCATTTCAAAAGAAATTGTACGTTTTATCATTTGCTAACTATTAGGTATGAGTCTAGTGCACCGTACGTAGTCGACCTACAATCATTACTCAAGTTAAAACCAGTTTGCAAACTTTCAAATTCTAATTTTTTTTTCACAACATCGATTTTATTAATTCAAAAATTACAAGGAGATAGAAAGCAAACAGGCAACAAGCTACGCCGCTGAACCTTTTTGTATAGTAAAACCAAGCCGTTTAAAAACTACATTCATAGATCTAGATGTCATGACAAGATTGTGCATGTTTTAACATGTTTTCACATTTTTAATCATGTCTGAGGTAGTACGACCGAGTGTGATGGGGTTGGAGATTTATTTGAAATGGATGAGTGACAAGCTTTGTTGAATCATGAATTGCATCATTTTCTCTCGAGTTTTTTCAAGATCACATGCAAAAAACCTTCGTTTATCATTGAAGTTTGGCCTTGAGCCAGTGCTCGTTTTAACATTAGGCAATTCGTTTCGCAAAGTTCAGTTTGTGGTTGTTTGAAAGAACTTATGACACAACATGCACTAAGCCTTGTTCGGATCGATCAGGCGATCATCATTATACAAGTATCAAAATGCCCCAAATTTCTAGGTTCCTAGTCATTGGAATAATGAAGTGCTTGATTAACGCTTGAAAATGTGTCATAGCCAACAAAATATTGTCCATTTGTACTTGAAGAAGTCATTTGAGATTATTAAGAGATTTTTGAGCGTTTTATTTTAGATTTTAGAGAGCAGAAAGTGTTTGAAATTGGTGTGATATAACCTAAATACCCATTCACTCACCACATATTATATAAATATACAATACAAATTGAAGGTGAATAGGAAATTTTTTGTTTCTTGGAGTTTGACCACAAAACTTTGTGGTTTTGACACTTTATACCCCTTACAAACTTTTTGTTTCTTAGAGTTTGACCACAAAACTTTGTGGTTTTGACACTTTATACCCCTTACAACATGTATGTTGGTGGGATCCTTGAGACTTTTCCGTTAGATGTGTTTTTTCCTTATTTGTAGTTTTTGGCGGTGGATGATGACATATCTCAGTCTCTCTACACCTGTCTTTCTCCTACAAAACAACCGCCATGGCGGTGACGTTGATGTCGTGGGAACGATTTACACCTCTGGCTTTCTCTCTCTCTTCCAGATCCAACGCCACTGCCGGTGACGATGATGTTGCCGGACGCCGATTCACGTCGAAGCGGCTGCCGTTAAGGTGTTGCTCCGTTGAATCTGTGGCGATTTACTTTGCCGTTCGTTTGATCAGTGGTGGTCTTTGCACTCTGGTGGTCTGACATGGCTGATGATTGTGTTTTGTGATGAGTTCATCTGGTAGCGATGAATCCTTCATGAGTTAGGGTTTCTAAAAACCCCCAAATCTATGGATGGCAGAAAAATCTCACCGGATTCTTCTCCCTATTATCTTTCTACGCTCTGATTTCTCTGATTTGTGGGTCGATGATGTAGTTGCTCTGTCTCCGACGTTGAGGCGTTGAAGCGACTGTTGAGATCTAGAAAAAATGTTCCTATTTGTCTGATTTGTGGGTAAATGATGTAGTTGCTCCGTCGCCGACGTTGAGGCTCCGGTGACGTCGAAGCGACGACGGCGTCGCTCCGTTGCCGTTGAGTTAACGACGTCTGTTCTAAACAAACTTTGAGATCACGATGTCGTAGATCTGATGATCTTCAAGGTACGATTTATATCTGTGATTGTTCCGATCCGTCGTGGGTAATTGGATTTCGCCGGATTCACGGCTGGAGGTCGATTCATCGACTTCTGTCTTCGCCGTTTACTTATGTTTACTTTATCTGTTGTTTGCTTTTGGGTTTTCAACAATTGCCCTAGATTCTGTCGGTTTTGGCTTGCACAAATGGGCTTTCAACAACCCGAGTCTGATACGAAATTGTGTTCTTGACCAGTGGGGTTATCATTTGGTTGGTACTTGAGTTTTCTAAAACCCGAAACTGAAATATGAAATAGAGATTTTGTCGATTTTGGTTTGCATGTTGCGATTTGGTGTGTTATGCTTTGTGATGATCTTACCGGCAACGATGTACCGTTCGTCGTCTTCAATGCCAGTGTATGAGCAAAGTCCTTGGTGATATGGGTTAATTCAGATGTACTGTTGGAAGGAAGTGTATTGATCTAAAAGAGGATTTTTGGAGTTCTTAAGTGTTATGGGGCAATGATGATGCTTCTTTTGGCTGAAACCTTGCTTTTGTGTTTTTGAAGAACCCTGGCTATGATGATTTTCTAAAATATCTCTGTTCCCGACAGTGATGGTTATGGTGAGCCGGAGGCGTGAGAACTCTGTTTAACGCACCCCTCACCGAGACCCCTGCCGATTCTTTGATGCATAGCTAAAAATCTGAGCCCTACATATCACTTTTCTCATACATGATGGCCTACCAGACATATATGATCAAAAGTGTTCTGCTAACGGGTATGACTACTGTGATTTACAAGACATTGTAAAAGACTAAGAGCCTTATTGTTGTCTCAATATCTTCTTGCTCTCTCTTTTCTCTCTGGATTTGAGTAAACTTTAATTTTTGCTCTCCGGTAGTGAACCTGAGATGTAAGCAGCGACGATTAACATTTATATAATATACAATACAAATTTGAAGTTGAATAGGAAACTTTTTGTTTCTTAGAGTTTGACCACAAAACTTTGTGGTTTTGACACTTTATACCCCTTACAACATGTATGTCGGTGGCATCCAGATTCCCTTTTTCTGTGTGATTCTCTTGATAATCTCTCAAAGCTGAAAAATCTCTACGTGTACTCACAAAATTTTACTGCTGATGTTTTTGGTTTATCTTGTAGAGATAATTATCTTGGCGAGGCAAGATTTTTTCAGCCAGTGTAATAATCTCTCTGTGTTCCTCATCTCTTAGCTTCAGTTTTCTAATTGCTTATGTTGCTATGAGCCTATGATGCTTCGATTATAAGGCTGTGATGATTGTTCTGAGTTGAGGTTCAAGATGATTTTTGGTTTATTTTGGCATGGCAATAAGTTTTGCAGCCATAGAACCATAAACTTCTCTCATGAATCTCTATGATGATCTGAGCCTAGCAAGTTATTTATATGCATATCAAATCATTAACTTGGCTTTGATGTGTATGGTTTTTCATTGTATTGATTGGTTGGGTTAGTTACTCCTATGATGGTTCAATTCTGTTGCTTTGAGGCTGCTAAACTTCTCTGATTGCTTTCATGTCGCTATGATGGTTCGATTATAAGGATGTGACGATTACTTTGAGTAGGGGTTCAAAGTAAATTTTGGTTTATTTTGGCTTGGCAATATGTTTTAGAATGTGATGATTATTCCGAGTACGGGTTCAAAGTAAATTTTGGTTTATTTTGGCCTGGCAATACGTTTTGCAGCCATAGGACCATAAATTAAACTTCTCTTATAAACCTCTATGATGATCTGAGCCTATGCTTTTATTTTCTGTTTTGGTGCTAAGTGGAATGGGTAAGTTATCTAATCAAATATAATCTATGTATTTCTGGTCGTTGGTCATATAAATCTGCTTCATGGATTTATGTTTTTGCAGATACACTGGAAGAAATATCCAGAGTTTCAGCATATCATTCACTCTCAACCAGGTAATTGTGGATCGTGTGCCCCCATTTATTATAAACAAGGAAATTGACACTTTGACTTTTGATTCAAATGTACTAATGTGAGTGATATGGGCTTCATCAGCTTTCCTAATTTAAACTTTATAAGTGATTAGTGAAACAGAGATATGTAGCTATGTGAGAAAATTCATATGTTTTTGAATTTCAAAAACAATTTGTTTGACCATAACATGAGTATCATTATTAATTCTTTACGAGACGATTTACAGAGTAACCTTTGACTGTCCAGGAGAAACAGGAACAACAACAAGGTTTAGGAATCTCTATGACAAAGGGATTTGGCAAAATCTAAAGGAGTTCATTGAAGCCAAAGGGTAAGGTCATTTGTTTTGAAATTATTAGTTTCAATCTTTTCTCTGTTTTGATTTTGTAAGTGGTTTTGAATCTCTCATTTGGTTCATATTTCTTTTAGACATATGACTATCATTAGTAATCTTTCATATGATTTTTATATGAGGTATTGGTTGGTGTTTTCGAAATTCTTGAGTGTTCATTGGTTCTTTTTTTATATTTGTTAGCCATTTAAGGTTTGGTTGTTTTAAAGCTTCTTCAGTTTGTGATTTAAAAGGAACTAGAAAGATGTTGAAAAGCAAATTGGAAGTACAAAGAGTATAATTTTTTTTTTGTTCACTAAAGAGTATGATTTTGTTTTTCATTGGATACAGTAAAGAAAAAATTTCAGATGCGTAGTTTATTGAAATATTTGTTTCTGGTTTGTTACGTATTGATTTACATGCTATTGACTTTCCGTCGCTTTAGTTATTGTATCGATGTCTGTTCATTTAGTAAGCCCCGCCGCAACGCGCGGGGGGGGGGGGGGTCTACGTCTCGTTATCTATATATTAAAGGGATGGTCAACAAAGGAACATGTATGCTTGGTAGTCTACTATGTTTGACTTTTACTTTTATACCATATACTATATTTTCTAAAGATTAAACCTATATATTAAAGGGATGGTCAACAAATGAACATGTATGCTATATTTTCTAAAGATTAAATCTATATATTAAAGGGATGGTAAGGGGAGGCGGTGTGGTTGGGTTACCGCTGGGCGGTTCCAAGGGGAGCCGGGCGGCTCAAAGGGGCAACCATACCGCCTTGGGCGGTTTCCCCCCATGGCTTCCGAATTTTTGGTCTATGCGGCACGAGGGAACCGGGGAGAGCCGCACTAACCCCCACTTGTTTTGTCTCATTTGTTTTTTCATGTTCCAAGGGGAGCCGCATGGCTCTTCTTGGCAACCATACCGGGTGTTGTGGCTTGATATGGCTTCAAAAACATCAAAATTGAGTTGGCACATGATGATTGGTTGGTGAGCATGGCTCCTTGAAGCCACAAGGCAACCATACCCCCTCCCCTAAGGAACATGTATGTTTGGTACTATGTTTGACTTCACTTTTATGCTATATACTATATTTTCTAAAGATTAAACCAAACAATAAAGTGGCCCAATGGTTTACGCTTGTTTTTTTTTTTGATTTGAGGGGCCATATGCCTAGGTTCAAATCCTAGCATCTGCAATGATTTCTCCGGTTTTTTTTTCTTGTATTTTGCTAAAAGGTTTTTGCCCAATGATTATGTATTTTTGTGTATTGGCTTTTAGTAAACTTGATGTGGCGAAGTCTTATAAGCCATTGCTTCTTATCTTTTGAAACTTATTCCATAGGTTTTTTTTTCAAGCTTGGTTTTGATTTTTTTTCTATAAAGATTAATTCTCCTTGCACATCTAGATCTGATTTCAAAATTCTATTTTTCCGACATAACATAATGTACTTTTTTCTTTCTTTCTTTTTTTTTTTTTCAGAAAAAGTTTTCCTTAAGAATCTAGATTTGACAATTTTAAAACTCTATTGTTCCGATCTAGCGTAACGTATGTGGGTTTTTTTTTTAAATCGTTCTTTTTCTCTTTTTTCCTGAGTATCATGTTTGATAAACGTCAACTACTGTGACCACCGTAACGCCAGATAATGCTCTTCACGTTCACAGTTACGCCCCCCCCCCCCCCGGTGCGCGGGGGCTTTTAACCTAGTTTATACTAAGTTAAGGGGGTTAGACATTGTAATTTTCTTTAAAAATGAGTACAAAGTTAGTATAATGGTAACATAACGACTAGTTCTTCTCTTAGACCATTGAAACCAGTTTTGAAATCTGTTTGACGAACCGGTTTGTATGGAACTTGTTACACCTTTGAAATACAAGTTTGGTATGGAACTGGCGGTTTGGAACTGGACCGGTTTATCAGGAACCGATTTGTTCATTGGGTCAAATCCAGTTCGTGACTAGTTTGGATTCATGTTATGCCCACGTCTACTCTAAGAAGAGACTAGAGAGGGTACGTGCTTTGAACTTTCAAATCTATAATCTTATTTCTTCACTTACCACATCACTGCTATCCAAGAATTGCCTAAGAACAATTGCGGCTGCCACAACATGGGATCTTTGGAGAGCCAGAAGTCGCAAGGAATTCGAGGTGTTAATGCACACCTGGGCAGAATCATCGAAGATAAAGCCAATGCTCTCCTGTGGTCAAACATAAAGGAAAATGTCTACAGTTAGGATGGGATTCCTGGTGTCGCAATACTTGTTTCGTATAATGTTCAACTGTTTTTATTGTCTTCTTGTACTTTTCTAGCTTCTCGCTAGTTTCTTAATAAAAATCGTCATTTTAAAAAATAGTAGTAAATCATATTCAACTTTAGAGCTTAGAATTTTTTATATGAAGGTAATATATGTCTTTGAGTTAAACAAATTTTATCTCACAAAAACATCTTTATAGACATGTTTATGACACAATTAAAATCATGCCCCTAATATGTTTATCACCTGAATGAACCTGTTTATACTTTTTAATTTTTCAAAATAATTAATAACATTGTAAGGTGAGTCTATATTTCACCCTTAACCCTAACCACTCGCTCGGTTTTTTCCTCGTCCATTGGTCACTCTCTCTAATATTATTATCGTTTCCTCACCACCAATCGCCTAGATATGTTACATTTAATCACGTTATACAAGTCATGCTCGTATAGCTTGCTTATTAACATGCATGCAGATACAACCGATAAACATCAAGATTACAATATGATTAGGAATGTTTATATAACTTAATGATTAGGATCATGTATATAATTAGGTAACACATTGCTGGATTGGATTGACATGCATGATTGTAGGGTAAGAGTTGGTGTCACACCCCCAATTTCCACCTAACGGAGTTTAACCGCGTGAGGGTATGATCCAGACCAGGATCCCAAACTTCAGTTACAACCAAACCATAACAGAGTTTAATTTAGGTAAATAAAGAGCAGTTATTACAGACCAAAGTGTATTAACGATTCAGCGGAAGCATAAAACGAATTACAGATATTGTTTACGAAATGTTTAATTCAACTGATTGGAACATAGTTTTTAATTCAAAAAGGGGTGTCCAGTACTGCCGCTGCCGGTGCCTTCAATGATCCTCCTAGCGACCTGAAAAGCATTCAACAATCAAGTGTCAGCCAAGGCTGGTGAGTTCACTAAGCGGTCTACCCGTCACAAGTAGACCAAGATTTTTATGATCAAAGAAAGGTAAAACACAATCATTATCATAAGACTTGTAAATTTTCCATATCGTAGGTAGCTAGCCTAAGTTATGCACATTTGAATTGTTCGCAACCGAAGCTGACAATGTATAGGTATAACCTACGGATTTTGCCTTCCCGTGTCCTGAAAGACCACGGAGGGTAGGGTAACATTGGTCCCAGTCCGACCGCCAGTCGGGTTGGTGCATCCCGTGCACCGCTGGGCGGGGGTGTCAATCCCCAGTAGTACTACTCAACATCACCTAGCTATTCTATATTAACGGCCCGAATGTAAGGACTTTTTAGTTTATCAATCAATTCAATGATACATATGATATTTGGTCGGAAAAGTTTACTTAGTAAGAAATACCTTACCGTTGCACGTTATCATCCCTGAAAGGACATAACAACATATAGTAATGAACTCACCTTAGGTTGCTCAGCTTATTCTTCAAATAAACTCGGTTATGATTGTTAACGAGGACCTAATGATCACATTAAGGTCTTAGGTGTTAGGTTGTTTAACTTTTAGCTATACCGCTAAGACCATAACACTAGCACATTGGAGAAAAACGACACGACATAACGACGCACGACACCGATGGTTGATCATACACAAGTGTTTATATACATCAGGAGTACAAGCAAGTATTATTATAGCATAATCAGATAAGTCATGGCATAGCATTGAAGAAAATTGCACAAGTTTGGATTCTGGTCACAGTTTCGCCAGCAGTTTCGCTAGGCAGTTTCGCCGTGTACACGGGCAGCACTTTCGCTAGGCAGTGCCCGGTGACTCAGTTTCGCTAGGCTAGTTTCGCTCGAAACTGTTGGCACAGTTTCGCTAGCCTAGTTTCGCCCGAAACTGGTTTGAACTTTCGTTCAGGGAATTTCGCTCAGCAGATTCGCTCGGACAGGTCTGGTCAGTTCACCTAGCGACACTATAGTTTCGCTAGACTAGTTTCGCTAAAGGGAGATAGGCACAGTTTCGCTACACAGTTTCGCCTGATGAAGGCACAGTTTCGCTAGTCGCTAGAAAAACCCGTAAATTTGCCTAAAAATCTTTCTAACAGCTTCTGTAACACATGCAAATCAATATCTAGCATACCTAAACGTTTACTAACATCATGGGAGCAATTCTAACACCTAAAACATGGTTTCTAGTCATTAATTTGTCAAAAATGCAATTTCACATGAATAGCCTAATCTAGCATGGATCTTCATACATACAAGGCAAGTTGCAGAATTTATGTTACATCTAGCATCCCTAAGTATCATATCAGTAGCAGAAATCATTGCATGTGGATTTTAGGCATACATTTTAGTTAAGCATACAAGAAATGCATATAGGTGGTTCATGTGACTCACGGATGATCTCCTATGCTCAAGATGGAAGAAGACTTGAGGCTGGAATCTCGGTTTCTCGTGAAGTTCTCTGCTGGCCAGAAGTCACAGGAGAGGGAGGGAGCAGGTGTGTGTGTGTTTTGAGTGAGGTGAGTAAAAGTGAGAGAGTTGGCTTGGGTTTTCTATATGTAGGGGGCCAGTTTCGCCCGCAATTTCGCTGGCAGTTTCGCTGGCCACGCGAAACTGGTCCAGCAGACCAAGGGCTTTAGCTACCGGGCGAAACTGTAATTTCGCTCGGTAGTTTCGCTGGCTTCTAAAAAGGGTAATTTCATTCTAAGTAAGGTAAGCACGTCTTCTCGATAAATCACATAATTTCACAATGAATTAACTAAGCATGTTGCATAACTTCACACAGTGGTAGCAAGTAAAATAATCATATAACACATATGGTCGGGTTTGGTGATCAACCAAAGGTCGTGAACGTATTCGGTCTAGTTAAGTAGTAGTTTTTATTTGTAACGTGACTAACGGAGTTTGTCTAACGGAACAAACGGTTTTAACGGAAAGACTTAACGGAGTTAACTTGGGAAATTGTAGTTGTCACAGCCTCCCCATGTTAAGGAATTTTCGTCCCGAAAATTAGCTAGTACCTTGGGTTGATGCGGAGGCTTGATCGAACAGGTGAGGATATTTCTTTCGCATCTGATCTTCTCGTTCCCATGTGAATTCCGGTCCACGTTTCGATTGCCATCTGACCTTGACAATTGGGATCTTGCTTCGTTTTAATGTCTTTTCTTCGCGTCCCATTATCTCAACAGGTTGTTCTACAAATCGGAGTTGCTCGTCAACGTGGAGCTCCTCGAGTGGAACTATTAAAGTGTCATCAGCCAGACACTTCTTCAAGTTGGAAACGTGAAACACGTTATGTACTCCATCCAGTTCGGGTGGCAAGTCCAGACGATACGCCACCGTTCCAATCTTCTCGGTTATTGGGAAAGGTCCTATGTAGCGAGGGTTTAACTTCCCGCGCTTTCCAAAACGGACCACACCTTTCCAAGGCGAGACTTTTAACAATACACGGTCGCCCACTTCGAATTCTAACGGCCTTCTTCGATTGTCGGCATAACTCTTTTGTCGGTCTCTTGCAGCTTTCATGCGGTCTCTAATTTGTACAATTCTTTCAGTTGTTTCGTACACCATTTCGGGTCCAGTAAGTTGACTATCACCGACTTCAGCCCAACAGACCGGTGATCTACATTTTCGTCCATAGAGAGCCTCAAAGGGAGCGGCTCCAATACTGGAATGGTAGCTGTTATTGTAGGAGAATTCGACCAATGCCAAGTGGGTTTCCCAGTTCTTTCCAAAATCCATTACACACGCTCGGAGCATATCCTCAAGAGTCTGGATTGTGCGTTCTGTTTGGCCATCTGTCTGCGGATGGTATGCGGTGCTCATATCTAAGCGAGTACCTAGCGCTGATTGTAGTGATCTCCAAAAGTGTGAAGCAAATCGGGGGTCTCGATCGGAGATAATAGACGTGGGCACTCCGTGGAGCTTGACGATCTCGTCAATGTAGATTTGTGCCAACTTGTCAGTCTTGTCATTTTCCTTGAGGGCTATGAAATGAGCGGATTTGGTTAGTCTATCCACAATGACCCAAATCATGTCGTTTCCACGAGGTGTACGGGGCAGTCCCGTGATGAAATCCATGGATATTTCCTCCCATTTCCATTCAGGAATTTTCGGTTGCTGCAGTAATCCTGGAGGCTTTTGATGTTCTGCTTTGACCTTTGAGCATGTTAAGCACTTACTGACGTATGTAGCGATGTCGGTTTTCATCTTTGGCCACCAGTATAATCCTTTTAGATCTTGGTACATTTTATCCGAACCGGGATGGACCGAATATCGAGACTTGTGAGCTTCGTCCATCACCAGCTCTCGAAGATTTCCATGAAGAGGCACCCAAACACGATCCTTGTAGTAGCGTAGTCCATCTGTCTTAACCTCCGAAGTTCCATCTATGCCAGTTAAGGATTCTGTCTCAAAATTTTCTTCTTTCAAGGCTTCTTTCTGGGCATCCCGAATTCTATCCGGTAACCCAGCATGGATCGTGAGTTGTAGAGCTCGAACCCTTCTAGGTTTAGCATATTCTTTTCTGCTCAAAGCGTCAGCCACAACGTTGGCCTTGCCTGGGTGGTACTTTATCGCCAAGTCGTAGTCATTTAGCACCTCAATCCACCTACGCTGTCTCATATTGAGGTCTTTCTGTCCCATTATATGTTGGAGGCTTTTATGATCAGTAAATATCGTGCATTTGGTACCGTACAGGTAGTGTCTCCAAAACTTTAAGGCGAATACAACAGCTCCTAACTCCAGATCATGCGTGGTGTAATTCTGTTCGTGAGACTTCAACTGTCTTGACCCGTAAGCAATGACTTTTCCCCTTTGCATTAGAACACATCCAAGTCCTTGGAGTGAAGCGTCACAATAGACCTCGAAGTCGTCGACACCATCTGGTAGAGATAACACAGGCGCGGTACAAAGTTTTTCCTTCAATGTCTGAAAGGCTGTTTCTTCTTTCTCACCCCATCGGTACTGAACACCCTTATGCGTAAGAGCGGTTAGTGGTTGAGCTATCTGAGAAAATCCCTGGATGAAACGACGGTAGTAACCCGCTAACCCTAGAAATTGCCGAATTTCCGTTGGTGCTCGTGGTGTGGACCAGTTCTTGATCGCTTCTACTTTGGATGGGTCAACATGAATACCCTGCTCGTTGACGATATGGCCTAGAAATTGGACTTCTCGGATCCAGAAGTCACATTTGGAGAATTTGGCGTAGAGCTGCTCCTTCCTTAACAACTCTAATATTAACCGCAGGTGTTGCTCGTGCTCTTCCTTCGTCCTCGAGTAAACGAGTATGTCGTCGATGAAAACAATTACGAACTGATCAAGGTAAGGTTTGCACACGCGATTCATGAGGTCCATGAATACCGCCGGTGCGTTCGTTAAGCCGAAAGGCATGACTAGGAACTCGTAATGACCGTAACGCGTTCTGAAAGCCGTCCTTGAAATGTCCTCCTCGCGGACTCTGAGTTGGTGATACCCGGATCTTAAGTCGATTTTTGAGAAGTAGCTGGATCCTTGCAGTTGGTCGAACAGGTCGTCGATCCGAGGGAGAGGATACCGGTTCTTAATAGTGACTTTGTTGAGCTCGCGGTAATCTATGCACATCCTGAACGTCCCATCTTTCTTCTTGACGAATAGAACTGGCGCGCCCCATGGCGATGAGCTAGGCCTGATAAAACCTTTATCTAACAGTTCTTGCAGTTGGGTGGATAACTCGTGTAATTCGTTCACCGCCAAACGATACGGAGCTCGGGCAATCGGAGCTGCGCCGGGAACAAGGTCGATTCCGAACTCGACTTGTCTATGCGGAGGTAGACCAGGTAATTCCTCCGGAAATACATCGGGAAAATCGCGAACTATCGGAAAATCTTCAATTTTCTTTGCTGCGAGGCTTTGATCCGTAACCGTTGCCAGAATGGCCACGTGCCCTTTTCGAAGGTACTTCTGTGCCTTGAGGTAAGATATAATTCCGGAAACAGTACCTCCCTTTTCACCCTGAATCGAGAGTACTTCTCCGTTCGCGATGGGTATGCGTATGACTTTCTCTTGGCAAATGAGTTCGGCGCGTTGCGAGGACAACCAATCCATACCAATTATCACGTCAAAACTACCGATTGTGAAAGGCATCAAATCTATGTTGAACTTATGACCTAAGAATTCTAGGGTACAATCCTTTACTATATGCGTTGCATCAATAAGTTTACCGTTAGCTAATTCAACAGTGTACTTAGCTCCTAGGGTTTCTGTCTTGGCCTTTATCATTTTGCAGAACTTAGTCGAAATGAAACTTTTCTCGGCACCCGAATCAAATAAAACATTCGCAAAATAGTTGTTGAGGAGAAACTTACCAGTAATCACATTGGCGTCTTCTCTTGCTTCGCCGGTGCCCATGACGAATGCTCGTCCGCGGCCACCGTTTCCATTATCACCACCATTGTTGTTATTGTTGTTGTTGTTGCGGTCGTTGTTGTTATCGTTCCCACCTCTCTTTAGCTGGGGGCAATCTTTCTTCAAGTGCCCAGGTTTTCCGCATTCATAGCAACCACGGGGGCCTTCAGGGTTCTGCCTTGCCCGGTTTAGTAGATCACCCCGACAATTCTTGGCAAGGTGCCCCGATTTTCCACATCTCTCACAGACTGGTCGACCACATTCACCAGGGTGGTGCTTGCTACACTTGCTGCAGTAGGGTAACTTTCCTTTATACCCACTAGCGCCTTGCCCACTGCTACCTTGTCGGTTTTGGTTGTTGCCACCGCCACTGTTGTTACCGTAACCCCCTTTGGAGTTATCAAACTTCCTGTTCTGATTCTGAGAGTTTGAGGACCTCCCAGTGTTGTTGCCAGAATTCGCGAGGTGGCTTGGCTCCTCGTCTCTCTGCCTCTTCCCGTCTAGGGCAGCCTTTGGGGTCTTTCTGGGTGGCAAAGTTCCTTGAGCCACTGCCTGATCAGTCAGTTTGTGCGCCAGTCGGATGGCCTGTCGCACATATGTGGGATTAGATGAGGTCACCATGCCTTTGATCTGTGGTACTAGTCCTTCCACATACAATTCGATTCGCTTGTACTCAGCATCCACCATTGTCGGACAGAGTCGGGAATATGCTTGATAACGGTCGGTATATTCCTCTATCTCAGAACCTTCCATCCTGCAGTTTCCAAATTCCACTTCCATTCTTCTGACTTGATCACGAGGACAATACTCCTCCATGATCGCTTCTCGGAATTCTTGCCATGTCATGGCGTTTGCTTCATTCAATCCCAAAATCTGAATCTGAGCATTCCACCAGGTCAATGCGGAATCCTCAAGTGTGCCTGTAGCATACTTCACCTTATCCCCATCTGGGCAGTTACACATTAGAAACACCTTTTCTGACTTTTCAATCCATCTAAGTAGACCCACAGCACCTTCATCACCTTTGAACACTATTGGCTTACAATCCATAAAGGCTTTGAATGTGCATTGAGGCGGTTGACCTTGGAAATGTTGTTGAGCGGCTGCTAGGGCTGCTGCAACTCCCTGATTGATCATATTCTGAACCTGTGCAGCTGTGAAGGTTCCTGGTTGGGTTTCGGGTTCTCTCCGCGGAGGCATGATTTCTAGCAAATCAATGCAAAGCTTCCAAAGGTTAGTATACCCAATACTGGAAAGTTGTTAAGTTCCGTTAATTGTTACATACTAGTATAATTCACATTAAGGCATTCATTTACATGATTAGTGAAAAGAAAAATTTCCACCCGAAATTTTCAGGTTTTAATACCGTCACAGGACAAGAATTCTAAATGAGGATCATCTTCAGCGCGCGGGGCAGTACTTTGCGGAACGGGTTGTAGCCAAAGTTTTCAAAAACAGTTACAGTTCAGAAATTTTACTTTTGAAAAATGTTCTGGTTCGCTGTAACCAAGGGCTCTGATACCAATCTGTCACACCCCCAATTTCCACCTAACGGAGTTTAACCGCGTGAGGGTATGATCCAGACCAGGATCCCAAACTTCAGTTACAACCAAACCATAACAGAGTTTAATTTAGGTAAATAAAGAGCAGTTATTACAGACCAAAGTGTATTAACGATTCAGCGGAAGCATAAAACGAATTACAGATATTGTTTACGAATTGTTTAATTCAACTGATTGGAACATAGTTTTTAATTCAAAAAGGGGTGTCCAGTACTGCCGCTGCCGGTGCCTTCAATGATCCTCCTAGCGACCTGAAAAGCATTCAACAATCAAGTGTCAGCCAAGGCTGGTGAGTTCACTAAGCGGTCTACCCGTCACAAGTAGACCAAGATTTTTATGATCAAAGAAAGGTAAAACACAATCATTATCATAAGACTTGTAAATTTTCCATATCGTAGGTAGCTAGCCTAAGTTATGCACATTTGAATTGTTCGCAACCGAAGCTGACAATGTATAGGTATAACCTACGGATTTTGCCTTCCCGTGTCCTGAAAGACCACGGAGGGTAGGGTAACATTGGTCCCAGTCCGACCGCCAGTCGGGTTGGTGCATCCCGTGCACCGCTGGGCGGGGGTGTCAATCCCCAGTAGTACTACTCAACATCACCTAGCTATTCTATATTAACGGCCCGAATGTAAGGACTTTTTAGTTTATCAATCAATTCAATGATACATATGATATTTGGTCGGAAAAGTTTACTTAGTAAGAAATACCTTACCGTTGCACGTTATCATCCCTGAAAGGACATAACAACATATAGTAATGAACTCACCTTAGGTTGCTCAGCTTATTCTTCAAATAAACTCGGTTATGATTGTTAACGAGGACCTAATGATCACATTAAGGTCTTAGGTGTTAGGTTGTTTAACTTTTAGCTATACCGCTAAGACCATAACACTAGCACATTGGAGAAAAACGACACGACATAACGACGCACGACACCAATGGTTGATCATACACAAGTGTTTATATACATCAGGAGTACAAGCAAGTATTATTATAGCATAATCAGATAAGTCATGGCATAGCATTGAAGAAAATTGCACAAGTTTGGATTCTGGTCACAGTTTCGCCAGCAGTTTCGCTAGGCAGTTTCGCCGTGTACACGGGCAGCACTTTCGCTAGGCAGTGCCCGGTGACTCAGTTTCGCTAGGCTAGTTTCGCTCGAAACTGTTGGCACAGTTTCGCTAGCCTAGTTTCGCCCGAAACTGGTTTGAACTTTCGTTCAGGGAATTTCGCTCAGCAGATTCGCTCGGACAGGTCTGGTCAGTTCACCTAGCGACACTATAGTTTCGCTAGACTAGTTTCGCTAAAGGGAGATAGGCATAGTTTCGCTACACAGTTTCGCCTGATGAAGGCACAGTTTCGCTAGTCGCTAGAAAAACCCGTAAATTTGCCTAAAAATCTTTCTAACAGCTTCTGTAACACATGCAAATCAATATCTAGCATACCTAAACGTTTACTAACATCATGGGAGCAATTCTAACACCTAAAACATGGTTTCTAGTCATTAATTTGTCAAAAATGCAATTTCACATGAATAGCCTAATCTAGCATGGATCTTCATACATACAAGGCAAGTTGCAGAATTTATGTTACATCTAGCATCCCTAAGTATCATATCAGTAGCAGAAATCATTGCATGTGGATTTTAGGCATACATTTTAGTTAAGCATACAAGAAATGCATATAGGTGGTTCATGTGACTCACGGATGATCTCCTATGCTCAAGATGGAAGAAGACTTGAGGCTGGAATCTCGGTTTCTCGTGAAGTTCTCTGCTGGCCAGAAGTCACAGGAGAGGGAGGGAGCAGGTGTGTGTGTGTTTTGAGTGAGGTGAGTAAAAGTGAGAGAGTTGGCTTGGGTTTTCTATATGTAGGGGGCCAGTTTCGCCCGCAATTTCGCTGGCAGTTTCGCTGGCCACGCGAAACTGGTCCAGCAGACCAAGGGCTTTAGCTACCGGGCGAAACTGTAATTTCGCTCGGTAGTTTCGCTGGCTTCTAAAAAGGGTAATTTCATTCTAAGTAAGGTAAGCACGTCTTCTCGATAAATCACATAATTTCACAATGAATTAACTAAGCATGTTGCATAACTTCACACAGTGGTAGCAAGTAAAATAATCATATAACACATATGGTCGGGTTTGGTGATCAACCAAAGGTCGTGAACGTATTCGGTCTAGTTAAGTAGTAGTTTTTATTTGTAACGTGACTAACGGAGTTTGTCTAACGGAACAAACGGTTTTAACGGAAAGACTTAACGGAGTTAACTTGGGAAATTGTAGTTGTCACAGTTGGGATAAAGATGCTCTTACATATTAAATAAAAGAACTTAACCCAAAAGAGTGAAAGACTAGTCTGATGAGTGAAATAGCCCATTTGACCTATATATACAATCAATGTGGGACAAGCTCCATACCTTGTAATGATTTCAATCCATAAAAGACACGTAAATACCCAAGTAAACACACCTTTAAAACCCACGTAGACAGGTGCCTCAGGCATCTGGTTTACCCTTTTGCCTTGATGGATTGACATCTTGTATTAGGGTGTTCACAGTCCATTTGCTTTCGAACCCAGCATTACGTGTGGTCATGGTCGTATTATAAGGTAACTACAGTATTTTAAAATCTAAACCGAACTAGCGGGATTGGTTGATCGGCCGGACGTTTGGTTTGGAGAGTTTTTTTCTTTAAAAGCCTAGAAAAAAAGATGTCATTCCTTCATTAAATGAATGATGCATTGATTTGGGGACAAAACTGTAATTACTAGAAAGTTAAATATGTAAAAAAGGGCAGGAGGAAAAACAATAAACCATTAGACATTCGACATTTTTTTAGCTAAAAAAAATTGTTTTCACCAACTTTTTTCATCATTAACTATTTTTCTATTCTATGAGAATATGAAGCTTAGAATCAGCAATGAACCTCAAGCAACACAAAATCTGAACCATCCATTCAACAGAACACCATTCAAGACAAAAATGGATAAAAGATCTGAAACTTACACATATAACAAACAAACGTACCCGGTATAATCTCACTCATAGCAGAGATGTTATTAGGATCTTAAAGGAGGGTGTGATGGGTCGAGCCTTAACTCTATCCAATGGGATAAAGAGGCTACACTTGCCGAGACCTTGGCTCCAAAGATGAAACTTGCACACATATATGTAACAAATTGAGGAGACTCACAAGTCACAACTCTATTATTAATATCTAAAACTAACATTACAAACTTGTTAAAAACAGATCACCAAGAGAAAAAAAAAAGGAGCCTGTTTATAATTTAGAAAAAAGAAACATGCAACATGGGAATTCACTCTTAATTTTCTATAAATAATCCTTTTTTTCTTCCCCTTTTCTCCCATATTCACCGTCCTTTTCGCTCAACATGTAAAAACTGAAAATCCGATGTAAACTTTATAGATAGGATTTAGGTTCCTTACAAGTTCCGCTTGATATCATCGGCGTGAAAAGAAAAGAAAATCTGGATGGTTGACCTGAAGTGTTGTCAGCCAACTATCAGCAGCCTGCAACAAATCACTCACCAATGTGAGCCCATCGTGGACCCATAGTGTCGGCTTAAACTTGTATGAAGCAAGCCCAAACACCGGTAACGAGACCATTGGAATACCATCTGTCCCATTAGGATAGCTTAGAACAGGTGGATGAACAGATTGATTGCCTGCAACATAAAACCATACTGCAACTCGTAAATACATAAAACAGATTATTTTTATCCTTAACAAGATTATACACAGTATGTTGTATAGAGGTGGAATCTATGACTAACCTGTAATGGGAGTGTGAAGAGAATGAAAAGTCAGAAAGCAAGCATCAAGATCTTTCAAGGTGGGTCCCATAGGAATTCTGTATATTGGGTACCTAATAATAGCATCATAAATGTCTATGAAGTCCAATGCGCATGAGAAACTGAGAATAGGTATTGTATTAGAAATAAATTAAAGATCTTAGTAATCATACCAAGCCACGGATAACCAACTAGATGGAAGCACGTCACAACTTCTTAGACTTTTCAATTCAGGGAATGAACGGGCAAGATCAAGTATCTGTTAGTGCAAAAAAAATAATAATAATAAACAAAGAATTAGATAGTGGAAAGAAATAATCAAATTAACCTAAATTCTAGTTACCACATGCAGTAGACGTGGGCTGCCCTGTCAGCATTTTCTATCTATTTGCATACAATTTTAAATAAAAACTGCGTATTAAATATGATGATAAAAAGTTAAAAACCCATCTTGTCAAAGTAATAATAAATCCGCTTAAGAAGCTAAAAACAACTGAATAACCTTTTGAGTGATTTTCAATCAAGTTTGACCCTTTTCGTTTACAGATAAGTTTTTAACTTGACCTGTACAACCCATTAGAGATAATCTAACCCAAATCAACCCAGTTTCAACTAAGCGGGCTATCAGGCTGTAACTACAACTGCAACTAACCTTATCAGCTAATGGTTCTCTGCCCCAAGGCTGATTCCGCTCCATATACTCAAATAACAGGCAACCTTGAGTGCTAACAGAATCACTGTCATCACTAGAAAAGTCTTCTTGAAGTACATGCTGCTGATCATTCATTGACAACTTATTAATTCTCCTACAAATTTCATTATTTGGGTGGTGACCACTATGCATAGAGCTCCTTTCATGGTCATAATCACTGCTCGCATCGCTACACGAATCCCTATAGGAGTCACTATCGCTATCTACAGCTTGCCTGTACCAAGCAACAAGAACCAACAATTTATTGAAGACCAAATTCATTCAAGAACCCTAGTACTATTTGGTTTCAAACTGGTAAAAATTGAGCCGATAAGAAAAAGATATATACGGTTGTAGTACCTTGATTTACGTGAAGACGTTAAAGGGTCTCCGTATATTTGAATTCCAGACAAATAAGGCACATAATACTGGATCACACTATCGGTATCATCTAATATCAAAGGAACACCAGCACCATAAGCACTCCACTCCTTGAAAGATTCCCATAAATCATCAAGCACAAAGTAAGGTTGCTGCACATCACTAGTCCTCCAACCTCTCGTAGATCTCTGCTGCCACCAAATTCAATCACATATCACCATTTAGACCAAATAAACAGTTACAATACCCCTCTTTGTACATAGTTACTGATATCAAAGTATCAAACATGCTGTAATAAACATTAGCCAATAGCCATATTATTTTAGTTTGATTCTTTTCATTTGTGGCCGCTACAACACATCATGGGATCAAGATAAAACACAGCTTGTGCTGGGCAGGCGACATTCAAGGTGATGCTGGGCAGGTTACTTTGATTCTTTTTGAAAGATGGTATTTTGGTAATTTCAAATGTACATTAACACATATGCACACATCATAGATGTCACAAAGCACAAGCCTAGGCGCAGGCAAAACGCCTTGCCGCCATCCAGGCGCTTCAAAAATGACCCGAAGGCCAAAACCAACCAAAAACAACCTAAACTAGCCCTAAACAAGTCTAACTAAAACCCCTAAAAATGATATGTTTATCTCGGGCCATTGCTTTTAAACCGCTTTTAAACCGCCCTGCGCCTGACAACTATGGCATACACAGTTTGACATTCAAACATAAATGACATTTTCATGTTAACATTATGAAGCTATGAACTCCTAATTATACACCAATACTTACTATTGACTATCCTCAAGCTATTTTCATGAGTTCACTTCAGGTCAAATTAAACAATAAAAATGTAGCAATCAAAGGAATTAAAATTAATAGTACAGACCTTAGATGGATGTTGAGCAGGAACAGAAGGTACAACAGATTCCAAAAACCGTTCGAGATTACACAACGGTGAAGCCGCCGGCACAGCCGCCGCCAACGCCGACGGCTCCAACTCCACAGGCTTCAACGGCTCCACGATTCGATTCTCCAGCTCCTCCGTACCTAACACCGTCATAGATTGCGCCGGCGTGACGTCAGTCTGAGCTCTACGTAGATTCTCATGATTCCGACGATTCTTCCTCGCCTTCGCCGGATTGTAAAACCTATCCTCTCCGCCACGACTCCGTCCAAACTGCAATCCAGCGCCCAACATCTCGACTAAAACCCTAACTTACAGATTCTTCGATCTCGCGAAGAACACAAATACACAATAACGCGAATCACGAAACGCAGAGACGTTTCGAGAAACTGAAAGTCAATGAGATTGGTTTCGATTCGTTTCCGTTATTAGATGTATCTGAAACTGATAAATCTGCGTTTTCTATTGTTTTATTTTGTAAACAGGATTGAATCAGGCGATTTGTGGAGTCGATGGATTCAGAGAAACGGCGAGAAATTGAGAAAATTGGAAGGTTAGTGATGAAAAACCGGCGATCGGAGAGTAGTGTTGGATGAAGGTTCGATGAAAGAGACGAAAGGGAGTGTGTGTGAGGCAGGCAGGCGAAGATGGAGAAAGGTCAAAACACGATAAACACCCAAAAAGGCAAATTAATTTTCGTGATATAATAAGTTATTTAATTTAATGGGTCCTAATTTAGACACCCAAAATTTTTTTTTTTGGATGTCGCACAAACCGTTACGGTTAGGTCAAACCGTGGTGTTTGTACACGCCGAACCGTCAAGTTAAACCTTAAACGTTAAGATTTATCTGACGCACTTCGAATCTGGTGAAACTTGAAACCTAACCGTCAAGGTTTGTCTAAACCGTGGGGTTAAACTGGGATTTTTTTTGGGATCGGTGTAATCATTGAAAACCTAAACCGGGGGTTTAGCCCTAAACGTGGCATTTAGCTTTTTGAGATTTTTTACCATCTTTTTTCTCTTTTGCTCTCTAACTTTTTTTAATGAATTTCTCTAACTTTTTAATAACTTATAAGTATTGTGTAAAACTTTAAAACATTTGTTTATATTTTTAAGAACTTTAAAATATAAACGATCGTATAGTCGTATAAGGTTTTTAAAAATTATAGATTAATTATTGTATACAAGTTTATAAAATTTGTTTTTTAAGTATCGTATAAGTTCTCTCGGGACACCAATATAAACTATCGTATAGTATACGTTTATAAAATTTGTTCCTCGTAATGAGAATCCTTGCATGTGTGTCAGAACCGCCACGGTTTGACCTAACCATGGTGTTAACGTCACCAATCATTTACTGTATCGTGACCTGTGCGAAATGATTAGGAAAAAGTGAACCCTAAACTTGGCGGTTTGCCCAAACCGTGACGGTTAGGTACCAATAATTGCCTCGTGGTCTGTACCTGATGATTAGATGGGAAAAAGCTAAACCTAACCGCCACGGTTAGGCCAAACCGTGGGGTTAAGGCCGGTGCAGATATTTTTTTTTGAGGTGCCTGTAGAGAAGGGCTATTTTATTAAGCATAAATCTTAAATTCGATTAGAGCATTTAATTTGTTTTTAAATCATTTGGTTGAAGGCTAAATGTTTTTTTGAAATGCCAACTCGTTTTTTATCGGGGCTTGAATTCTTAACTTTAAAAAGAATAATATTTTAACTTCAATGACTTTGACAACTGGATCCAACCCCTCGACCTAAAAGTGGCCTAAATGTTTATCTCTATCATATAAGTTCTCTCGGGACACCAATATAAACTATCGTATAATATAAGTTTATAAAATTTGTTCCTCGTACTAAGAATCCCTGCATGTGTGTCAGAACCGCCACGGTTTGCCCTAACCATGGGGTTAACATCACCAATCATTTACTGTGTTGTGACCTGTGCGAAATGATTGGGAAAAAGTGAACCCTAAACTTGGCGGTTTGCCCAAACCGTGGCGGTTAGGTACCAATAATTGCCTCGTGATCTGTACCTGATGATTAGATGGAAAAAAGCTAAACCTAACCGCCACGGTTAGGCCAAACCGTGGGGTTAAGGCCGATGCGATTTTTTTTTTTTTGAGGTGCCCGTAGAGAAGGGCTATTTAATTAAGCATAAATCTTAAATTCGGTTAGGGCATTTAATTTGTTTTTAAATCATTTGGTTGAAGGCTAAATGTTTTTTTTTTTTTTGAAACGCCAACTCGTTTTTATCGGAGCTTGAATTCTTAACCTTAAAAAGAATAACATTTTAACTTCAATGACTTTAACAACTGGATCCAACCCCTCGACCTAAAAGGGGCCTAAATGTTTATCTCTATCCCCTTTAGTGTTAAAATGTTCATGTGATTATAGCTACTTTGCTATCGTTCTAGGGAACTTACTTTGCCTATGATGATGGGTCTGAGCCTCGAAAACTTTGATGTTGATTAAATTGGTAATACTGGTCGATAATTGTAGCTACCTGTGGTTGTCTTTGATGGCATTTACGATGATATTATTGGTTGGTTATTGTGTTTACGGATAGTGATGATTGGGGTGTACCCGCCTGAGCCTATATTTTTCATCAAAATCTTCTTGTGTTTTTCTATTTAACAATATTATTTTCGTTTTATTTCTTTGATGGCTCTTGACCCACTTCTTAATATATTGTAGATGCTTCTAAGCAGCAAGGAGGTAGATGTAATGCAAATTTGGAAGAAGAATTAACTACTTTTATATTTTGTATTTTTGTATTTACTATAAGTTGTGTATGGACTCTTTAGGAACAAAAGACTTTTGATGAAATATAATTTTATTAAATTTTTTAATCTTGTTGCATTTTATAGAGGAAAATTGGATTTAAATAATTTTAACTTTTGAGAGTTGGCCTACAATAATCTTAATTTCAATAATCACTCTCAGTAGTCCCAACTTTCATCCTATTTACCAATAATAGTTTCGCTGTTAAGAAACTTAACACCGTTAAGTTTTTAATCCATTTTTTCAACCCCAATATTTGATCTACCACAACTTCTTCAAATATTGATGAAAATTCAATCAGTAAGTTTCTATGAACTCGTGATGAAAAACCGATTCTATAGCAACAGGAATCACTGAAAACCAGTAAGAACTGGTCAATCCACCAATGTCGAAAATTCATGAAGAAGATGAAGTTGTGAAATTTGAAATCCCGATCAAAACTCCATAAAAATCAATTTCGTAACTTGCTGTGAGAACATGCCAAATCTGCTGGAATCGATTAATAGCACAAACACAATGAAATTAATGCTCAATTTTTGATCCAAAGTCATGAAAGTTTCGTAACTTTGATGCTCTTGTTCATCATCATTACCTGTTTAAAACCTTAGCAATATGGATCTAGTTTTGTTCAGATTGACGTCACGAGTTCATAGCAACTTATTGATTGAATTTTCATCAAGATTTGAAGAAGTTATGGTAGATCAAAGATTTGGGTTTAAAAAAATGGATCAAAAACTTAACGGTGTTAAAGCATTTTAATGGCGGGATCACTCTTGGTAAATATGATGAATGTTGTGACCACTGGAGTGATTATGTTAATAGTAATTGTCACACTAAGACACCAAGCTTCTTTTTTGCCACATTATCATCCCAAACTCCCACACTTTACCCACATAATACTCACCCCAAACCGTCAAACACTTTTTAATATTAATTTAACAAGAAAAAGTTATATATATATATATATATATATATATAGAGAGAGAGAGAGAGAGAGAGAGAGAGAGAGAGAGAGAGAGAGAAAGATTGGAAGAGAAAGATAGAGAGGGAGTGAAAATGAGAATGCTCGGTGGATTTTCACCGAGGGGATGTCACCGAGCTCGGCACCGAGGGGAAGACTATGGCCGGTGTTCCCGAAGGCACGGAGCTCCAGTTCAGCACATAATAATATCCACCCCAAACCACCAAACACTTTTTAATATTAATTTAACAAGAAAAAGTTAGAGAAAGAGAGAGAGAAAGAGGTTGGAAGAGAGAGATAGAGAGGGAGTGAAAATGGGAATGCTCGGCGAATTTTCACCGAGGGGAGGTCACCGAGCTCGTCACCAATGAGAAGACTATGGCCGGTGTTACCGAGGGAACCGAGCTCCAACTCAGCACCACTGAGCTCCCTTGGTGCACCCATTACTTTCAACCTTGTTAAAAGTGGAATTATTGCCAGTCAACCCTCAAAAGTTGGGATTATTTCAATCTAATTTTCCTTCATAGATTGTCTTTCATACGGATAAACCAACATCTATTTATTTAACTTCATTACCAACAAAAAACCTACACGTGCGTTCCCGTAGCAATGCGCGGGTCATACTGCTAGTGATCCTAGTATAGATTACCAACTTTCGTCCTATGCTTAAACCAATACTTATCTTAACAGTCTGTTGTTTGTGTCGGTTACATATGTAAGACCATCTATAATGGGCTCGTGTGGGGTGTGATGCCCGAAACACCGCCACTAGGGGCGTTATGGATGTGTTATGGGAGGGGTGTGAAGGACTCTCTGTGAGTGAAACAACGTGCACTTTCTTTTTCTTTTTCTTTTCCACCAATCCAATAATTACACCTAATATTATTTCTTTTAAATAAAAACTCACATTTACACCAACACGATTCACATAATCACTAACCCACTACACACTTCTTCCACTATCACACCACATTCTGTGTGATAGCATTCGTGACACACTTTTAAATTTTATACTACCACACCACTACAGACACCCTAACAACACTTTTAATGTAACATTTTTTGCTGTTCTCAAGAAAATTAATACATCTCGCAGAATGCGAAATGTAATAACATTTAATGTCAAGTATATACAATAAAATATAAAAAAAAAAACTACATAGTTTATTTTCAAAAGTGTGTAGTTTAAAAATTACTTACTAAATAGGTGTTGTTCAATTTTTTTTTGAATCTTTTCTTTATTAGTTTCTGACTCCTAATATTATTGGATAACTATAATTTACTTTTCTAAATGAATGTAGGATTATTATAGTGGATTATCTTGAAATGGGACATGGTCCTATGAGATATTTCGACAAATGAACAATCGTAGCCTCGTCACAAGACACAAAGATAATGTTTTTCATGTAATTGGACTCGAGTGAGGAGGTCTAACCATGTGTTCTTGTGCTTGAGGTTCAGGTAGACGGAACAACATGGTCAACCCACCCACAAGGCGTATGTTAGCTGAGTTATCACATCACTTAGGCACAATTTAATGATGCAATAAGTCAACTAAAACATGTCTCTCGGATGCTTTAGAGTTTTATTTGTAAAGCTAGAGCCCGGTTTGTAAGAAATTATTCGAGCTCGAGCTCGAGTTGGGTTTGGCTCGATTATTATTTGATTATTTTATCTTTATATCTTTTATAACTATACTTTTTATATATTAGTGAGATGTTCGTTGTAGAAGAAGAAAAAGCTGTAGGACCAATGAACCCCTTCCGGAGCGTTGGATCTATTCATTTTACGACTATGATTAATTCATTGTCTCTATTTTTCTATTTCTTCCTCTCTCTAACGAATTTTTATACGAAACAGATTCATTTCACATACGAAATAAGGATTTCCTGGTTCTTATAATTTTTTGAAGTTCTACAATGAATCTCTCCTAACATAATACATACATTTTTATTACAATCTTATATATAAAAATACATATTTACAATTAAGCTCGAGCTTGATTAAAATTTTTAACGAATCGATTTGGAGTAGCTTCCACTTTTTAAGTCTTTAACCAAAAATCATTTGCAGCCCTTGATGCCATGTGTACGGCCCAAACAGCCCATGTCTATCCAAGATGATTAAATTAGTAGCCCAAACTTCCATCCTAGTCCCCGTTAGATGGCCATAATTTCGGTTAAAATTGTTGATTCAGATTCTGTTACTTGTTCGCTATGATCTATATTTATCAATTTCTACATTTCCTTCTTTCACCCACATGAATTTAGGCTTATATCAATATCAAATTATCAATATACATAGAGTACAAAATTCTGAGTATGTTTTTCGGTATTTCTAAGAAACGTAAGGATGGTCATTGATGAATTGGGCAAAGACCAATAAGGAAGGAGTCAATATGTCAAGTCTTGATAGTTTGTCTTCATCACAAAGTTTAATTTGATCAAAAGTGATGGTGTTTCGGTCAACTTGTTTAAAAGACATCATCTTTCGACAAAAACTTCGATTCAACTTCACTTTTTGGGCATGCTAAAACTTCTAAATTAATAGCAAAAACACAAATCACCAAGATGTTAATTTTTGCAGTTTCTTCTGGTGTAATGTTTTATTTTAATTAGTAATATAGAGTTTAAAATTCTAGAGTGTCTTATTTATAGAGGGGAAAAGGACCTAAATGGCCATTTTGACCATTATTAGACCAAAATAGCCCATTGTAAAAAAGTGGATCCAAAATAGCTCCTCTTCAATGGTCGCCAACGACCTCCCTCAACAGTCGCACGACTGTGTTCTACGTCAATCAAAAGTCGCCACGTACCCTAGACGGTCATCGACGACCCTACTTTTTCTTACACAACCGTACTTTTTCTAACATGACCATCCACTGAAAATACTATGACAACGACTGGGACGGTCGCTACGACCTTTCCCACGGTCGCCACGACCCTCTGGCCAACCTCCGGCGAGATTCAGGCGAAAATTGGAGTGTCGAGGGCATTGACTAGCCGCTGAAACGTAGATACAATGGTGTTAATCTGGAAGATCTCGGATGCAAATGCTTGAGTGAAATCTGGTTGCCGGAAGCCGTTGGTGTATCCTCCTAGTTTGAATCAAGCGGATGCCCTGTTTGGAGATCTCGAAACCTCATCTTATCCAGTTATATCACTCGAATCAACCCTAGACCCTTCGATTTTGACTTCGGTACACACTGAAGAATTCCGATTAGGATTAACAGCCCTAAGATACAGTAGAATATCGATCGGAAGGTGAGAATTAGGGGAGGTTTGACGATCGGAGTTTGTAATGATGAAGAACTTTTCTGCGAAATTTAGGAGAAATGGAGAACGGTCGTCCGACCGTGCGGTGTGGTCGTTGGCGACCATTTCAGCGGCTATTATAGGGACTAAAAATTTTCAATGGTTATTTTTGGGTCAAAGGCAGTCAAAAGGGCCTTTTCTGTCCTTTTCCCTTTATAGAACTCTGGATTATGACAAAGGGAGAGTCTAGGCGTAGCTTTCTTAGGGCCAGAGGAGGCCCCGGTCCCTCCCGTTATTCAGTTGCTTAATGTTTAATTTTATCATGTTCCTTTGTTTTTTTTTTTATATATTAAGTCCGGCCCTCATAAAATGAGTTCGACTCCCCCCTAAACTTTTGTTCAAGCTCCGCCGAAAAAATGGGGACCACATGAAAGTTTCCAAGTATGTCCTACCTAGTGGCGTTTGTAAGGGGTTAAGAAAGAATAGAGGACAAAAATCAATAAATTGAAGTCTTGAGTGTCTTGGTCAAAAAATATCAAATTGATAAAAAATCTGTTTTTTTTAGCATACAAAATAGGGGAAGTTGACTCCGTCAACAGTGATCTATATAATGCAATATTAACGAAATCTGAAGAATCAATACATTATAGTCTTGAATGTTTTAGTTCTGTAACTTCTTCCTGTGGGATTTGAAATGATTCTACTACTCTTTTTCGTGTCTGTTTACGTTTCTTGTCTACCTCTCCTTCAGTCTGTTATAGGCGAAAACGTTTCTACGCCTATTTGTCCAGAAAGCTTCTGGTGTCCGGATTTGCCCTCATTCAAATACCCATTTTATAATGTCACCGACACTCGATGTGGGCTGATCAAGGTCGATTGTACTTCGAAAGGCGGGAAGATTCAACTTGGAGGAGGTTCATATGAAATTGCTGGCAAGTTTGATTCCGCTTATAATTCCAATCATAATAATTCTTATAATATAGTCAATCCGGAACGAAACATTTTATAATCTTGTGAGCACAAATACGTGTGAAGCGCTTATGAATGATTTGACTCCTCCAAGTCCAAGCCCTCTTTTGTATTCCATTTCAATACTTCCTAGCATCACTCTCTTCAAATGCCCAAATAATCCAAACTATGTGCAACAACAAACAGATGCTTATTTTTACCCACATGGTTACAAGAGCTACCTCACATGCAAAGATTATGTCTTCTATTATAACTACTCTAACGGAACAGTTCCAAATAACCTCCCACATGCGTGTCAAGTAGTTCACCTACCTGTGAATTTGCCAAGTGCTCCAGGACTTGATGAAGACGACATATTTTCTCTTCTCTCTTCGTTTCCCTCATTCTCGTTTAAATTGTCACCTTCTTGTAACAAATGTTACAAAAAAGACCGCGGGTGTGATACTGAAAATGGAAAAGTTTATTGTTATGACATAAAAGGTATTTACAGCTTCTTTTTTCTTCTTCCATCTTTGCTCATATCTTTTTTTTTTGAACGGCGATTTCATTAAACTCACCCTTCTAACAAGGCGCCAAGGGGCTAAAAAAACAAAACATAAAAGAAAAGACTTACATATTGAAACTACAACAATCTTCCCATTTCAAATCCCCTCATTTACCACTGTTCTTAACTCATAAATAGCTCAAACATTTAATCTTTTTGGAAATCGCCAGTAAGTAAGGTTTTTCCTTCTTAAAAACCGCCCCATTTCTACTCTTCTAGAGACATTAACATGCAGAAATATATACTTTTGCTCATATCTAACTCACTATCGGTACATCATAGGCTCATAGCCCTAGTTTATTTTCTTGCCTTATAATATATACTTTTCTTGTTTAGTTGCTGCAGAAATACCGGACAGAGAACCAACACCAATTTCAAATCAGAGTAATTTTTTTTCTACAATCTTATTGTTATTTCTGCAGAATGGACATGGATTATATATTGTTATATATCATACAACTAATCTTTTATTATTTGGTTTTTGCAGAAAGGACATGGATTAAGATTCTTGGTAATATGCATATTCGATATATGATTGCATAAACACACATAAAAGTAGGAATCTTTATCTGAATGTGTTGCTTTTTTCTTGTTCTAGTTATCGCTGGATCAGTCTTAATCCTCACGACGGCTTTTGTAATCTTTATGATCTGGCGTCACTGTAAGAACAACCCATTTTCATATGTATTATCAAAGAACAAATCTGCACACCTTGAAGACATAAGTGTTTCATGTGGAGTTTCTGTTTTCTCCTATAAGGAGCTTGAAGATGCCACCCAAAATTTCGATCCTTCTCATGAACTAGGGGATGGAGGCTTCGGAGCGGTATATTATGGTGAGAACTTCATTATTCAACTAAAAATGTCACTAATTGTTCATTTTCAACATAAATCCTCCCCACCTAATGTTTTTATCTTTCTGAAAAAGGGAAACTACATGACGGGAGAGAAGTTGCAGTGAAGAAACTTCACGAGCATAACTACAACAAAGTCCAACAATTCATAAATGAGGTTGAAATCCTCACCAAATTAAGGCACCCAAATCTCGTTGTTCTCTATGGCTTCACCTCTAGACGAAGCAGTGACCTTCTCCTTGTTTATGAGTATGTATCCAACGGTACAGTTGCAGATCACCTCCACGGGGAACTAGCAAATCCAAACCTTCTAACATGGCCGATACGGATGAACATTGCCATTGAAACCGCGAGTGCACTGGTGTACCTTCATGCATCTGAAATCATACACAGAGATGTAAAGACTAATAACATTCTTCTTGATCACAATTTATGTGTCAAAGTAGCAGATTTTGGTCTCTCAAGGTTAATACCGAATAATTCACTCATGTGTCAACAACTCCTCAGGGAACTCCAGGATACGTGGATCCACAATATCACCAACGTTACCAGTTAACAGATAAGAGTGACGTTTATAGCTTTGGGGTAGTACTGATTGAACTAATATCATCAATGGTTGCGGTCGATTTAAACAGGCCCCAAGACGAGATTAGCTTGGCTAACCTTGCTTTGAACAGGATCCAAAAAAGTGCAATTGATCAACTAATTGACCCAGTTTTAGGATATGATACGAATCCTGAAATCATGAACATGATCACATCAGTAGCAGAATTGGCTTTTCGATGTTTACAGTATGATTCGGAAATGAGGCCTACAATGAATGAGGTGTTGGATGTGTTGATGGATATTCAAGCCATGGATAGAATAGGTGCTTATGACAGTTTGAATGACCCGCGAACCGTGAATGAGTTGCCTTTGTCTAAAATCAATGATGCAGTTATTTTGTTGAAAGATTTCCATCGCAGTCACTTGTGAATGGCAAAGCAATAATAACAGTGCATCAACAACAAGCAGCAGTGGGGATAGATTGTCAATGAAGAATAGTAATATGTATAAAAACCCATGGGGAACAAGGATGATTTGAGAGCCATTTGCTTTTAATAGATATATTTTATAAACTAAGTTTATATTATAAGTTTATTAGTTAACCTAAGGATTATAATAAAGGTAGTTATGGGTCAAACTTAGTTATAGTCTATCTGTGAGAGCTTATTAGATATTTGTTAAACCTACTTTCTGTTATGGTTATTATTATTTTTTTATCTATCTTTCCAGGATCCTATATATTAGGATGCCTAGTGATGTATTTGATGATGATGAGATATACTAATTTATTACATTACATGCCAGAGGTAGAATCAAGCACAAACCTAATCATCCCATGACCTGATATTCTTTAGCTTATTTTTTTTTTCGTTAGATTTTTCTGATTAGAGTAGGAAGTATATTTTAAATTCTTACAAATCAATTTAGAAATTAAAGATTAGCAGAAAACAAATAAATTTGGAAGATGCATTTCAAAAGAATTAATCAAATCAAGGAACTCGTTGATGAAACCTTCGTTTTATTTGAATAAAAAATATGCGCTTGTGAAATTAGGATTTTCAGATGGCAAAGTAGAAACTAGTTGATTTTTATCAATGATTTTAGACATAGTATGAATATCTAACTACCCTTCCTCCACCGCTGCCACCGCCCTCCCCCATCCCTTCCTCCTTCCCCTCTTCCCCTCCCTCTGCCCTCCTCCTCCATCCTCCTCTGTCGCCGCCCTCCTCCTTCTCTGCCTTCCTCCACCGCTGCCACCGCCCTCCTCCATCCCTCCATCTCTCCCTTCCTCCACCGCTGCCACCGCCCTCCTCCATCCCTTCCTCCTTCCCCTCTTCCCCTCCCTCTGCCCCGCCCTCTCCACCCCCTGCCACCGCCCCTTCGCCGGAAAAGCTTGCTGCGCCGGTCTACCGCCCAACGTTCCGGCGTACCAGTTTGAATTCTGGTCCGCCGGACTTCCTTGGTCCGCCGGTAGGCAGCTTTCTGGTCCGTCGGCCTACAGTGGTCTTCTCTGGTACGCCACTTCTTGGTCCGCCGGACTCCCTTGGTCCGCCACTGTTCTGGTCCGCCGGACTACCTTGGTCCGCCGCTGCTCTGGTGCGCCGCTGTTCTGGTACGGCGCCTACCCGCCACCGAGTCCCAACCAAACCCCCCCCCCCCCCCGGCTACCACTCGGAACCCTACCCGAACCCGCGCCGGACCTACCCCTCCGGAACACCTTGCCGAATCTCCCGCCGTACCATAGCCGAAACCTTGCTTGCCCGCCGAACAATCACCGAAACCGGCCCGAACCGGGGCCGAACCCCGGGTTCGGCCTCCCCCCCCTTCCGGGTGCTCCGTCCCGCCAGTTGCGTGGGCTGATGTAATTTTTCCTTCTCGGGACCGGGTCTGTCAACCTCTCTGTTGGTTTTCCCGGTGGTGCTCTCTCAGCACTCTCTCCTCCTCCTCGTGTTTCCCCTCGAACCGCGCATTTCTATGGCGTCAACCTCGGTGCCGTCTAGGGGCTCTGTTTTGTGCCCATTACGCTCATTCCACTGTTGCCCTGATGGTGGTATTGGCTCCAAAGGTATCTCCCGCCTCATCCCGCACCTCAAGAGCCTTCACCTTTCGTCAGATGAGCGCCGGGACTCCATTCGGGAAGCTTTGGCCTCTGATGTCGGGGTTTTCTCGGCTATGGACACGACCTTAAAAGGTTGCGGCTATTGGATTTGCGGGCAGTGCATGAAAATTAATGCCTTGACCCCGTAGCTGTCACCACCCCGACGGGGTTGTCCGGTTAACCGCCTCCGATGATGATATCGTTTGCCACATCTTGGGGATCCTCAGACCGTCCCCCCCTGTCCATGTGCCTAATGACCCTTGTTCGTTTCCGTTGGATGGGGGGCTGCTCGATCGGGTCTTTAAGGCCCGCGTTACTACTGTCAAGAGCATCCCCCACAGTTGTCGTCTCGCCTTCTCCTAGGCGCTTAAATTTGCCCTCCTTCGTGTGGCCGCCCACCCAGGTTCTGATGATGCTTGGGTTAGGCTGCTTCTTCTCCCTCGGTGCACCCTGCAGGTTTTCAGACCTCAGAATCGGCATGATTGCCGCTCTGGGAACCGGAAGGCTCTGCAGTGCAGATCCATCATGACATCCCTAGCTACTTGGGGGAGGGAGGGGGGTTTTGAACAGTTGGTTAAGGGTATCCTTGACAATCCTGGGGGGGCTGAGGGGTCTACTGGCGCTGTTTCCGACGAGAAAGGGGACCATGCGCAGCCCAACGTCGCGCGATGCATCTGAAAAATCGCCGACGGTCATTTCACTGCGGCCGTGAAGGTGCTGTCTTCTTCTGGGGTGGCGCCGTACAACGAAGAAACCACGCGTGCCCTAGAAGCCAAGCACCCGTGCTTCCCGTCGCCGTCCATGCCCTCGACTCCCTTCTTTGAGCCCCCGCTTGTCTCGAGTGGGGTGCGGGTCCTTGAATGTATAAAATCCTTCCCGAAAGGGACGTCGTGTGGAAGGGACGGATTGCGGGCCCAGCACCTTATGGACAGCTTGTGTGGGGAAGGGTCTGCTACTGCTAGGGACCTCCTGGATGCTATTACAACGGTCGTTAACCTTTGGCTGGGGGGGCGGTGTCCGGTCGGCTTAGCGGAATTTGTTGCCTCGGCCCCCCTAACGCCGCTCCTTAAGCCTGATAACGGGATTCGTCCTATTGCCGTTGGCACTATCTGGAGGCGGTTGGTCTCCAAGGTTGCGATGCAAGGGGTCTGTAAGGCAATGGCTGACTACCTTGGCGACTTCCAGTTTGGGGTTGGGGTATCGGGCGGCGCCGAAGCCATTCTCCATAGCGTCAACCGTCTGGTTGAAGAACGATATTGTGATGGGGGGCTCGCTTTGCTTACGATCGATTTCTCCAATGCTTTCAACCTGGTAGATCGGTCGTCCCTGCTTCGTGAGGTCAGGCTTCGATGCCCGTCCATTTCGCCTTGGGTTCACTTCCTATATGGGCAGCCTGCCCGCTTATACCTGGGGGACGATCATATATGGGCCACTACTGGGGTTCAACAGGGTGACCCATTGGGACCCCTCCTGTTTGCCCTCGTCCTTCACCCGCTTGTGCACCATATCCGTGACAATTGTCACCTACTGCTCCATGCTTGGTATCTCGACGATGGTACGATCGTTGGGGACACTGGGGAGGTTGCCAAGGCCCTCGGGATTATAAATGAGCGAGGGCCATCGTTGGGCCTGACCCTTAATATTCGGAAGACGGAACTCTTTTGGCCTTCCTGCGATGGCGAGAAAGTCCGGCCGGGCCTCTTCCCTGCTGACATCAGCAGACCCACCAAAGGGGTGAAGCTCCTTGGAGGGGCTGTTAGTCGGGATGGCCAGTTTATTCAGGGGTTGGCTGCGAGGAGGGCTTCTAATGCTGCCGATCTTATGCGCCTCCTCCCTACACTGAACGACCCTCAATGCGAACTCCTCCTGCTTCGTTCGTGCATGGGGCTCGCCAAACTTCTCTTTGGCCTAAGAACTTGCCCCCCCACCCACATGATGGCGGCTGCTGTTGGTTTTGATAAGGATTTGCGGACGGCCGTTGAGGACATTGTTGTGTGTGGGGGTCCCTTCTTTGGGGACTTGCAATGGCGTCTTGCCTCCTTGCCGACTCGGCAGGGGGGTCGTGGGGTTTATTCGGCGGTCGAGGCAACCTCGTACGCCTTTGTGGCTTCGCGTGCGCAAACTTGGACTCTACAAGACCATATTCTACGGGAATGCGGGGGCTGTGGCATGAGCCCCGACTATGTGAATGCTTTAGCTGGTCTCCATGACATTATTCCGGGCTTTGATCTGAGCGGTTTCACCAATAAGGACACCGCCCCACCAAAAGCCCAACACGTTTTGGCGAATGCCCTCTTTGGTAAAAGCACGCTCGAGATGGAAGCATACTTCGAGATGACAGTTAGGCAAAAGGCTGTTTGGGATTGCCTCCGACAGCCACATGCGCAGGATTTCCTCCATGCTCTCCCTATTGATGGCTTGGGGCAACACATGTCGCCTGTCGAATACCGGGCCATTCTCAAGTACCGCCTCATGGTCCCCTTGTTCCCGGTGGATGAAAAATGCCCCGTCTGCAACAAGGTGTGTTTGGATTCGTTCGGGGAGCACGCCGTGCACTGCAAAGAGCTCCCAGGTTTTAAATATCGTCATGATGTAGTAAGGGATGTTCTGTTCGACATCTTCAGGCGGGCTGGGATCTCAGCCAGGAAAGAGGCTCCTGTTAACTTCCTGTCTGACCCCAGGGATGGGCGTTCCACTCTCCGGCCGGCCGACATACTTGTTTTTGGATGGCAGAATGGGAAACACGCTTGTGTTGATTTGACGGGGGTTTCCCCTCTTGTGGGGCTAAGGGCCAGCACTTTCACAGCAGGTCAGGCGGCATCCAGGGCAGCCGCTGGAAAGGTTAACAAACATGAGAAAGCGTGCATTGAAAATCAACATGTGTTTGTTCCTTTCGCCTTTGACACCTTCGGCCATCTAGAGACAGAGGCGGTGGCCATGTTGAACAGGATCCAGAAAGTCATGCGCGGGAATAATGCGACCTCTAGATTGAAGAATGTTGTTTTTATACGGCTAGGGTTTGCTATTCAAAAAGGGTTGGCGGCGCAGCTTGTTGCCCGCCTTCCCTGTGTATTGACTTAATTCGTGTATGTTTCTTTTGAAGGATCAATGAAATTAAAAAAAAAAATTAATATAAAAAAAATCTATATGATGAAAACCACAGTACGATTTTTTGCACGACGGTTCCATTCAGTAAAGGAGGTGACAATGGAGGTTGGTCACCGTTTCCAACAGTGTATTCTTCTTCGAGGGTGTTTGTGATTGAGTTTGGAAACGACTTTGGTTTTTTTTTTAAAAAGAAACTAATAAGTTAAAAAATGTTTGGCTAAAACAAAAGTGTTTTTTATTATAATTTTTTGTAAATGGTTAAAAAGCTATTACTAGAAGCCATAAAAAACTTTACTTTTTTAGACTTTTGGCTTTTTGAACCTATAATTACCAAACTACTTTTTAAAAGCACGTTTTGATTAGGTTTTGGCTTTTTGGTCAAACACTTTTTCTAAAAATAATTTTTGACTTATTGGCTTTCTCTACTAAAAAAACTAAACCAAACTATTTTTTAACAACTCCTTTCGAAAAGTCATAAGTTAATAAATACTTTTGAAAAAAAAATACTTTTACACTTATTAAGCAATCCCTCTTCATATTCTTGGTCACTATTTCCACCGATGTATTATGTAACATATTCTCCACTACTAGAAAAACAACCTTTTATGAGGCGCAAATGCGTGTCAAGGAAACCCCCGTCATAAATCAAGATGACGCGCATGTTGCATGTCATTTGCTTATGAGGCTCATTTATGACGCCCATCTAAGACACGCAAAATGCACGTCATGTTTCAGTATTTAAAAAAATGAAAATGACATGCATTTTGATACGGATTCGTATAAGCGGGTGAAACCTAGACTAAAACCTAGCGGCGAAGACGCTTGGCCAACCAAGTCGCCGACGACGGTGTGATATCCGGTCAACCGGAACTATCGATGAACAAAACCTGTTCAATAAGAAAATACTTCTCTTTATTCAATAATCAAACTCCCATAATATGAATTACAATTGTGTTTAAATAGACAAACAAATAATAGGAAACACACTTAAAATATGAAACGTATTTAATAATAATAATTACTAAAGATAAAGATAGAGTAGGAAACAAGAAACCCAATTGGAATAGATTTCGAGTCATGCGACCAACGGGCCGGTCGGGCACCGGATACGGATTATCTAGATCCGTATCACATTTGTTTCATCTGTTTATGACATGCATTTTTGCTAGTCATGGTATTAATTTTTTTTATAGGATTACTAATTTCCACATTAAATGATAACTAAACTCATAATACAAAATTAAATACACATATAACAATATAATGCATTTCATATATATAACAAACATTACAAAGTTGACATAAAAAACAAATGAACTACGAACAGTTTATTGTTTGATTATGATGTTTCCACTTATTTTCTGTCTTTTTTTAATCAGAAATAGGTTGTCATTGTTTAGTATTGTTAATTTGATCCTTATAAGAATAAGTTATGTTTAACATTTTAGCCAGCTTGGAGCCCAAAGATAAAACCATTGAATATTGATTGCTCTAAGGTTAGTTCCCCTTCTAGATTTAAGCCCTTTTATATATTGTTTGTTTTCTTATATTTATCTATATTACTATGTGAATTTGACAAGTTGTTATATTTGCAATATTATATAATATAATAGATATTGCATAATTCAAATAATTTAAGGTTAGTTTGACGTCCAATCATTTTGCGTGCCTCAAGAATCTCCGACTCCATATCTTAGCCTTTGCTTTTAATTGTATGTCTTTATATACTATTTTATGATTATTTTGGTTCTTTTGATCACCTACGATAAGTTATGGACGCCTATTCCATTGTTGACTCTTTTTTATCACTCACACATCATGGAGTTTGGTATACAGTTTGTTTCGTTTGGGTGGAGTTCGTTTTGCCTATTGTTCGTGAAAACAAATTCTTGATTGTTTTTCTCGATCAAAACGTAAGATCCTTTTTTCATCCAAATAAAAAACCCTTTTTTGTACTTAACTCGCTTGCTTTTTTTAGAGGCATAGAATGGTCGCTTTCGTCACCGAGCCTTTGATTCAGCTTTACAAAAACATGATTTTATTAGACCACATGTTTGTACTATATTGTTTTCAAACTGAGAATTTCCCTTATGAAGAATGACCCAAACATGAATATTACATCTTGTTTTGGAGTGATTTCAAGATTTTGATCAGTGAAGACACCAAACTTCTTCGATTTACAAATGACGTTCCAAGATCGTTCCGTTTACATCCATTAATTCATTCTATAAAAACTTTTGCGCTCACCAGAAATCATATCAATCAAATTACTGGTAAGAATAATTTGCATTTTAAAAAAACTCTACAACAAACCCTTTGCACCACATAATATGAACACCTATTTAATTTGTTAGAAAAATAGTCTATCATGAGCGACGATTTCAACATTTTGTTGTGTTTCTTCAAGATTTCACGTAAGCCATTTTTCATATAAAAGATTAAACTTCAGATTACTTTTACCTAAATTATATACTTTTATATTTCTCTAATATGACAAAAGTGACAGCGACCCCTTAATACAAGTATCTATATATGACCCGTCGGAGGTGTTGTTGGTCAAAGCCTTTAAAGCAATGTTAAATAAAAGTATCGTGTTTATACCTCGGGTCAAGTTGGTTCGTTTAAGTCGACGCAAGTCATAATTTACATGCCTTTTTTTTAAAATAACTCCCACCTTCTCGCGCTATCCTTAAGTTTCAATATATAAACATATTTATATGTTTTCAGAGAATATTTTGGAGTTAACACAATATACGAGGATCACGTATGAACCGGACATTTCAGAGGCACGCCAAATTAGGATTATGTCATCATCCATATAACATCACTTATTATTAAGGTAAGTTGGTAACCCTAAAACTCAACCGCACCTCGAAGCACAATTGCTAAAAGTCAAGGTGTGCTCAACAACCATTTAAAAACTTAACATGAACATATTTCAGGCTAGAAAATGAGTTACGGGACCCATAAATAGTGAATTTTGAGTATCTCGACAAGAGAAAGAATATTTTGCAGATAAAACGACATGTTTCTACTAGGCACGACCAAAGTTGAATTTGTGCCAAACGCTCCTCTGACCGAACACGGCTCGTGCCCTGCCAGACACGACTCGTGCCCACTGGCACCGACATCTAGGAGCGTCTGTTAAGTTTTTAAGCGGTTGCTGAGCATACCTTGACTTCTAGCAGTTGCACTTCTAGGTGCGGTTGAGTTTTAGGGTTACCACCTTACCTAAATAATAGGTGAAATTATATGGATGATGGCATAGGGTCAAAATAGACGGATGTTACAGCAAATGCGCAGGAACAATGTAACTTGGCAAAGTCTTGTGTCGATAGTAAGGAGCACCATGTTTTACAAACAGACTTACACCGACCTACAACCTTCGTCAGCACTCTCGTTGATATCTCAAACACTATTATTTCTATTGAATGTCAACCATAATGATACTTTCAGTTACCATATATAATTTTTAATTAGTTATATAATATATTATAATCATATATTCCAAAGTACATAAAAAGAGTTAAAACATAATTGCATAACTTTGTAACATGTCAATTTGAGAGAATCAAACATATGAAATCATTAATTAAGAACAACACATAATCCTAATTTGACGTACCTCTGAAATGTCCGGTTCATACGTGATCCTCGTATATTGTGTTAACTCCAAAATATTCTCTGAAAACATATATAAATATAATATGTTTATATATTAAAACTTAAAGATAGCACGAGAAAGTGAGAGTTATTTTAAAAAAGACATGTAAATTATGACTTACGTCGACTTAAACGAACCAACTTGACCCGGGATATAAACACGATACTTTTATTTAACATTGCTTTAAAGGCTTTGACCAACAACACCTTCGACGGGTCGTATATAGATATTTGTATTAAGGAGTCGTTATCACTTTAGTCATATTAGAAAAATATAAAAGTATATAATTTGGGTAAAAGTAACATGAAGTTTAATCTTTTATATGAAAAATGGCTTACACGAAATCTTGAAGAAACACTTGAAGAAACACAACAAAATGTTGAAATCGTCGCTCATGATAGACTATCTTTCCAACAACTTCTACAACAAATTAAATAGGATTTTTCATATTATGTGGTGCAAAGGGTTTATTGTAGATTTTTTTTTAAAATGCAAATTATTCTTACCAGTAATTTGATTGATATGATTTCTGGTGAGCGCAAAAGTTTTTATAGAATGAATTAATGGATGTAAACGGAACGATCTTGGAACGTTATTTGTAAATCGAAGAAGTCTGGTGTCATCACTGATCAAAATCTTGAAATCACTCCAAAACAAGATGTAATATTCATGTTTGGGTCATTCTTCATAAGGGAAATTCTCAGTTTGAAAACAATATAGTACAAACATGTGGTCTAACAAAATCATGTTTTTGTAAAGCTGAATCAAAGGCTCGGTGACGAAAGCGACCATTCTATGCCTCTAAAAAAAGCAAGCGAGTTAAGTACAAAAAAGGGTTTTTTATTTGGATGAAAAAAGGATCTTACGTTTTGATCGAGAAAAACAATCAAGAATTTGTTTTCACGAACAATAGGCAAAACGAACTCCACCCAAACGAAACAAACTGTATACCAAACTCCATGATGTGTGAGTGATGAAAAAGAGTCAACAATGGAATAGGCGTCCATAACTTATCGTAGGTGATCAAAAGAACCAAAATAATCATAAAATAGTATATAAAGACATACAATTAAAAGCAAAGGCTAAGATATGGAGTCGGAGATTCTTGAGGCACGCCAAATGATTGGACGTCAAACTAACCTTAAATAATTTGAATTATGCAATATCTATTATATTATATAATATTGCAAATATAACAACTTGTCAAATTCACATAGTAATATAGATAAATATAAGAAAACAAACAAAATATATATAAAAGGGCTTAAATCTAGAAGGGGAACTAACCTTATAAAGAGAGAGCAATCAATATTCAATGGTTTTATCTTTGATCTTTTAACTCCAAGCTGGCTAAAATGTAAAACAGAACTTATTCTCATAAGGATCAAATTAACAATGTTAAACAATGACAACCTATTTCTGATTAAAAAAAAGACAGGAAATAAGTGGAAACATCATAATCAAACAATAAACTGTTAAGTATTTTGCTTTTCAAATCTGCAGTAAAACATCATGCTACTATTAAAACATGCTACTTTATAAACATATTTTTATAATCACAATATCTATGGGATTCATATAAACGGGTTAGAATCTATGGGATTCATATCATAATGTATAAGTGAGATTATACTTATCTTTGGAATTTATCATGTTTTAATCAGAATGTAAAGTGAGTTTATATCATCAAACATTGCTGAAGGGGGGCCCTATGCATCTAAGACTTCTTATGTAAAACTTATGAGGTACATACATATAAACATGCTACTTTATAAACACATATAATCACAAAGTTGGAGCCTTAATGGGTCAGAATCTATGGGGTTCATATAAACGGGTCAGTTTTGATTAAAAACATTAAAGTTGGATCCTTAATGGGTGAAATCTATTGGTACCATTTTCAGCCATTGTCGTTATCAAGTTGTTAGAAAAGCATCTTAAGCACGTGCTAATATCATTAACTAAACAGGAAAATTTCATTTCTGAACATAAAGCAGCCCATTTATGTATCTGGGTGTGTTTGAGTAATCAGATTGTAAACAAATGGAATGTAGGAAATAGTCTTGGGTTGCAGTTGTAATTATCAGATACTCAAATGTTTGATTGTTTGCCAATTTCAACCATTTAACATTAATAGATAAAATTACCTACATGAAGTAAAAAAATTAGAGACGGTGTGTGAAATGAAAATAAAAGCCCCTAAATTCTGTTGCAATTTATGTGGTCTCAAAGAGATTAAATCATAATGATCTCAAATGAAAATAAAATCCTCTGACATATTACCCTTCATCAGTTCACCAATCAACCAAAACATGTGAAGTCAAATGTCAGACACTTTGTCAAAGTCAAAATAATGTCGGAAAGCTTCATTATGTGTTAATCCTATGCATATTTTGCCTTCAGTTACTAATATTATAACAGGTTCTATTCACTGAACATATTTAACAGATTCTATTCACTATACATAAATATAGACATCCATTCACTGCATTTAACAGATTCTATGGTTGCTTTGTATAATCACATTCACTTATATAACTCAAAATTGAACAATTTATATAAACCTGAAAACATGCACTTCAAAATACTTAAAGAAGTATAGTATTTTATTTAAAATTACAGCAAAGGCAGTTAAGAAAATACTGAGAGTTAACTCTTTTATTGTTGTCATCATGTTAGATAGAAAAAATACTGCTGCACACTAAAGACCTTTTTGAATCTAAGTCGAGATTTATATTAAAAGTAAAGATAGTAATACACACTAAAGTAGATATGTTCATTTTTAAGGTGTTCTTTATCTGTTCAACTTGAAGTAACTTTCATGTTCAAACATCATACATGTGAAGGTCATTAAGTTATGGCATCTTAGTTCAGACATTCCTTTGTCAAGTAGTTTTATGTTCACTTTTAAGATGTTCTTTATGTGTGACTTGCAGTAACTTACCTCTGGCATCTTACTTCAAAATAAAGTGATTTGTCAAGATTTGTTTTTAGTTCTTAATGGTGATTACTTACTTTAAGCATTCTAACTCATTAAAATATTTATGATTATTAAACTTTGACCACAATAATACGTGAGTATGGATCAATTTCATCTATTTTTTAGTCCCCTTTTGAATACCAAGTTTTATACTAACCAAGATTCGGATCAGTTTCATCTATGGTTCCATTTTAGCTTCTATTCTGAACCATTTCTACCCATTTTGAACCCATCATTCATGTTAAGGTGAGCTTGTTACATGTGCAGGCTGGCCTTAACAAAGATGTGCAGTCATCACGTTTAGCTTGTTACATGTGCAGGTTTTAAAGTGACTTTGCCTAATTTCATGGTTAATATTTGCTATGTTATGCTTTTAAGAAAAGGTTTCAGTGAAACTGATGTAACTAACAGGGGCTTTCTATTAAAAAAGAAACAAATTATGGTACTTAGAAAGCATGCTAAATAGCCCATCCCTCATCCTCATCCTCATCCTCATCCCCATCTCTATAATTTATATTTTATTATTACCTTTTCTCTCTTTCTCTTTCACTCACAAACACAATTAAATAATACTTTTTTATACCTTCATCATTACCTTTTCTCTCTCTTTCAATCACACAAAACCCCAAATTTTAAGAAATCACCAGATTTTGTGGTGAATCTTGATGGTGTAACGATGTAGCCGCCGCCACTATATGCCACATCACCACCCCACTAACCTACTATCTTGGTATTACGCATGGCCTGATGGATCTAAAATCTCACTTTTTGACCTCGCGTGGTTGTCATGAAGCCTAACTGGTGCCTAACTTGTGCAATTGGGATTTCTCTTGTTTTTCACGGGAGTTTCTTATCGGATAAGTGGATAAAATGAGTTTCTTAGTTTGATCGATGGTGTAAAAGGAAAGGTTCGGTTCAACATGGGGTTAGACAGGGTGACCAATTGTCGTTAATTTTATTTTTAATTGAGGTGGAAGCTCTTTAATTGGCAATGGTACTCCAAGCATGTGATCGACTTTGGGATCTTTTGTCACACCCTCAAAATCTACCCGCAGAGTATAACCGCGAGGCGTGTGACAAACCAGGACCTGAGTCATTAGCCATACTAAACCATGCAAGAAAACAATTTTTAACACATGCGGAAGCATAAATAAGGCTAAGTAAAAATGTTGCGTAAAACACGCGCCCAAAACCTTATCGGAAACAAATAACCCAAAAATGTTTTAAAACCGAATCTCAGACCCAGATGAGATGCATGCATCCTAATCGTGCTCAGTAACTAGATACCTCAGAAAACATTCTAAAGTGTGTCAACACAAAGGTTGGTGAGTTCAAAGGTTTAAACAAGATGTAAGTTTAAGAGTTTACAGAAATGTAATCACAGTTATATCATTAGCTAGCTAGTTTGTGTTTCAATGCCACTATGAGTTCGCAACCGAAGCGTGATTATTTGTGTTTGTTGCCTTTCCGCCTTGTCTAACACGAACAAGGGCGTTGATTAGGACAAATATTACACCCGTTTGACCTCCAGTCAAGTTAGAGCGACTAACTCGGGCGGGGTTTGTCAGACCTAGTAGTACTACCCAATACCTGCTCGTTATCATCCATATATTAACGACCCGATATGTTAAGGACTTTTAAGGATGTTATGTAAGCACATAAGTGGAAAGATAGTATAACTGAATTACCAGATGTCAATGTTTGTAAGCATGTTTGTAAGCATGTTTGTATGTATGTTTGTAAGCGTGTTTTCTCCCCCAAAGGAGATACTTAAAAAGCGGGGCAGTGAACTCACCTTAGGGTGCACAGCAAGATAAACCTCGTAATCCGGTGAATCCTTAACAATCACCTAATGAGCACATAACCATAAGTGTGTGGCTAATGTACTAACAACACAATCTAGACGACTATGATTTGCCAATTGTCCCATTGACTCAAAGTGCGTGTCATTTTCCAAAACGACAGGTGATAATGGCGGTTAACCCAAATTAACCCTTAAGAATGTTCAATTCAAACATGTTATAACGATCGAAAAATTATTTTTATTGTACGTTGGTATTTCCCAAAAATACATGCGATTGAATGTACGGATTATATATATTTTGAACATTCTAAATATATATATATATACATATATATATATATATATATATATATATATATATATATATATAGATGATATAAAATACCGATAAGCTAAATCAACGAGTAAGAATTCCATGTAATCATTTGGCCAGATAAATACACATATATTTACAACATATATACGTATAACATGTTTGTAAACAACTTTTAACGAGCGAGTAAATGGAACGTTAATTTTAATCTTTAGAAACTCCAATAATACGAGATTTGGTCAAAAATTACATGTTTGATGGTTACGAGGCTTAGGAAACGTTCGGGATGGATCGGGGATCAAATATGTGGCATAGAGAGTCAAAAATAACAAGTAGAAAAAAAAATTATAAGTTTTAGAGCTCACCAAGGTCGAACCCATGACCTAGGGTTTAACTTGATAAGGCTCATACCATAAGACAACATCTTGAACACGTTTTTAACCAGATTATAATTATAAGACTTTGACCCATTTTTCCTTGAGAAGAGGAAAGGAATGACTAAAACAGAAATTAAAAGAAAAAAAAATGGTTGACCGCTAGAGTTGAACCCACGAACACGTTTAAAAACAAGAAGAATAACCACTGGGACAACATCACATTGTTGGTTAAATTCAATTTAACCATGTATTTATATTATACTATTCTGGTGTCTTCTTTTTCACTAAGAAACCCTACAGGTCCATCCGCAGGGCGGACCTACCCGTGGACCCCCTCAACTTCGTACGTAAAGCGAAAATTATACGAATGATTTTTTTTTGATATAAGGAGTTATTAAATAGTTAGTTTGATAAAAAACAATCAAACTCTTCTCTAGCCTAATGGTAAGGTCGTTGCCTGATTAATGAATGGTCAAAGGTTCGAAGTTGGTCTGCACCATTTTTACCTGTTATTTTTTTAATTTATTTTTAGTGCAATTATAATTGATCTACCATTAATTAGTGCAATTAATTGCATTTAATGCAATTAAATCATGATTAATAAAACTCTATAATCACACATTTTATCTCTCCATCCAAAAGAAAGATGAATCCCTGATTTACGTAAATGTAATATAAAATAATGAAATTTACGCCTAATATTAAAATTGTTATGATAAAAATGAGATAACGAAGACTACGTATATGTAACAAAAAGTCTACAAGTTACATATATGTAACTTGATGGTTACGTATATGTAACCTATACATGTAACAAAAAGTTCACAAGCCACTTATACAAATTACATATATGTAACAAGTTACATATAGGTATGATTATTAAAATCATATATGTCTTATTTGACAACCCGATCAAGACCAAATTTCTTTATATATGTGTTCTATGAAACTGAAATATCTAAAAGTATTGACCCCGTAAAAAAAATTATGGACATCCTCAAAAAAATTTCTAGTTCCGCCCCTGTCCATCCGCCATTAACGTTTAAAAAGAGATACGAAAAGGTCACAGAAGCATGTTAAGTATTCCTGTTTCAAACTATAATTTCAGTCATACCTATTAGGGAGATGGACACCAAGACTCTGATGAATGACGAGGATATTTACGGACCCCGGCGGTTTGATCCGAGCTCGACAATTACCCAGTTGTTCCTCGCCGGTGATATTCACAGTGATAGCATACGACGAACAATTAAGGTGGTTGGTGACCGGCCAGAAGTGTGACAGTGGTTCTAAACGGTAAAGAAAAGTGACGGAATTCGGTGGTCGGAGGGTGGTGTTTTTCACCGGTTCTTTGCGGTGGCTCTTACAATCTTACGGGTCCAAGGAAACTTGAGAGAGAGAGAGGTGTTGATGGTGGTTATTGAGTGCGGATAATGATAATCGAATTGAAAGAATTGTGGATTATAAGGTTGTCGGGTCGTACGCCGTAATCGACGGAGAGCGAATTGAATCCGGCCGAAAGTAAGGAGCATCGGTTTTCATATTGGATAGAAATTAAGTTTGCCAAAATGGCAGAACTAGTCCCTTAGTTATTATTTATTTATTTATTTATTTATTTATTTTCCACAATAACGAATTAAGTTTCAGCTATTGGCAGAAATGGTTCCTCCAGATTTTGATAGATAAAATTTAATTTAGGAATGGCAAGATTAGTACCTCGTAGTTTAGAATACTTAACTCACAACTAACCAACATAACGTTATATAATACGCGTGCTACGGATAGTCATTTGTTTTATAGAATGCATGATATTCTATATTTAAATAAATACACCAAATATTAGAATTAAAACTTAACTTATAAAACCGTAAGTATTTGAACCACATATAATCATGAAACGTTTTACGTGAAACGTCACATAAAATCATAAGGTATGAATATAGTTCCACATGAAATCATAAAACACCTAGTTCACATCAAACCGTGGATCGTGCATATTGATTATGTTTGCTAGTTTAATTCACCGACGTCTAGACTCAAGTGCAATGCTCGTGTAGTGACGATCACACAGAACCCTAATTTGCGTGTAATGCAATGCATGCTTGTTCTAATAACGTTCGTAGTAACGTAAGTTCGTAATAACATATGTTTGTGTTAGCCAAGAATCACCTGAAAAGTCGAGTTGTCACATCTTTTTAAGGAATGTTAGGTTCCTGATTGATTGTTTCACATGGGAGAAGCTTAGTTAGGACCTATAGGGCCCCGGTCCCCCTGTTTTTCGCTTAGTAATGCTAATTTTTACCCCGAACCTACCAAAAAATTTTATATACTGAGTTTGGCTCTCTTTGATTTTTTTTGTTTAAGCTCCGCCAATAGTTTCACACCTTCTATACGCTAATGAAGCAATTTTTATGGGTGAGTGGTCTCAATCAAACATTCAAAACTTGTTCTATATACCTAGATGTTCTAATCTTGCATTTTATTTGTGGCGGGTGGATACGGATTGTGTTCATCTCATGACGAACTCTTTTTATCGTAAAGTGGGTTGATTCCCCTTCACTTATTTGGGACCTTCTGTGGAGTGTGGAAAGTAACACAAACTTTGTTAAAATTGGTCACCACTGCGTGCTCAAAAGATAGATAAAAAATGGGAAAATGGCGAGAATAGCCATTTTTGACCAAGAAAATCAAAATCTGGCCACCTCTTTTTAGCCTTCATCAAAGTAGCCAAAATAAATACACCAATATGAATGTGACACCTGAGATGTCTCGGCTCCCCGGTGACACTTGTACTTTTCTGACATCACGGCTAAATACTGGTCCCACTTCACATCCAATAAATTAACGACAAATGTGCAAGTAATGTTTGAGTAAACCGTAGCACCCGAGCCTGCCACATGTATTTTACAATTCTGAGCCGTTTCAACAAACCCTTCTAGTCATTGTTGAAGCCGGCGAATTGGTCATGGCTCAGCCGACGGCATAGATAGCCGGCAATGTATGGGCTAACATTAATTAAACGGCTAATGTTAGCCGTTTAATTATCTTCATACACGTTATGAAAATATAAAAAATAGAATTTTGTTTATATACGCAATAAAAACTGACTTGACGAAAAAAACTCATAAATGTTTATACCACATTATTATGAGAAATACAGTTAATATTTCATATACTATTTAGGCACTAAAAAATAAACTGGAGGAAAATATATAAAATGACATCAAAGTACTAACTACAAATATATAAGAGTGATCACGCAACTCCGGAAGGTCTCTTCTAGGGTAAAATTTAATCCGGTATAACTAAGGTTCCGGGGTAAAATATAATCCGGTGTCGATAAGTTATCCCGCTATAACATATCTTCCGGGGTAAAATATAATCCGGTATAACTAAGGTTCCGGGATAAATTATAGACCGAGATGTCATTAATATTCGTCTGTTGTTTTGGTATAAAATATGGTGGTGGTTTATTGTTTGGTGGTTAATGTTATAATATTGTTGTTTTTAATATACAAATTAATAATCGTAAAAAAAAATGTACATGTTTCACTAAAAATTTGTATTTTTTTTACAACTCCCAAAGGATAGGGGTGTATTATTATAGTTTTAGTTTAGTTAATATTATTACATAATTTAACTTGTATAATAACGTAAAAAATTTGAATTTACGTTATTTTTATTGAACATGCAAAATACCACTTTTGTTTCGTATTCCAAGGCGTCGAAGTCGACGTCAAATCAAATTGAATACGTGTCCGTCCATCTACTTACTACGTGGGTTGGAAACCCCACTTTTCCGTATATATATATATTGTGTGGTGTAAAGGATTTGGATTTACAAGCCCTAACTCCTCCAAACCCTAGAAAACACCTCACTCAAATCTACACCATGCCGTGGAGTGAATGCGAAAAACTCTGCCTGGCGTCGGCATTCCTCGACGTCAAAAAAGACACGAAGCCATGAGAAGAGGAGGAGTTCTGGCATCGAGTCTACACCCATTTTCACATGCTCTACGGTGTTGAAACTGAACACCGTAGTGAAGATCAGCTACGAAACAAGTGGGGTAGCATCCGGTTCAAGATCGACATGTTCAAGGTCCTATATAACATGATCGACGAGGCCGACGAAGATAAGAGGATCGACGAGGCTCAGATTGAATACATTGTGGAGTTTCACCGTGTGTTCAAGGAACTCAGCGTGTGGGCCCTCATGAAGAACAAGAACCTGGACCCTCCAGGTGGACCCTACTGGTAGAAATAGAATTTTATCTTGTAATTTTTGTTTTGGATGTTTAGTAGTTTAAATGTCATGTTTTTATTTTAATATATTGTATATGCAGTTTGGGTTATAGCCCAAACAATTTTGAAATTTAATGGTGTATTTGTGGATATGTATAGTTGTTCCCATCATAAAACCTCCGCCGAAATTTAATGGTGTATTTTGAAATTATTGGTTCAAACCAATAATTTCTGTGTGTGTATGACGTTTTATAAATTGTCAAAATAGGTAGTGTATTAAGCAAACAACATAAAAACAACATAAACCTACATGCTTACTAGACAAACCTAAACATAAAAAGGAATTTCAGGGTGGTGGTAGCCAAACTAAAAGTACAAACTAGAACCCCGGGGTTTGGAGGTCATTGTGTTTAAGGATAGGCCACACGTTCCGGAGTTTGAATTCTCCATGATACTCCACCAAGTATTCAATCTCCACCCTATCCAAAAGCCTGTCTTCATCATCGTCTTCCATCAAATAGTATAGAACACTGAACATCTCAACCCTGAGCCGTATAGACATCCATTTGCCCCGGACTTCAACCTCAGACCTGTGGTGAACCTCCTGACCAAACAAAACATGGAAATGATTGACAACCCTTTCCCAGAAATCGTCGACTTCCCCATCCACAAATGCGTGTTGGACCTCCACGAACGCCTGGGCCAAGCACATATCCTCCCTTTCGCTCCACATGGTTTGCTTAGGGAGATGGATGTCAAAATATTTGATATGATATTTTGATAGTAATAGTTTTATGGTTTAATGCATATTTATAGAATAATGCAAGTATTATGTAAACCGTTTCCCGGTGGCGGGAACCTAAGCTTCTGTTGGAGGTAGAACCTGACGTAAAAATGATGATGGCTAATCTAGGGAAATAATGATGAAGCAGGTTTAGTGTGTGGTATAGTTCTCACCGGCTAAATTTAGGGGGGAAATTAATATTAGATAACATATAACGCCACTCAAGTACACAAGTCACCGGATGAGGCATCCCCCAGCAAAAATTAATATTAGATAACTCATAATATTTTTATTTGGGAAATAAAAAAATAATATTACCTAGTTAAATACCGGAGTCCGGATAGAAATTCCGAGATAATGGTTCAACCGTAAGACATATTTATTATTTCCGGGTGAATGACATCAACCGAGATAATTGACATTGGGCTTATCCGGTAGAACGTCCGGATTGTTTGAATGCTCCGGGAGTTGTGTAAACCAAAACCTGACGTAAACATGATGACGACTAATCGTAGGGAAATAATGATGAGGCAGGTTTAGTGTGTGGCATGGATCTCACCAGCTAAATTTAGGGGGGAGAAATGACGCGTGGGTTCTAATAACGCCACTCAAGTACACAAGTCACCGGATGAGGCATCCCCCAGCAGTAATTAATATTAGATACCTCATAATATATATTTTTGGGAAATAAAAAAATTAAAAATACCGGGTTAAGTACCGGGACAAGGACTGGTCACCCAATCCGGATACAATCTTCCGAGATAACGTAATCTGAGATAATGGTTCAACCGGAAGACATCCTTATTATTTCCGGGTGAATGACATCAACCGAGATAATTGACATTGGGCTTATCCGGTGGAACTTCAGGACTGTTTGAATGCTCCGGGAGTTGTGTAAACCAAAACCTGACGTAAAAATGATGACGGCTAATGTTAGGGAGATAATGATGACACACCTTTATTGTGGTGATAGATCTTTTACCGCCTAAATTTAGGGGCCATCAGAACAATCAATTGTATCCAGCAACGAAAATTATTTTTGTGTTAGACCGATATTAAATATTTTTTAATACCTCAATAAACAAAACTTTAAATTGTAATGGAAGGTTGAGTATGGAATAAAAATTGGGAAAAAACAATATTTAATTAATCCGAGATAACGTAATCCGAGATAATGGTTCAACCGAAAGACATCCTTATTAATTTCGGGTCAATGAAATCAACCGAGATAATTGACATTTGGCTTATCCGGTAGAACCTCAGGACTGTTTGAATGCTCCGGGAGTTATGTAAACCAAAACATGACGTAAAAATGATGACGACTAATGTTAGGGAGATAATGATGACGCACCTTTATTGTGGTGATAGATCTTTTACCGCCTAAATTTAGGGGCCATCAGAACAATTGTATCCAGCAACGAAAATTATTTTTGTGTTAGACCGATATTAAATATTTTTTTAATACCTCAATAAAAAAACTTTAAATTGTAATGGAAGGTTGAGTATGGAATAAAAATTGGGAAAAAACAATATTTAATTAATCCGAGATAACGTAGTCCGAGATAATGGTTCAATCGGAAGACATCCTTATTGATTCTGGGTCAATGAAATCAACCGAGATAATTGACATTTGGCTTATCCGGTAGAACCTCCGGAGTGTTTGAATGCTCCGGGAGTTGATTCGTTACCCTAAATCCGCCTGGTAATAACGGCCCCCCTTATTGCCAATAAGGCCCAAGAAAATACATAAGCCCACTGTTATTATTATTACAATGTAAAATATTTAAATTTGGATATTTTAATGTTTATTCTAATTATTAGGGCTAAATCATGCGGATCCTGTACCCGGAGCTAAATTAAAATCCGGCCATTATTTTTGGAATTTCCTATATACGCTACGTTCTAACTATCATCGAAACTAGGGTTTCAAGAGATCTGACTGGTGCACCGCCCTCTCAGGTAATTGTCTGAATTCCGTGATCCCAGACAACTTGGGGGTCTTGTACATCTAAGGGCTCCGTATGGCAAATTTACATGGTTTTTTCAAGGTTATTCTAAAACCGGCACTTGATTTCTTGGTTAGTAGCTTAATTTAACAACTCCATATGTATTATATTTATTCCCCTACTAATCTCATTCAATCTTTATCAGCCCTTGCCTCCAGATGCAGCTCAGGTCCACTTCCCACAGCTTCACTTCCCAAATATTCCTCCGAACCACCGTATTACCCTTTGGTATTCTGAGGATAAGCATTGGGAGGTCGGTTTCGGTATTAGAAACCTGCATCTCTCTTTCACACACGGTTGGAGAGATGTCGTTGAGGGTATTCATTTGGTTCAATTCTGCTGGGTGACTTTCAATCGAGTCAGTGCTGAGAGATACGACATGGTGGTCTACTCTCCCAATGGTTGTGATATCAGAGACTGGAATGAGAATGGACCGGTTGTCGCTGAAGGACAGAATAATGCTGGTGATGTTGATATCGAAGAGGATAACCTTGAGGATTCCGACGATGATGTGGTTGTAATGGAGGGTTGGGGGGGGGGGTGATGAAAACCATGAGGTTGTGGATCTGGAGGTTGTAAATGACGGAAACCTGGAGGCCGTTGATGATGGAGGTGAACATGTAGATGTTGTGGGTGGTATGAATAATGTTAATCAGGAGCCTGTGGAGGCTATTGAGGTTGAGGATGTAGCAGATGCTAATTTTGCAAATGAAGACAACTCAGAATATTTGTTTGATGAGATCGTAACTGCTAGGGCCCGTTTTGTAAGTTTTTAGATTATTAATTTCACATTTTAATTTTAAATAAATTTATACACCACATCGCAATTACGGTCCCCCCCCCCCCCCCATTTTGGTTTTAATTGGCTGTTTATTCGATTTAGAGGTTGCCTAATAAATTGGCTCCCATTGCACAACTAGCTCATGAAGAGATGGTAGGATTTAGATTTGAAGGAGGTGGAAATTGGCTGTTACAGGTCAGACATGAGATGAATATGGGACGTCCCCGGTAATGCTAAATACCAGTTCATTAATATCATTCTGAATATGAATCCGATTCCTAGTGTTCAAATCCTAATTAAAAGTTATGTTGTTCATATAGTTTTTGGATATCTGGATGGTTGGATTTTGCCCAAAGGCATGAAATCGAAATAGGGCAGCAAATGCGGCTGAGGTATGGTTCTGAAGAACGTATTCTTTTATCAATTGTCTAGCTATGTGGGTGAATTTTGTTAGTATGCCTGATTATTTGTAGACAGTGATGGTGGTCTTAAAACATTTAGAGTTTTTTTTTTGGTTTGGATGACATATGTACTGATGGTATGGTTTCTAATGGCAAGTCCCTTGTAAATTATGTAGGTTATGGTATTGTGCACCTTATAATTTGTTACAACAAGCAAAACACAATTATTAATATTGACAAACATCGTATAGATTACATCCATTAATCATCATGACCAAGATCATAAACGAAATCATGTAAGGTGTTTTGGGAAACAAACTCCTTAAATCCAGACTCGTCAACGTTAATTGGTTCTTTGTGTGTATTACCATGGTCATGCTTTCTTCCTAGTTGGGATGCCATTGGCTTGTTGCATATGTCACGATGATGTCCTGAACCACCACACCTAGAACATTTTAGTGGGGGTGTTACCTCTCCTTGAGATGGAATTCTTTTGTTCGCATGTGGTCGACCTGCTTGTCGTTTTTTCATTATAGATGGTTGGAGGTTTATTAGGTTATCAGGCTGCTCCTATTCTGATTCATCAGGTAGTGGTTTGATTGAGTCCATGTATGTTTGTTTATATACATCACTCCTGAACCAAACCATAGCCCAATGGCTAACATCATTTTGCTTTAAAAATCTTGACACCGCGATAACATGACCACATGGTAACCCAGATAGCTGCCAAACACGACATGAACACGTCTTGTTCTCCAGATCTACTAACCCCGTTCTAAACCTATCAGCGACCTGGAAGTGCAAAAGGTCAATACCAGATACTTTCCAAGTCGCGCAATGCGGTATTTTTTTGCCAATTTTCTTAGTGGCCCAATCAGTAAGTACTTGTCTGCTTGCAGCTGTAATTTTAAATTTTATAATAACAAATTAGAGGGAAATATTATAATGGAAAACCATATACAAAATGAAGAATTACCCCCTTTTTGTCCACGTTCAAAATACCACTCTTGAACAGATGAACGGAAGAACTCAAGAAGTTTGGTGATTGGTAATTGTCTAGAATTTGCTGATAAGGCGTTCATGGATTCAGCACTGTTTGAAGTCATGATATTGAATCTGGCACCTGGTGAATGAGCCCTTGACCACTTTGTTATGTTGGCATTTTCAAGGATTTCCTTCACATGTGGGACGGCATCACATAATTCCTTTAAAGTTTCTTCACAATCAGCTACTCTGTAGGATTTACATGCTTTCCACCACATAGCTTTGTGTTTTTTTGAGGTATGTGAACTACCAAGATTGAGATTCATGAGAAGATGACGACAACAAATCCCATGAAATGCTTGTGGAAAAACTTTTTGAACACCGAAAGCTATTGAAGCAGCTCTATCTGAAACAACTGATAGTGGATCCTGGTTTCCAATGCATTCTTTTAGCTTTGACAAAAACCATGTCCACGATTCACCGCTTTCACTTTTACCAATCCCATATGCAAGTGGTAAAATCTGATTGTTGCCATCCATGGCGACAACCAGAAACATTGTCCCCTTAAAATCTCCCTTTAGATGTGCCCCGTCAATTATAATAACTGGTCTTAAAAATTTGATGTAACTTGTTACCTGAACCAAACAACAATAAGTGATCATCACAGGAAATTTTTTATAAACCCTAAAATTCATGTAAAGTTTGGGGACATACCGCTACACCAATAGCCATAAAACACATTTCAAAACGATTTTCTTCATCAACCAGTATATCGGTTACACTGCCAGGATTTGCCAATTCAAGGTTGTAAAAATAATATGGTAGTTGAGAGAATGAATCAAAACAAGTTCCTTGGAGCATTTCAAGGGCATAGGATTTACCCCGCCATGCTTGATGGTAGCTGAGATGTATCTTATACTTCTCTTGAATATCATGGATAATCTCTTTCCCACGATATGTTCAACCGCCAATATTCAAACCATCTTTAATCAACTCACCTACTACCTTCTTATTTGCCTGCCTTATATGGGGATACGTCTATGTCTTCGAGCATGTGTGTTGGGGGTTGAAATGTTTAACATAAAACTGACCTAAATCACTATACTTGTAAGACCGGAGAACCCATTGGCAACCACTGAATATACACTTCGCTGTGTATCTTGTGGTAGACGACCTTACAACTTTGATTTGGAAAGAATCTTCAATACACATTAATCCAACCTGTAACTTGAGCTCACCCTTATCCTTATAAATAGCTCCTTCATAAACACGAGCAGTGGATAAGATACTTTTCTGAACTTTAGCCACATTTACTTGGGTAGATGGCTGCATTGGGATTGGTTTTAAAACATCATTTTGGTTCCCTAAAATATTCTGAGAAAATGGAGAAACAGAATAGGGTGGGAAATTTAGATCTGGAATTTCTTCCTTATTTTTGCATGAAGAAGATGAACCAACACTTGGTTCTTCAACAACATAAACTTTACACGTCTCATTGGGACTCTTTTGTATCATTATAAACATAAGTTCAACATCGCCATCATCAGTTATGTCAATAGGATCGGCAAGAGTAGGTATTAAATAAGAAATCCTGGTTATGTTACTAATCAAAAACTTTTCAGAAATGACATTTTTCAACTCGGGAAAACTCATACCAAAATTCAAACATAACATTCGTTTAGTACAATCGTAGGGGAGGTAATCAATCGAACCATTTGTAATTGACCATGCCCCACCAACATAAACAGGAACGTTAAAAGAAGACATTGAAGAAAAATATGAAGATTCAAATTCAAAGCAAGAAATTTTTTTCTAACATACAGGTTTAAGAGTATGAAACTCGAGGACTTCAAATATTATATTTAGTCTGATAAAGATTTGGTGCTAAACTAAGCCGTCAAATAATACGGCTTTATTCAGCCGGCTAACACTTACAAGCCGTCACCGCATTCAGGGCCACCTGGCAGGCTCGGGTGGTTTGGATTAAGCCATGTTCCAGTGCCTCGGCTAACAAGAAACGGCAACCATGTTTTGCCGTGATAACTACGTGTGCGGTTTTTACTGGTTTGTGGTGGGACCGTTTGTATCCGGGATAACTACGTGTGCAGTTTATTAGTTTGGAGGTGGGTCCAGAAGGTAGCCGGGTTGTCAGACGGGGACAAGTGTAATACATCCATAGGTTGTTTCATGCCAAGTGTCACATTCATATTGGTGTATTTATTTTGGCTACTTTGATGAAGGCTAAAAAGAGGTGGCCAAATTTTGATTTTCTTGGTCAAAAATGGCTATTCTCGCCATTTTCCCTAAAAAAATTGTCTCATGGAAATAACCTAAAGCTTTGTGTAACGGAGGTAGAGCGACTTTAGTAAGATTGGTTCGTCGAAGAATTCCATTATGCTTCCTAGCATTGTTTAAGGCTCCGAGTCAAGTCATAGATTCAATGGAACGGATTCGTCGGTATTATTATGGGAAAAAGAGATCTCGAGCAAGAAAATCTGGCGAGTTGCTTAGAAGAAATTTTTGGCTGGCCAAAGAATGGGGTGGTATGGGCATTGGGAGCATTCAAGCTACGAATATTGTTATATTAGCAAAGTGGTTATGGCGCTTCAAAACAGAATATTAAGTTTGTGTAATGATCATTATTAAACATAAAATACAAACATCTCACAACTATAGTTTATATTATTGAAACATATCTTACTTTTAGAGTAGGATATGACACAATATAAAAAACTACTCTCAATAAGACCCTAACTTATTCTAACATGCCTTTTATGTTATGAAATAGTTCTATTATATTGGTGAAGAGCATATTTTGCTTTGACTAATTTTTAAGTAGTTGAATTTTCTATAACCATTTATAAGTTATTATATTGAGAGTTGATTTTACACGGAAAAAAATGATTCGTAAACTTAAAGTACAAAGTTCTGTTTGTCTTGTTTTGGTGTTTCTAAGAAACGTAAGAATGATAATTGACAAATTGGGCAAAGACCAATAAGGAGTCAATGAGTCAAGTCTTGATAGTTTGTCTTCATCACAAAGTTTAATTTGATCGAAAGTGATGTTTTTTCGGTCAACTTGTTTAAAAGACTTCATTTTTACACAAAAACTTTCTTTCAACTTGTTTAAAACTTATAAATTATTCTGCAGTTTCTTCTGGTGTATTGTTTTATTGTAAATTAGTAAAATGGCTTTGAAGTCTAGATTGTCTTTTTTTTTTCTTCTAAAATGTTGGATTATGATAACCACATGAAACTTTCCTAGTGTGTCCAAGCTAGCTACTTGCGTTTCAAAGGGGTTAATGTTGAATAATGGACAAGAATCAATAAATCAAACTTTTGAATGTCTTAGTCAATGTGGAAAAAACTACCAAAGTGATAGAAAATCTGTTGATTTTTTTTTGGCATAGAAAGTGGGGCAAGTTGACTCTGTCAATGTGAAAGCTTAGCTTATTAATGGACTTATCAACACTAATGTATATAATGTGATATTTATGGAGTCACAAGGATGCAGGTCACAAGTTGGATCCATCTCTAATAACTTCTCATTGGAAAAATGATTCCCGTCTTCCTTTTCATGTCGGTTCTCTTCTCTTGTTCACCTCTCATTCACTTTGTTATAGGCGGAAACATTTCTACGCCTATCTGCCCTGAAAGCTTCAATTGTCCGAATTTGTCTTCGCTCAAATACCCATTTTACAATGTCACTGACACACAATGTGGGCTGATCAAGGTCGATTGTACTCCGAAAGGTGGGAAGATTCATCTTGGAGGAGGTACATATGAAATTGCTAAGAAGAATCATGAGTTTGATCATAATCCTGATGATTATTCTCGTTATATACGCATCATCAGAGACGTGACATTTGACAATCTTGTGAAAAGGAATAGTTGTGAAGCACTTATGAATAATTTGACTTTTCCAACAAGTCCAAGCCCTCTTCTGTATTCCATTTCAATGCATATGCCTTCCAACATCACTCTCTTCAAATGCACAAAAAATCTCACTTATTTCAACACATGATTACAAGAGCTACAACAAATGCGAAGATTACACTTTCTACTATAACTACGTGAATGGAACAGTTCCAAGTGACCTCCCACATTCATGTCAAGTAGTTCACCTACCTGTGAAAGGGCGCAGGAGACGAGGACTTGATGAAAACAACATATTTACTCTTCTCTCTCCCGCTCTCCAAATTTCCTTTAAACTGTCACGTACCTGTGAGGACTGTTACCAAAAAGGCTACCGGTGTGATACTAGAAGTGGACATGTTCAGTGTTCATATGCCATAAACGTAAAGGGTATTTTTACCTTCTTTTTTCCTGTTCTATCTTCCTTAACTTTTACCTTACTATACGAGAATGATATACTTTTGTTAGGGTAATTTGCATCTTATGTGTTATTATTGGCTATTTAAATGCACACACCAGAGTTGATGCCTTAACAAAGTCTTGAAGTTATTTTATCATACAACTAATATTTTATATTTGGTTGCTACACAAGAACACCAATTCCAAATAAGGGTAATTTGCATATGGGATCCTATGTGTTATTATTTGATACAAAATGCATACACCTGAGTTGATGCCTTAACAAAGTCTTGAAATTACTTCTTGTCACATATCATACAAGTAATCTTTTATCATTTGGTTACTGCATAAGAACACCAATTCCAAACAAGGGTAATTTGCATATGGGATCCTATATGTTATTATTTGATACAAAATGCATGCGCCTGAGTAGATGTGTTAACAAAGCCTTGCAATTATTTCTTGTCATATATTATACACCTAATCTATTATTATTTAGTTGATGCAGGAAAACAAGCCACAAAAAAGAAACTGATCATTAAGATTCTTGGTAATATGCCTCTTTCCGATCTTACGTGCTAAGTGTATATATATATATATATATATATATATATATATATATATATATATATATATAAAGATATGAATTCATAGACACACATAAACGTAGGAATCTGTATCTGAATGTGTTTGATTTTCTTGTTCTAGTTATAGTTGGATCAGTCTCCGTCCTTGCGATGTCTTTTATCATAGTCATAATCTGGCTTCATTGTAAGAAGAAACGATTTTTCTATGTCTCAACAAAGAACAAATCTCCACACCTTGAGGACATAAGTCTCTCATGTGGCGTTTGTGTCTTCTCCTATAAGGAGCTTGAGGACGCCACCCAAAATTTCGACCCTTCTAGTGAGCTAGGGGATGGAGGTTTCGGAGCTGTTTATTACGGTGAGAACTTGACGATTCAAATAAAAATGTCACTCATTTTTTATTTTCACTTGAAAGATCCCTACCTGATCTTTCTATCTTTCTAAATAAGGTAAACTTCAAGATGGGCGAGAAGTTGCAGTGAAGAAACTTCATGAACACAAGTACAATCGAGTTCAACAATTCATGAATGAGGTTGACATCCTCACCAAGTTGAGGCACCCAAATCTTGTAGTTCTCTATGGTTGCACCTCTAGACTAAGCCGTGAACTTCTCCTTGTTTATGAGTACGTTCCCAACGGCACCGTTGCGGATCACCTCCATGGCGAACAAGCAAATCCAAACCTGCTAACATGGCCGATACGCATGAACATTGCTATTGAAACCACAAGAGCACTAGTGTACCTTCATGCATCTGAAATCATACATAGAGATGTAAAGACTAATAACATTCTTCTTGATCACAATTTCTCTGTGAAAGTAGCGGATTTTGGTCTCTCAAGGCTCATACCGAATAATGTCACTCATGTGTCAACAGCTCCTCAGGGAACTCCAGGATACGTGGATCCACAATATCACCAACGCTATCAATTGACAGACAAGAGCGATGTTTACAGCTTTGGGGTAGTACTGATTGAATTAATATCGTCAATGGTGCCTGTCGACTTAAGCAGGTCTCAGGACGAGATTAGTTTGGCTAACCTCGCTCTAAACAGGATCCAAAGACGTGCAGTTGATCAACTAATCGACCCAGATTTAGATACAAATCCTGAAATCTTGAACATGATCACATTAGTAGCAGAACTGGCATTCCGATGTTTACAGTACGATTCAGATATGCGGCCTACAATGAATGAGGTGCTAGATACATTAATGGAAATTCAATCTTTCGGTAGAGTAGATGCTTATGATAGTATCAACGACATGCAAACCGTGAATATGGTGTCTTTGTCTGAAACCAACGATGCGATGGTCTTATTGAAAGATTTCTTGCCGCCTTCCCCGGTCTCCATCACTAGTGAATGGCAAAGCGATAAGAGTGCATCATCAAGTACTGTTAGCTAGCATGAATGGGGATATATTGTCAATACTGAAGAATGGTATAAATATATAAAAACTCACGCGAAACAACATGATATGAGAACATACTTTTATTAGAAAATCATGAAAGTAGTTGATCAGGAAGAGACACATTCTAGATCAAGTATATTCTTTGGCTAGCTTGTGTATCATAGCTTCTTACCATTAATGCAATAGATATGTAAATCCATTTTCATGTATCATTTTTTTTGCTCGTGTGTATACTAGACCAATATAGTTGTGATATGTGAAGGGGCACTCTTGTCCTAATTTTTTTTTTTTTTAATGGATCCTACTTTCCTCCTAAAATCCACATAACCTGCCAACTGGAGGGTTTGAACTCTCGACCACCAAAGGAGGAAGCACCGAGTACACTCCAAGGTTCTATTGGAACAAATGCCGTTTGGTATACTTAGTTAACAACTCTTTACTCTTTATATTAAAGTAAAAAAAAATCCCAACTGCAAAGTTTTCAAAACTATGACCTGTAGATTATATAAGACCATATCTTCATATTAGATAGTTATATAAAGTGCACACAATATTTAAATCACCGTATATTACCCCCTTTCCTTTTAATATATAGAGTAATGCAAAAGCTTATATTTTTAACTAGGGGAGAGATATAATGAAAACCTCTCCGAGTTTGAAAAACCGTGAAAACCAAGCTAAAAAATTCGTTTTTTGTTCCGATTTTTTTTATGGTGACTCTCTAAGTTAAAAAAAAACTCATTTATGCAAAAAAATAAAAAAAAAACGCCTAGAAATTTTTTTTTAAAAAAATATATTTATAACCGATGTTACATATGTAACATTACCCTGTTACATATGTAACATCGGTTATAAAATATTTTTTTAGAAAAAAATTACTAGGCGTCTTTTACTTTTTTGCATAAAGGAGTTTTTTTTAACTTATAGAGTCACCATAAAAAAATCGGAACAAAAAACGAATTTTTTAGCTTGGTTTTCACGGTTTTCCAAACTCGATTAGGTTTTCGTTTTATCTTTCCTCTTTTTAACTAATATTTAAGTAGTTGCATTTTCTATAACCATTTACAAGTTATTACTGAGAGTTAA
>JBCNJP010000017.1:8110266-8141266 GCA_039602395.1 Deinandra increscens subsp. villosa
GTACTCGGGTTCATATATAAACTGGCGGTTTCTATTCAGATGCCGGTTTTGTAGAACTAGCCGTTTGTAACCATTAATAATTATAATGTTAGCAGTTGTTAGGTGCCATCTAATTGAGTAATTTAAAATTGATGCCATTAATTGACTAATTAAAACCGATTTGCAAACCGGTTCTTTGATCTCCTTTTAGTACAAGCCTTCACTTTTTTTTCGGCTTGGGACTCATCTCCTTTTAGGCTTTTAGTGCGTTTATCGGATGGGTGCTACTATTCGTACCCTCCTATAATTGATTTTTACTTGTTGCACCCCCTCCCTTAATTTGTAGAAAATTTCCATTCAAACCTTTAAATTTTATTTTGCTATATTTTAACCATAAAATTTGTTAAAACAGTTTCTTTTACATAAGATTACAAAAATATTTTCATAAAAAAACAAAATTGTTTAAAAAATGTTTTTTTTTAAATTGATTAAGAAATGTTTTTTAAAAAATTGATTAAGAAAATTTATTAAAAAAAACTAAGCATTTTTTAAAAAAAAACTAAAGACGGTTAAAAAGCGTTTTTTTAAACTAAAAAATTGTTTTAAAAAAATTATTTTGAAAAAATGTAAAAAAACGTTTTTAAAAAAAATTGTTAAAAAAACGTTTTTTTCATAAATATTGTTAAAAGATGTTTTTAAATAGTTTTAAAAAATGATATCGTTTTTAATTAAAAAACTAAAACTATTCAAAAACGTTTTTTAATTGTTTAAAAACGACTTTACAAAAAAAACTGTTAAAAAGGAGTTTTTTTAAAAAAAATGTTTATTTTTTAATAAAAAACTGTTTTTAAAACGTTTTTTTAAACTGTTATTAAATCATTTTTTTTATAAAAAAAAAGAGTTCTAAAAAAATGATTATCGTTTTTGTTATTTTATTTCAAAATTTTATTTTTAATATAAACTATCTTTATAAAATAATTCTACAAGGGTGGAACATGGCAGTTTTGAAAACAAAATCTCAGGGGGAGGAGGGCAACAAGTAATTAGGGGGTACGAATAGCCTATCCCTTATCGGATATTTTAAATTTCTAATCCTATTTATGAGTTCTTGTGAGACTAGTAGCTCCCCACCTGGTTGATTTTGGCTCAAATTTAATTGTTTAAGATTTGGAATTTTCGCAATATACTGTTCATTTTGAATTTTTTTAATGTTGTTCAAGATTTGGAATTTTCGATAGTTGATACTTGTATTTGAGAGTTTTGAAAAGACGGCTTTTCTAACCAGTTCAGCACAAACCAGTTTCAGAATAGCCCGATTCGGTTGCTTCAAACCAGTTTGTAACCTGAACTGGTTTTAAACAAACTTGTTCGGATACAATTTCGATTCCAAACCCGAACCGGTTTGTAAAAAAGACAGCTTTTGCACACCTCTACTTCTAATCAACAAAATAATTATTGGGCTGATCACATCCAGCACACCAAAACTAAAATCATCAAATTAAAAAAAAAAAAGTTAGTGGGTTGATGACATCCAAGCCCAAAGCGATATAAAAGATATTGGCAGCTTAAAACCAGTCGTTGTCTTCAGAATAGAGGTGTACAAAACCAGTCTTTTTACAAATCGGTTTGGGTTGTGAATCGGAACCAGTTTGGTCAACTCTGGTCAAAAGCGGTTAATTTGGTCATAATCGGTTCGGGTTATGAACCGGTTTGAAGCAAACAAAACTCCAAACCTATATAACCGAATCGGGTCAATTTGAAACCGGTTTGCATTGAACCGGTTTGTAAAAAAACGGCTTTTATTTCCTCTCAAGTGAATAACTAAACAAAGCTTGAGACTTGATATAAGAGAAAAAAGTTGGCTAAAACTACATTACAAAATTTTTAAAGCTTGTACAAAACCTAAGTGGCTAAAAGCCTAAAAGCAACAAGGTGAAATTATCAAAATCTCAAATGTTGAGGAAATGATAAAGCTACATTGTGACTTAACGGAATTCAACGGCTATCTCATTACGATCCACCTAATCTACAGCTAATGGCATTTAAGTGATTAGTGGCTAATTGGAATTTTAAAAAGCATATACCAATAATTAATCGGTTTCTAAACCATTCCAAGCCGGTTCTATATCGGCTTCAGATCGGTTCTAAATCGGTTTCGAAGACATCCCGGTTTGGAACCGGTTCGTCAAAGGAGAATGCCAAAACGATGAGGAACCGCCAGTTTATATTCGAACCAGACCAGCTTTTTTAAAACCGGTTTTTATCTTGATCCGGTTCCGGTTTTTATACCGGTTCGGTTTGCAAACCGGTTTCTTTGTACACCTCTACTTCAGAAGGTTCGTCGAGTGAATTAATCAAATCAAACTGGAGAAACAGGGAAATAGGAATTACTAGTAGTTAGAGGAAGAAAATCAGAGATCTGGGGCTGCTAAGATTGAGATCTTTGAGAAATGAAGCAGGAAAGGGCAAATCAGGCCAGAAATGGCTCTTGTACATTATTGGAATTCATGAGGTAAACAAAAGTTTGTATTACTATTACATTCCTTGATTAGGAAATTTTATATATAGGCAGAAAGGAAAACTATTATGTAATCAACCATAACAAACTTTAACAAACTATATACCATAGGACAAGAATGCCCCCCCTGCAAACACAAGCACATCTACTGGTCTAATATACACACTAGCGAAATATGTAACATGAAAGTGGATTTACATATCTTTTGCATTAATGGAATGAATTTATGATACACAAGCTAAAAGACACATGATCTTGAATGTGTATCTCCTCATTCTCCTGGTTAATGGCCACTTTCATGATTTCATTCCATTCTTCAATATTGACAATTTATCCCCATTGATGCTAACAGTAGATGATGATGCACTGTAATTGCTTTGCCATTCACCAGTGACGGAGACTGGCGAAGGCATGAAATCTTTCAACAAGATAGTCGCATCGTTGGTTTCAGACGAAGGCATCACATTCGCGGTTTGCATGTTGTTGATACTGTCATAAGCATCTACTCTACCCGAAGATTGAATTTTCATCAACGCATCTAGCACCTCATTCATTGTAGGCCGCATATCTGAATCATATTGTAAACATCGAAAAGCCAATTCTGCTACGGATATGATCATGTTCATGATTTCAGGATTCGTAATTAGATCTGGGTCGATTAGTTGATCAACTACACGTCTTTGGATCCTGTTTAAAGCGAAGTTAGCCAAACTAATCTCGTCCTGAGACCTGTTTAAGTCGACAGGCACCATTGACGATATTAGTTCAATTAATACTACCCCAAAGCTGTAAACATCACTCTTGTCTGTTAATTGATATCGTTGGTGATATTGTGGATCCACGTATCCTGGAGTTCCCTGAGGAGCTGTTGATACATGAGTGGCATTACTTGGTATGAACCTTGAGAGACCAAAATCGGCTACTTTGACTGAGAAATTGTGGTCAAGAAGAATGTTATTAGTCTTTACATCTCTATGTATGATTTCAGATGCATGAAGGTATACTAATGCCCTTGCCGTTTCAATGGCAATGTTCATCCGTATTGGCCATGTTAGTAGGTTTGGATTTCCTTGTTCCCCATGGAGGTGATCTGCTACAGTGCCGTTGGGAACGTACTCATAAACAAGAAGAAGTTCACGGCTTAGTCTAGAGGTGCAACCATAGAGAACTACAAGATTTGGGTGCCTTAGCTTTGTGAGGATTTCAACCTCATTCATGAATTGCTGGACTCGATTGTACTTGTGTTCGTGAAGTTTCTTCACTGCAACTTCTCGCCCGTCTTGAAGTTTACCTTGTTCAGAAAGTTGGAAAGATCAGGTTGGGAGATTTCAAGTGAAAATAACCAATAAGTAACATTTTTATTTGAATAGTTAACTTCTCACCGTAATAAACAGCTCCAAAACCTCCATCCCCTAGTTCCCGGGAAGGGTCAAAATTTTGGGTTGCATCTTCAAGCTCCTTATAGGAGAAGACGTAGATGCCACAGGAAAGACTTATGTCGTCGAGGTGTGGAGATTTGTTCTTCGATGAAACATACGAAAATGGGTTCTTACAGTGGCGCCAGATTATGAAGATAACGACAAAAGACAGTGCGAGGACTGAGACTGATCCAGTGATAACTAGAACAAGAAAATGCAGCACATCTGAGACAGATTCTGACTTGTATTTATGTGTTATGCAATGACATATTTATATATACATATAGCGTATTGGATATATTGAAGAGGCCGGCATATTACCTAGAATCTTAAGCCCTGCCCATCCTCTGCCTTGTTTTACTGCAGGAACCGAATAATAATAGTATTAGTTGTATGGTAATGTGACAAGAAATAATATCAGAACTTTGTTAATGCGTTATCTAGTAATAACCCATAGGATCGAAGATGCAAATTACCCTGACAAAAGTATACATCATTCTCGTGTACGTGTAGTAAGATAAAGATAAAGATAAAGATAAAGATAAAGATAAAGGGAGATAAACATTGGGAAAAGGTGTAAATACCATTTATGGCGTCTGAACACCCAACACGTCTATTTCTAATATCACACCGTTGGCCTTTGTTGTAACAGTTCTCACACTTAGGTGACAGTTTAAAGGAAACTAAGGTAAAGGGAGAGAGAAGAGAAAATATGTTGGTTTCATCAAGTCCCGGACTACTTGGCAATTTAACAGGTAGGTGAACTATTTGACATGAATGTGGGAGGTTATTTGGAACTGTTCCGTTGGAGTAGTTATAGAAGAAAGTGTAATCTTTGCATGTGCCGTAGCTTTTGTAATTATTTTGGTAAAAATAAGAAGGGGTGAGATTTATTGTGCATTTGAAGAGAGTGATGTTGGGAATTAATGAAATGGAATACAAAAAGGGGCCTGGATTTGGAGGAATCAAATTTTTCATAAGCACTTCACAACTATTCTTTTTCACAAGATTCTCAAATGTTTCGTCTCTGATGTTTATATAATAAGAACTATCATCAGAATTATGATGAAGATGAGACTCTCTATCAATTTCATATGACTGTCCTCCAAGTTGAATCTTTCCACCTTTCGAAGTACAGTTGATCTTGATCAGCCCACATCGTGTGTCAGTAACATTGTAAAACGGGTACTTGAATGGACCCAAATTTGAACAATTGAAGCTTTCTGGGCAAATAGGCGTAGAAATGTTTCCGCCTATAACAAAATGAATGAGAGGTAAACAAGAGAGGAGAACCGACCCGAAAAAGAAGATGGGAATCATTTTAAATTCCAACACAAGATATTAGAGATCTACCCAACTTAATTATCACCTGCATTCTTGAGACTCTATTAATATTGCATTATATACATCAATTTTGGTAACTTCTTCTCTATGAAGGAGATAGTGGGATAACACTTTATAAGCTTTCACATTGACTGAGTCAACATGCCCCATTTCATATGCCAAAAACAACATATTTTACATCATTTTGGAAAAGTTTTCCACCATGACATTCAAGACTTTAATTTATTAAATTTTCTACTCCATTCATCCTCAACCCCTTACAAACGCCAGTAGGTAGGACACATTTAAAAAGTTTCATGTGGTTCCCAATTTGCCCCATTTAACACGCCTCAACTTTATCATATTCCAAAGTTTAAGAGAAAAAAGAAAAAAAAAATCTTATCTTCAAAGTTCAAAGCCATTTTACTAATTTACAGTAAAACAATACACCAGAAGAAGCTGCAGAATATACAGCTTGGTGATTTGTGTTTTTGCTATTAATTTAGAAGTTTTTTGCATAAGGAAAACTGAAGCTGAATTGAAGCTTTTGTATAATTATTAATTAAAAATGAAGTCTTTTAAACGAGTTGATCGAAACATGTCACTTTCTATCAAATTAACCTTTGTGATGAAGACAAACTATCAAGACTTGACTCATTGACTCTTATTGGTCTTTGTCCAATTCATCAATTAACATCCTTAAGTTTCTTAGGGTATTTGTTATGGTACCACCGAATGGGTCGGGAGAGGGAATCGGTGTGATCGGGAGCTCGGGAATACCATAGTCCATCGTTCGGGGCTCCCGATCGGGAGAGGGTTTCTTGAAGGATCCACCGAGGGGGGGGGGGTTTGAACTGGAGTGGACCGTTGGAGTGCCCCCCCCCCCCCCCCCCACAACGGTCATTTCCTTTTTTGAAAAAAAAACTATTTTTTTTTTACTTTTTTACCATATTTCCCCTACTTTTTTACTTTTTTACAAAGAGAGAAACAACTCGAGCTAATGGAACGCGAGCAAATATGTCGTGAGCTCGATAGGGTTGACGGAAACACTAATTGGTGTTTGTATTGTCACTCCTACACTTTACTTTATTAAAATCTAAATGGCCAAATTGAAAGGACATTTGAATGGAAAATCAAGTAACGGCGACCAAATTCTATTTAATTAAACTGGTTGACGGGTCAAACTGAAAACGACCCCTTAACCCACTTATCTACATGACCAAGGTTTGTAATCAAGTTTTAAACATGCTAAATGGTTAGAGCATTGTAATAAATGGGTTAAACGTGTCAAAAATTGCTTGACGGGTCAGCCTCTTTAACTAACTAAATGTGGTAACATGTTCACACGACATAACAAAACGAACACTTCTACATGAAAGTTTACGTGAAAAATGGTCAATCTGCTTATATGGGTCAAACTCAAAACAACAACAACAACATCAACCAACCCAGTAAAATCCCGCTAATAAACTGGTAGAGTCTGGGGAGGGTGGATGTAGGCAAGTCTTTTCTCTATTCGAAAATGATAGAGAGAAATGGGTCAAACTCAAAAGTTTACCTGAATCTGAAATGAGTCAGAAATAAAGCAATCGTTAATAAAGCTATAATAATTTTAAACTTTAAAGTATAAAGGCCTACAAAATTGTGTCCTCAAAAGGTAAAATAACTTAATTAGCCGATAAATATGCTAAGAAGTAATCCAAAGCCCTTATTCAATAGAAAAAGCATGTGATACCAAAACGTATGCTTGCCATTTAATATGGCGTCTTAAAGCTGACCGAATAAGACATTGTTTGGCCTTGCACCTTCTGACCGAAAAAGCCACAAAAATGAAGCTGTTCGATCCAGACGAGGGCACGAGGGGAGAAGAAAGAAACAACAACCAAAAACGAAACTTGTGCTCGCCCCCCAGTTTTCGGAGCCGCATTCGTGTCCGCAGGACGTGCGTACGGGAAGGCAAATTTGCACCCCCCCTGCGCGCGGGTAGATACCAGAGTAAAACACAACATAAGAACTTAACATGTCATGTAGGTTTTCATATATAAGTTAACCATGTTTTTGTTCCCACATCAATGTGGGACAAACTAAAATGAAAGAAAAAAAATAGAGTTTTTATTCCCACACCAATATGGGACAAGGTAATAAAAGAAAACTTTGGTGTTTTGTTCTCACACCAATATGGGACAAGCTAAATGAAAGAAAAAATGGTTTTTTTTGTTTTGATTATATAATCATTCAGACGTCCAAACAAACAGCACATTATGATTCAGCACCTTATTGATTCAGCACCTTATTGATTCAGTATTTCTTTACCATACAGACAGCTTATTCATTTAGCACCAAATGAAACAGACGAACCAAACAGCCCTTTAGCCCCTTATCAAGTGAGTACCAACACACATCACTAGTTAGCCTAGTGGCAAAGGTGTATGACCCCTTAAGAGGAGGTCTTGGGTTCAAGTCCCACTTGTAACAAAATGAATAAAAATGGGGGTTACAAGTTGGGCCAGGGGGTTTTCTCACCAGTGGTGAGTTTCCTCCTGATGAGGATTGGAGATGATCGAGTGGGTGGTGTAATGGCTCCGTCAGTGATCCAAATTTGCCGTTAAAAAAAAAATCAAGTGAGTACCAACATCCGTAGGTAGCTTAAATATATTAATGAGCTACACCACATACATCTAAAAAAAACCTTTGTATGTCACTTAAAGAACTAAAGTGAAACATACATGCATCATCAATCATATTAGGTAACGGAATACATATTGGAGATAAAAAGGAAAATCTAATAAAGAATTAAATCTATATTGAGTAGACCTGGATATTGTAGTTAGAAAAACGGTAAACAACAAAAGTTTACCATCAGAAATACCAACCTGAAAAATAAAAATTAAATAAAAATTATATATTAATCAGTCATATGAACTTCCAAAACAAAATTTGAATTTATTGACAATGGGGGCAATTCCCCATTAGTCAAAACTATAGACAAAAACAATATATGGATTTGTTTTAATCTCGAAACTATAATTTTCAAAAATTAAGTATTCTCACCATTTGCAGTGGCTAGAAAGTACACATCTGTGGTCATATGGTCTGTGCAATAATGAAGATAAACATGTTAATCGTCAAGAATTGTTGCAATAATGAAGGATTTTCCAAAACATGAAACCAAAATAAAAATAGTATGTCAATACAAATATTAAATATACAATTAACTGAGCAATACATTGTGCCTCAAGCCATCAGGCTATCCTTCTACAGCAGGAAGCGAATAGAAGGTAGTAACCTACAATGGCTTCTGCATAAAATCCTAAGCAAAGCGGTAGATAGAAATTCTGAATACAACGCCAATACAGTGACAAAATAAAGAGAAAATGTAAGAGGACACAACATAATTTAGGGTTTAGAGCTTGTTTGGGATTGCTTTTAAAAACTGCTTATTGACTTATTAGCTTTTTGAAAAGTCAATAAGCAGTTTTGAGTGTTTGGTAAGTTGATAAGCACTTTTGCTTTTAGCTTTTCAAAAAGTTAATAAAGTTTTTAATAAGTCAAGTTTTTCTAGCTTTTCAAAATTGCTTATAGCTTTTTGAGTGGTAATTACCATACTACCCTTATTTTAACTTATATTCACCTAACCTTATACCCACCCAACCCCTTTTTAGTCATTTTACATATAAAAGCACTTATCCACTTAAATAAGCAAATCCAAACACTTTTTTAAAAACTCCTTTTATAAAAGTCATAAACCAATAAGCACTTTTGACAAAAAGCACTTACCCATTTAAATAAGCAATCCCAAACAAGCAGTAAAAAAAAGTACACGAACTTGTGGGTACGAAGGATGGATGAATATTACAGAGTATTAAAACACACATACACATATTGAAGTGAAAATCAATACCTGCTAAGCACAAATCGATGGTTGCTCACCCTATTTATGTTTCATGCTTACTCTCATGTATTGTATCCACCTATAATGATAAAGCATATGCGATGGTGGAGAAAGAATTATCGATTTATGGAGAGTGGCTAGACCGATGGTTGTCTTCTTCGACAGTCATTGTTGTTTCGTCGGAGAGAAGAAGTGAGGAGAGACTGTGAATAAAAGTAGCAAAATTACAGCAACGAAATCAAACCTGATTGTATACAATTGGAAATCTGGAATACGAACAAACGACAACCAAACAGACCCACAATCGGCAACGAAAAAAAATGTTAATTAAACAATTGGACAACAACATTAACTAAAGACAACCCAAACCTCTTCTACTATGACGCAATATGAAATCAGACCATCTACATTTCAGAGGAAATCAACAAACGATACAACAGAGCAACCATGTTTTAAAAAGAACAAAAATCAAAGAAATTACTGAAACCCCAAAAAGTTTAACGAATTCCACATGATTCGACCAAATTCAAAACCCTAGACCAACAGAAGTAGTAACCTGAATTCAAGTTCGAAGAATGACATAAACCCAAGTTAGGTGGGGGTAAACGAAGATCTACTTTGATCGAGAACAGCGGTAACCTCCCGCTGTGGAAACTCGCTGCCTCCTTTGAAGTCGGTGGAAGAGGACGAAAGGAGGGGCCTATCAGGCACCTATGGCTAGTCGTAGGTCTCCGGAGCCGGAAATAATCGGCTCTCCTAACCTCTCTCGATCTTTTCCGCTGTTGATCTCTCTCTGGTTCTCTCTAGGGTTCTCTTGCAGGTCAATCTTGGCTTTGCATTTAATGCGAGGCAGACGTAAACTCAAACCTTGACTATAAAGTCTTGTGTAAAGCAAATGGATTGTAAATCCTGCAAAGGCATTGGTACATCCTAAAAGTAAAGTAAGCTTTATCACTTGAACATTATGCATCAAGACTTACATTTTAAACTTCCTAATGTTTTATAAGGGAATATGCCAGATGCATAGAAAATGAAAAGTAGACACCAGTAAGATTTATTATTCAATTTAGATTAGCTTGAAGTGCTAGAACCATAAATCACATGGTTGCACAACTTGTTTCAAACATTTTTCTTTCTTTGGACCTCCTTAGTCCTTATCAATTAACACAAAAGAATGGCAGCTTCTATTATGTTTCATTTAATAGATTTATAAAGTCATAAGACTATTTTCGCTTCTAATATGATTAACCAACCAATTTTGTTGATCTTATATTTCTAACTTATAATAAACTGACATGATTACAAAAAGTTAAATCTGAAAATAAATAGTAGAATAAGCATAAGAGAAACCTTTTGAATACAATCCCATAAAGATTGAGGAAGTGCAGATGACATCCTTAGGTGCTAACCATGCTCAAGCAATTGTTTGATGATATAAAGGATCAACAACAAAGACAACTAAAAAAATAAAGAAATTAATTTACTCTATGGTAAAATTTGGATAAAAAAAGATATAGGTGGCAATGTGGCACTCTTAAGTCCTACCATCACAGTTCTTCACATTAAGAGCCTCGAAAGACGACGATTCCATGTTGTTAAAGGAGATAACTACAAAGTATCATAATTTATAGTTAGTTCATATCCAGCAAAAAAATGAGATAGTTTATAAAATATTGTGTTCCTTCTTCATAATACCCTATACTTTATATTCCATTATGATATTTCTTGGTGGCTACATCAATGTTTTTGCAACATTAGAGGAGAGTTTCCTCCCTTATCCATCCACTGCACGAAAAAACAATTATTAAAAATATAACCACACCACCGCATTTACATTATCAATCCTTTCTTAATGACAAAAAGATGGTTGTACCTTTTTATTTCAAAGATTCCATACTTAATTGTAAAAAAGATGCCATGATCAACTTAAACAGTTAGCACATTGTTCGTTGAGCAAGCTAAGCCTAATCTCCGAATTTCCAGAATTCTAATAGTAAAGCCATTCTTAAGCAAATCATACATCATTTGAAGTATAGACACATAGAAGAAAATAAAGCATAAAAAGAGAGGCATAACACATACCTAATTTACAAGGACCGGCTTATGATACCCTTCTTTCCCGCGGACGAGAAGTGCCCTGTTTGCCGCAAGACGTGTTTGGACTCGTTTGGGGAGCACGCGGTTCACTGTAAAGATCTCCCGGGGTTCAAGTACCGTCATGACTGGGTCCGGGATGTGCTAGTTGACATTTTCAGAAAGGCTGAGATTTCAGCCAAGAAGGAAGCCCCCGTCAACTTCTTAACTGACCAAAAAGAGGGGCGTTCGACCCTTAGACCGGCGGACATCCTGGTGTTTGGGTGGTCAAGGGGGAAGTACGCTTGCATCGATCTGACTGGGGTCTCTCCCCTTGCGGGATTTGGCTCTAGAGTTTTCACGGCGGGGCATGCTGCTGCTAAGGCGGCTGCGGGTAAGGTGGACAAGCACGAGAAGGCATGTCTCGAGAATCAGCATGTGTTTGTCCCCTTTGCTTTTGACACGTTCGGGCACCTCGCGTCAGAGGCTGCGGACACGCTCGGGCGGATCCAGATGGTTATGCATGGACATATAGTGACTCCTAGAGCTAAGAAACTTGTTTTTATCCGCTTAGGTTTTGCTATTCAAAAAGGGCTTGCGGCGCAGCTTGTTGCCCGTTTGCCCCGTATATCGGACTGAGTTGTAACATTTATTTTGGTTGTTAATAATATAATTAATTAAAATAAAAAAAATTACAAAATGGAAGATCATAAATCACTCAAACAAACCATCTGCTTGAGCTGCAAATTGATGATTTCCAATATACCTTCTGATGGATGAACCAAACACTAAATACAAATGTGTTGAAAGATGCCAAATGATAAAATATGAGAATAGTCGGACTTTACCAAACATCAGAAGGACATGTAGAAACTAATTCTACCTCCTGTTAAGTTACAACTGATCATTTGGTATCACATTCAAATATCCTTTTTTAGATATTCAAACCATTATACCTATAAATTATAAACACAAATCATTGGTTTTTAAAAAGTTTAAGGCTTTTTAGCACAATACAGTAACCAAATTAGTAATGGAGTGAAATTGCGTTGCTATCTATTGCCACTTGCGCATTTAAGTACCAAGACTTTTATTCTTTGCAACTACATTTTATAAAGTAACTCTATACCCTTGGAATGCCCCCACTCAGCTTCAGGAAAGCCCCCACTCAATTTCATAATTTTAAATATATTATTTGCAATGCCCCCAACTCTTGGTTTCATATACGCCACATACTTGTTATATATTTTATTCACGGGAACCTCCAAACAACTACATGTTTAACATATTTTTTTACTGATAGAACAATCCAAGAGTTGGCAAGTTCAATCCAAAGGAGTTGTAAATATATGGCTTATGAAATAGTAACTCTATACCCTTGGAAAATTAAACATGCGGGAGCCAAGTCTTTAATTTGCGTTTGTGTAGAAAATGTAGAAGTTATTTTTATATGCCCACTAACAATATGCATACATGAAGAATAATGAAGTAGCGGGTCATAATTTTTGCACCGAAAAATTCATGAATTCCAAACATACATGACATAAAACTAAAAGGTTCTCCAACTTTAAATAGTTTAAATGGAATTTGGATCTTATTTACCTGTTCTAGTTTATTGAAATATTGTTTAGCACTTTTTGATGCTTCTGGCCTGCTTCAAGCATTTCATCGAGCAGTTGGCGTGCATCATAAAAAATGAACATAAAAGTGAAATTTAATCAGAATAGAAACCATAGATGAACAAATACAGATCAAAATGAAGAGTATATGTGGTGAATGAATGTCTTATCTAAAAGGCGTGTACGAACAATCGCCGGCCAGCTCATTCTTTGCACGATTCGATTGGTTATTGTAAACAACAATTTAATAACCACAACAGTTACCTGATATTTTTGATGATATGATATGAGAAATCAATCAGTTTAAGTTGGTGTAAGCAGGTATTTCATTGTCTGGTGATCTCCTGTAGATGTCATAAATGGCTTCATTATCCAAGAGGACAACCACATCAGTATGTTCAAGCAGAGCATGTGTAGAAAGAACACCGTTGTATGATTCCACAACTGTAGTAGAGACCTAGACAAAAATAGAGTCAATAATCTAAAACAAAATAATAGTTGTTGCAAAGATTCTGAAACAAAGAATCGATGTATACAGTTCAACGATTTGTTTATATCCCTATTTTCAAATGTCAAACATGTAATAACTCCTTAGGGTGGGAGGTATGCTTGCCTAAGACATGCCTTAGGCATCAAATTGGACCAATAAGATGATGCCAACAGGAGAGAGAAATTTGATGTAGAATTGATGTAGAATGATGATTTTGTAGGGGGTATGCTCATTTAGTCATGGTTTAAGCATGGATTAAATAATTTTTTTTTTCTTTTTAATCTAAAAAAATAAAATTAAACTAACACATTTAATATAAAATAAAAACATAAAACAATTCACTAGATTAAAAAAAAAATTACAAAGTCCTAAAAATAAAAAAATTACCAAATTCCTAAAAAAAACCAACATTTATTCTTCAATTTAAAAAAAAAATACAAATCTAGCTACTGTACATTTCTGTAAAGCAGTGAAACTTGGACGCCCCTCCCGTCGAAACGAGACGTAAACCACTCGAAGTTACTCTCAATATCATGCAAGATACGATTAAACAATCTCTTAGACATTTGAAATCTATCATTAAAAATACCTTCGTGGAAACGTGGCTCGTCGGCGAAATATAGCTCAATCAAACGATCATGGCTTGCTCTACGATCTCGATAAATACTCGTCCTTATGCTCTTCTCTCGAGATTCTTCGTCTAAAACAGCACGATAACACAGATTCATGAAAGTCATCGTGTCATTGTCTGAATCGCTCGAACTACTAGAAGAAGTCATAAGCTCGGGTGGGATTTTATAGCGTGGGTGAGGACGATTCATGTTTTTTGAGAAAGAAACTAGAGGTTTTTTGTTTTTAAGAGAAAAGGTGTATAAAATTTGTTGGTTTTGGAGGGATTTATATAGTGGAGGAATTGATTAAAAAAAAAGGGTTCAAACGGTCAAAAAAATGACCGTTGAACGGTCGGATCTCCTCGGCGTCCCTCGGCGATTAAATGCCGCAAAAACTCTCAAAACTTGTCGATGCCGGACGAAGGGGGGGATCGGTATACATGCCGAAATCGGCATGGTTGGTGCTGATGATATGCCGAGGGCGGCGGCATGTATACCGCCCACCCTTAGAGGCAACAAACTGTATGTGGAGATCCATAGACACACTCAACAGAATCAAGACGCCAAATTCAACAAAAAAATAAGTTCGTAATCTATGTATCATATCTAGATTGAGATATAAATAAACGATTTGATTTTAAAACAGAATAGACAAAAAATTGGTTTACATCTGTTATGCGTACAGGATTTGCGATCTTGAAGCATATATAAGTTACCTGGGATCGATTTTAGTGGAATGATGAAACTGATGCCGTGATTCTTCTTCGATGATTCAGATGCATGGAGGAGACGAACGGAGGGGCCGAATCACCAGGGAGATATTTCCTTGCGTGAATGAATGGAATGAGGAGAATTAGGGTTTTCAGTTGATACGGTATTTGATCTTGTGGACCGGGCATTCCAAAGGATCCACGTGTTTCATTAACGGGGAGTCATTTAGGCGGGAAATTGATGCTGAGGAGGGTTGTGGTGATGTCACTCAGCATTCATCTTTTCATATATATAGAATAGGAAAGATGTTCAAATAAGAAGTTTGTTTTGGGTAAGAAGGATAAGAAGGAATTTCAGCCATTTTAGCCACTTTTGTTGACTTTTTACCCACTTCCCTCATTTTTTTAAAACCTTCATAACTTTCACATACGACATAATTTTTTTAAAAAGTTACACCATAAAAACGAGCATTTTTTATCTTTAAAACGCGTATAATATTGCTATATAAAAAATAAATACAAAAATTACTCTTTCGATTTTTGACACAATATTCAGGTCATTGTGTCATTGTGTCAAAATGTTCAGATCATTGTGTCGTCGTGTCAAAAGTATATATAGTGTTGCTATATATAAAATTAAATAATCCTTCGGTTGTTGGCACCATATGAAACAATGATCTAACCATTTTGACACAATATGACACAATGATATGAACATTTTTGACACAATATGACACAATGATCTTAACATTTTGACACAATGACACAATGATCTGAACATTTTGATACAATCGAAAGAGTAAATTTTTTTTTAAGTTTGATATATAACAACACTGTACGCGTTTTAAAGATAAAAAACGCTCGTTTTTATGGTGTCATTTTTTTAAAGATAAAAAACGCTCGTTTTTATGGTGTCATTTTTTTAAAAAAATAATGTCGTATCTAAGAGTTACGAAGGTTTAAAAAATGGGGGGAATTTGATAAAAAGTCAAAAATACCCGTCTATCTATTGTTTTCTTTAGTTTTTATCTCTAATTCTACCCAGGAAAATTTTGGGTCATAGATCTTCATTTAATTGAAGATCTAATGGTCATGATTCCTTCTTATCATTCTTATTCAAACTAAACTTTTCACAATAACCTTACCCTATAGAATAGATATAGATATAGATATAGAAGATTTTATAGACTCACCTTTGGCAACGCAAGCAAATAATAATCTACGAAAACGTCTAATTCACGGACACGAATAAAGCAAACCTATATCAAGTACTGACCAATCTACTTGTCTCAATTCTAAATCGAGCAAGCCTTTAACCCATAGCCGAGAGGAATCCGACCATTAATCTTATTATCAAAATATCCCTAAGGAATTACTCCCAAAAACTAAGTTATAAGTTATAACATAACTTAACTTTTATCTCAAGTAACCAAGTTCGTCAAAGCGCTGACTTAATATGTACGGTTTCAGAAGTTAAACTTGTTTTTCTGTTTTAGGCCGGATGTACGCAGATCGTCTAGGTCACCCTAAACCCAAACAGACACCAAATTTCCTTATCAGGTGACCCAGACTATGCATACAGACCATATGCTCATTCTTAATTTGAATAATAACGTATATACCTATGCATAGATCAAGTGGTATACCAGTGTTTTAGGGGGCGTGGAAGGCTTCAGTCAAGGGTTCCTTCGATTCAGATACTACAGGTGAATGACCTCGCATCGGCGGGTGTCCTCCGCTTCGGCGGGGCGGCCTTTGCTTCGATAGGGTACGTAACCTTCGCTTCGGTACCAGGTACAAAGGAAGAGTTAGAGCATGTGAGGGAAATTAATCCTCCGGCTCAGACTGGGACTGACGAATGCATCATTTTCATCCCAGATCTACCATCGTGCATATGAAGATGTGAGTGTGAGGTTATAGGGGTTCCCTTCGACCGTAGGAGTTCGGAAGAGTATTTGAGTGTCGGAGCAAGTGACTCGTTCGGAGGGATTAAGTGATCCCCCCCCCCCCCCCCAAGTAGTTGAGGACGGTATTTATAGTGCTTGGACTTTGTCCTAAGCGTCATTAATGCTCCGACCCATACCAGGTATGGGCGAACGTGTCAGGTGCGTAGCCTAGAGTACCATTTTAGGTGAAGGCGGCACATGACTGACAATCATCGTCAATCATTGCCGCTAGCCTGTAGCGTAGATCTAGTTTGGCGGCTTACAATGCTGCATGACAACTCGGCCATACCCGTGCTGCCTTAGGTTGCTCGGTAGATTGTGGGTCTTAATGATGGTTCGTCCTTCCGGAACGGACCTACGTCATCAGCCCCCAGTCCGAAGTGTTGCTATCTCGCGGTGAGGCTTCGAACTAATGTTGGGCCCATGGGCCGCGCTAGTTAGGTCTTTTGCGATGTAATGCTTCCATTGGTCGGCAGCGCTGTAACTGTCACTTCAGGAAAACGCTGCGCCAGTTTTGTTCTATAAATACTTGGATTGATTGCCTCCGGTGCGTTCATCTTTTCACGAACTTTCTGCTTTCTCTGGTTTTGAATTTCTTCCTCGGGCATCCACTTTTGTTTTGGCTTTTTAATCTGTTCTTTGGTTGCCTTTTTCCTATGCTTTCTTCTAGTCGGGGGTGTGACTTGCGGCTCGGGATCAACTTGAGTCTTAGGGACGAACTCTTCAATGTTTTCATGGGTTGGGGTTTCGAGTTGTTGAGAAATAGGAGTGAAACCCCAATTTGCATACATAGTAATGGGACGATAACAATTGTTCCAATTCACCGAGGGTTGATTCGGGCTATAGATGGGTTGTTGATTCGAGTTGAAATAAAGTTGTTGGTTTGGGTGTGGTTGGTTCGGGTTAAACATGAGTTGTTGGTTCGGATTGACGGGTATTTGATTTGGGTTGAAGAAACCCCCTTTGTTTGGATTCATGGTTAAAAATCAATACAAAAGAGTAGAAGTAGAAGAAGATGGAGTAGAAAGTGGTGGGATTTGATTAAAAATTGTTAAGTTAATATAGAAAATTTGAAATTATTTATTTATTGCGGAAATCCGACCATTAAGGGGGCCCACCATTCCAATGGCTTGAAGCCCGTTGAAAACGTCATGAAGTGCCAACCCCCCCCCCCCCCAACGCCTAGGGGGCGTTATGCTCTTTCACGACCAGACCACGGTCCATCACGGATGGCCTTACATAAGCGGGTACTCTCTTCTTGCCTTTTGTACTATCGATTTATTTACGTTGCATTTATAATTGTTTCGTGTACCCACGTTATCCCTGTAACAACGTGTAACCGCATGACATTAGTCTTGTGGCAACGTAATATATCCTTTTTGTTTTTTATCCAAACTTAACAAATTCAGAAATGAAGTTAGTGATATAATAAGTATAGTTGTTTAACATAACTTTTAAGTTTTAAGCTTGTATACACTATACAACATCCACACGGGTTCAAATCTTGATGATGCCGCCAATTATCAATACTACTAGGTAATCTCTGTGAGGAAATTAGGAAAATGTATCCAGAAAAATACCCATGAGTAAAGTCTTTGAAAGTTCATACCGGTTCCTTTTTTTAAGTAATTTATGTGAAGAAATTAGGAAAATGTTTCCAGAAAAAATGCCCATGAGTAAAGTCACTAAGGGTGGGCGGTGTGGAGGATAAATTTTTTAGGATGAGTAAAATGGGATAAGTTGATGGACCAATAGGAGAGTGACACATGAGAGAGAAAAAAGTATATGTCTTTTTTCTTTTTTGAAGTGGTATGAGTGGGATAAGTTGGGTAGGATAAGTTAGAATGTTTTTTTTTTGTTGTTTGAAGTATATGTCTTTTTTGTTCAATGTCGCTAACAATTTTTAAAAACAACCTTTTAGACATTCGAAAACGCTCTTTAAAAATACCTTCGTTGAAACGAGGATGATCGGCAAAATAGAGTTCTACCAAACGTTCATGCCCTGCCTCACAATCTCGACGTATAATTTTCCTTCTCTTCGAACGTGCCGTATCCCCTTCTTCTTGAAAATTATGGCTTCGTAACAAGTTTTCATAAACATCAACGCCTCCGTGTCCGAGTCACTAGAACTACTAGACGAAGTCATTAACTCGGGAGGGAGGATTGGAAGCATGTTGAATAAAAGAGTAGAATAATAAAGTGAGGTAGTGTGAAGAGTGTTTATAAAAGTTATGTGTATATATAGAGAAAGAGTAGGAAAAAAAATTGAAACGGTCATGTGACCGTTCAACGGTAAAAAAATTAAAAAAAAAAAATCGGTATCTCTCGGCATATCCTCGCCGATTTTTTCTCCAAGATTGCCGAAAACCCACTTGCCGATTTTTTTAACCCCTCATACCACCCACCCTAACTAAACTAGTTCATACTGGTTTCTTTATTTCCTCGTTGCTTCTTCTGCTGGTGGTGGAGTATAGGGTACTTCCGTACTTGGATAAAATATATTTTTCTTTATTTCCTCGTTGCTTCATCTGCTGGTGGAGTAATTATATATAGAGTACTGAATATAAAATATTTTCTTTATTTCCTCGTTGCTTCGTCTGCTGGTAGGTAGAGTATACAGAACTTATATAAAAATATAGATAATACACCGTCGTAAACTCATGTTCAACATTCGTCCCAAATTCAACAACTCCATTGTAATCGAATATGATTAGGAAATTTGATCAGAAAGAGTCACAAGTGCAACCACCGTCTCTTGGATCTGTTAGACCATTAGTGGTTTCTCAACCTTCTGGCGGACCGGTCTATGTTTATACTGATGGTCAACCACCTTCTATTGGATCTGTTAGACCATTTGTGGTCTCTCAACCTTCCGGCATCGGTCGTGTGCATATTGATGGTCAAACAGCATCTCAAACCGGCGCATCGTTTAAGATTCTGGGTAATATGACACTTGGAACCTATGCCTTATGATGTAATAATGTATACATATGATTGCATATATGAAAGAAACTGACCAAAGGTTGTTGCCTTTTTTTTTTTTTTTTTTGCTTCAGTTAGCACTGGATCAGCCTTAATCCGCAAAGTATGGCATCTCTGTAAGAGCAACCCATTTTCCTGTGTCTCATCAGGGAACAAATCTCCACACCCAAAATCTGGGGTCTCCCCCCCCTTTTCTATGTCTCATCAGGACACAAATCTCTCGTTTAGTGGTGTTTCTGTTTTCACCTATAAGGAGCTTGAAGATGCCACCCAAAACTTCGACCCTGCTCGTGTACTAGGGGAAGGAGGTTTTGGAGTTGTTTATTACGGTTAGAACTTGACAAAATGTCTCTAACTGTTTATTTTCACTTGAAATATCCCCAGCTGATCTTTCCATCTTTCTGAACAAGGTGAACTCCAAGACGGGCGAGAAGTTGCAGTGAAGAAACTTTACGAGCATAATAATAATAATGGAATCGAACAATTCAGGAATGAGGTTGTCATCCTCAACCGCTTAAGACACCAAAATCTGGCATCTCTTTATGGCTGCAGCGCTAGACAAAGCCGTGAACTTCTCCTTGTTTACGAGTACGTTCCAAACGGCACCGTTGATGATCACCTCCATGGGGAACTAAGAAATCGAAACCCACTAACATGGCCGATACGGATGAACATTGCCATTGAAACCGCTAGTGCACTGGTGTACCTTCATGCATCTAAAGTCATACACAGAGATGTGAAGACTAATAACATTCTTCTTGATCACGATTTCTCTGTCAAAGTAGCCGATTTTGGTCTCTCAAGGCTCATACCGAATGATGTCACTCATGTGTCAACAGCTCCTCAAGGAACTCAAGGATACGTGGATCCAGAATATTACCAATATTTTCGACTAACAGAGAAGAGTGATGTTTACAGCTACGGGGTAGTGTTGATTGAACTAATATCATCAATGGAGGTTGTCGATATGAGAAGAGAGGAAATTAGTTTGGCTAAACTCGCTTTAAACAAGATCCAAGAAAGTGCAATTGATCAACTAATTGACCCAGTTTTGAGATCTGATACAAATCCTGTAATCATAAACATGATCACAACAGTAGCAAAATTGGCTTTTCTGTGTTTACAGGATGATTCAAAGATGAGGCCTACAATGAATAAGGTGCTAGATATGTTGATACGTATTCAAACCATGGGTAGAGTAGACGCTTATCGGAGACCTGCAAACCCCGAATGTGATGACCAATGACGTGGCGGTCTTGTTGAAAGATGTCCTGCCTTCTCCACTGTCCGTCACTAGTGAATGGCATAGCAAAAATAGTGAATCATCAAGTATTGTAAGCATCAGTGAAGATAGACTGTGAAGAATTCAAGGTCCAACAAAAAGCTCGGAAGAAAGGTCGCGAGATACAAGAGAGGAAAGAACCAGAGAAATATGATCAGTGTGTTGTTGTTTTTTCCCATCTTCCTTTTTGTTATCTCTAAGCTTCCTATCCTCTTCTATATCGTTAGTTCCTAATTTTGCTTAATTTCACTTGTAATCATTCAATTCAATTAGTAAACTTCGTTAGATTTTTCTCAACCGATCGCTACTCTTAACTCTGTTCATATTGGTTCACTTTAAAACTTCACAATACATTTCGAGCATATTTGTTTAAGTTCGAACTCAACAAAAATTCAACTTGAAAAAGTTGGGCATATTATCATGCATGTGTGATGTGTTGAGAGGTATTTTGGTTAGTATTCAGATTGTTAGAGTTTGTTTTCAGAACTTCATCAACAAATCAGGTTATGTTTCTTGCATAAACAACAAATGATTCAATATTTTAACATCAAGATGAGTATTAGGGCAGAAGTTCAGAACATGATCAATTTACCTACAACAATCGAAATAGTGCACCTAGTTTAATAACCTTTCTTAAAAGAAGCTACTTATCTGAAAACTAATAACATTGGCGATTTCACGTAAACCCTTGAGTGTGGAATTTTTTTGTTAAAATAGGAGGTTGGTGAAAGTGGTTACTAGGAGGTTTTGGGTCCGCGATTTTAGCCGTTGCCCATGAATCGGTTACATGAAGCTAACATGGATAATATATAAAATAATTATAAAACGAACTAAAAATGTGATATGGACGAAAAGGACAATATCGTGAACCCGGCCTGTGATATTCTGCCATCTCAAAAACCGGCACGCACCTCGTATCGCGAACCGGGTCGATTATAAAAAAGAATTGATTCCCCACAGCTTAAAAAATTGTATCGACTCCCCTCTGAAAAGCAATTTTACTAGGGTTTTACTTGATCGGGAACCGGGTCCGCAACTTTACCACAACGCGCAACAGCTCACGGGCAAACAGTAACTTAGAACCGAACTCGTATGGAATCCCATAATATAACGTTTATTCATACAAAATGAAAGAAAATAAGCTTGCACAAAAAGCTAAGGCTTCACCACGTGACAAAATAAGACATAAAGTTTAGCCTTTACACATAGGCGCACCACTAGATGCCAAGGACTACTTAACTTATTGGGGTTACCATTTTCTATAAAAGAGGTGTTAACGTGTGTTTGTGTGTTTATAGATAAGTGTTTCAAAAATGGCTTCCCAATATGTCGTAGGCTATGCTAAACTGTTGTTGTTCATGGCTCCTTTTCAAGCACTCTCTTAAGCTTAACCTTGTTGTTATTTTCGCCCATGTCTGTGGATGCGGATGAGCCACTCGTGCCTACGTTTAAAAGAATCAGGGGAAAAAAGATAAAACTCAGCAGAAGGAAATAACCAAACTATAAGTCTCCTGTGATTTCCTAAACTATTTTTTTGGATTATGATGCGGAGGATAAATACAGCAGTGGCTACTAAAGTGCAGTTTGATTTTGAAGATGTAAAATGTCTGTAGTCTATGGAACACATATGTAGAAGAAGTGGTGGACTAAACATCTGCAGTCTGTAAGAGAAAGACTGCTTGTTTTTTAACTTTTGCAGACTGCTAAAATAAACTAAAATTTAAATAAACCTTTTTTTTTAAACTTATAGATAATTATCATTCAAACATTTTGATTTTCTTTCTGTAAGTTTTAATTAATAGTTTTTTTTTTAAATTGTTTTCTTTTAAATAAAATTACGAAAATGTTTTATAAAAACTGTTTAAAAACGTTTATAAAGAAACTAATTAAAAAGCATTTTTAAGAAGTTGTATAAAAAAGTTTTTTAAAAACTGTTTAAAGTTTTTTTTAAATAGTTGTTTAAAAACGTTATTAAAAAGCTTTAAAAAAACTTTTTTTTAAACAATTTAAAAGCATTTTAAAAAAACTGTTTAAAACGGTTTTTTTAAACTTTTTAAAAGGCGTTTTTCAAAAAAAAAATTGGTTAAAGAAGTTTTTAAAAATTGATTAAAATATTTTAAAAAATTTATAAAACGATTTAAAAAAGACGTTTTTATAAAAAACCTTTTTTTAAAAAAAATTGTGTAAAAACGTTTTTTTTAAACAATTTGTTTAAAAACATATTTTAAAAACAAAATTATTTAAAAATGTTTTTATCTTGTGAAAAAACAGTTTAAAGAGAAAGTTAGAAGATGTTAGAAGTAGCTGAGCCACATCTGCACCAAGAAGAGTCCGCGCAGACATTTTTAACGGAACATCTTTGGAAAAACAAACAGTCTGCAGAACTAAATGTCTGAACGTGTTCTACGCGGCGCAGACATAAGAGGACAGTAATATCTTTTTCCAAAAAAGAAACACCACCTAAGTGTTTCTAAACCTTTGATAATGTAAAGAGAATGCAAGAAGTTATATAATAAGCAGCGTCAGAATGCAAAATGTTATACAATTAGCAATAACCGGTTATGTACTATAGTTGTAGGTGGCGGCTTAGTTTGTTCTGCCTCTGGTTTCCTTTCGTGGTAGTATTTTGCGTGTCAACAGCCGCAACCGCAACCGCCTGTTTATTTTCAGTGGTTCCACTGGATAGAAACAGTGAGCAGTTTGTTTGTTATAGGTCAATTTCATGCTTACTTTGTTATATTATAGTTTTACTATTAGTGCGTTGCCACTAGGAGCACGTGTCGTCAAGCGGTGATATGATCAAGTGAATAACATAATTATAGAAAATGCTAATGAAAATAGGGATTGAATCAGATCGGATAAAGAACTTATTAAACCGGGTTAGACTCGGTCACTTGCTACTCTTATTAAACCGACTCTTAAAAATGAAGCACTAAACATGTGCTTAAATTAAGAAAATAAATGAAGGAAAAAAAACCCAAACACCTATATGATATCATAGCAACACTCATTATCAATCAAATGAATAATCCAAATCAGAAAATCAGAAATCATACTCGAAATTTTGTCGTACGGTCTTGGCATGTCTCAAGTATCCTTCTTCATCTGATTAAACTATACCGCCTTCTGATTTCTCATCAATTTAATCCATGAAGTAGCTACTTTCAACGCCGTTTTACTGAATCAATCAAACATGTCAGAGGCAAGTATATTACTTGTTAAGAAACATTCATGGGCATAAAATTGGGAAGTTGTAACGCAGGCAACAATGATGCAGCTCTCATTGTAAGCATAATCATAAAACTTGTCCCAACACACCCAAAATGATTTATAACATATTCATGTTGATAGCATTCTTGATTTCTATAAAATGATCAATAACAATTATCAATCAGAAGGCTATAAATCCAAAACCGACCATACCCACCAACTCTCATTGTAAGCATAATCATAAGAACACCCGCATCAAGAACATATTTATCTAAAAAACTTTTTTTTCTTTTATGTATCAAGAACAACTACAACTCATGAAATAATTTACGATTAACCAAATAAAGTAATCCAAAAGATTGTATTCAACTTTTTTGACCCATTTTAAGAGCGGGTCATTTTCGGTAACGTTTCATTTTCAAAGATCAAATGGATAGATTTCAAAACTTAAGTAGTGAAACAGGTAAGTGAGGTTGAAAAGTCATACAACCTCCTAGATTGATTTACAACAGTGTTAGTAGGTTAGCCAAAAGAACCTGTTTCTACTTTGTACCAAATCATTACCAAATTTGACTGATTACAAAACCCGCCCAATTTGCCAACCCATCTATATATAATGTAATGATATAAGGAATAAGACGCAAACTCATAAGATAGACCTTGTTAGCATGGCAGCAGGCTTTCAACATGAGTGGATAATCTCTGCATTTAAAATCAACCACAAATATACTGAAGTTTCATACCTATTCCAGAAACATATAATATAAAAGTTTTTAACTTCCATTCTACCATTAGAAGACCATTAATAACCACATTTAAAGTTCCAATTCACTTTAACACACAAAAAAATTAATATATTTTTTGAATTCATTATTTCCAAGGGACCGCCTTACCCGACATGAAATTTCAGTATATTAAGATGATCCAGTGAATGAAGAATTCTCACCTGCAGTTTAACTTGAATTGAAAATATAAACAAAATGGGAACAATATCAACAACAGATTTCAGAGCTGAATTAGCTTCAAATTTCGGCATCAAGACTACAGCTTCCCACCATTAACATGGATAAAGCCGACGATAGTCCACCCACATGGCCTAATGGAGCAGTATGCAAATACACTTGTGTGTTTAAGCATCATAGTTATTTAGTTTCTTAAAGTGGTATTTTGCACATGAAGTGAAAGAGTAAGCATGTGAACTAAAGAAAAGGAAAAAAATAATGCTTAGGATTCAGGAACATCAGGAAAAGTTAAATGAAAATCAAATTCTATAATGCTTATCATTATGATTATATACTTTGAATATATGCAGAACCTACATATTAACAAAACCAAAGACTCTCATTATTTTAAGATTAAGTGTAGTGGGGCGTTAAGCCCACATTTTTTTTACCTAATAGCGCCCGGGTCAACCCCCCCCCCCCCCCGGCGCTATGGGCTAGTGTTAGTGAATGGCGTTACCTACATAACGCTGTGAAGGGGGATGTGATCCAGCCTCTTTCCCACATGATTGGATATCTTTTTTTTATTTATAAATATCACGCTCCTCCCCCTCCATCAAGCCCTTCCACTACACCACTTTAACCATCAAGCCCCTTTGCTACATCATATTCCACATGGCAGAAAACGCCCAAGGAAGGGGCTTGACCACTACACTTAGCCTAATCTCATAATGTTATTAAATCTAATTGATCAACTTAATGAGAGTGATTAACAGAGCATGTGGGTGAATATGAAGGAGACAATTCAATATTCATCAATTATACAAATAAAATTGGGATAACTAGCAAGAAATGATACATCTGCTTGAGAAAGAATAACAATGAATGTTTTGCACACAGAAATCACCATCCACTGTATACATATGCAGAGATTAAACATTATGAGCACAACAAACACTCGATTACACATATATTGCATGTGAATTCAATTGATTTGTGATACTTTATTTTTATCCCATATGAATCATTGAGCAAGCGTATAAAGAGGATAACAACATCAGTCATGTTACAATCCAGATTGAAAGAGAATAAAGAGAAGGGTTCTATGTTAACTTTGAGAGGCTGTAAAACTGTTTTAGCAAATTCAATTGCATAAGATCCACAATTTATAGCATTTATCATTGATAAAATTAAGAGGTTGAACGGAATATCCAATACTCAAATTCGTGAACATAATCCATCACTCTTGTAGCTAAACAAAAGAAAACATTACAGGGGGAATGAATACTTACCAAATAAGACAAAAGCAACAGCAAGTATGAAAATTAAAGAACACCTGAGAAACCTTGTGTGCATACCTGTAGAAATCAACCCTAGGGCGAATTCCTGAAAGAGGAAGCCAGAAGATGCAAACCTAAATCCACGACACAAAATAAACCTGGAAGATGAAATTAGGGTTTGGATTAGCATCTACGCACCTTTTCTTTTACCTATTTGCCGGAAACCATCGCCACACAACCACCACCACCACCGCTGCACGCAATGGCAGCACCACTACCATTCACAATGTGGATCTGCTCTATAAATTAGGGTTGAAGACACGATCGTAAAGAATTTAGGATGATCTTCGATTGATTATCGTTGAGAGGCTTTAATTAGGGTTGAGGATGATCTTCAATTACAACGAACAAAAGGCTTTGATTTCTTCAATTTCAATAAAATTGTAGTCGTTCTTGTAGACTGTTGAAGGAGTGACGATGTAAAGCATTGCATTGCGTGAGCAGGACGATGGCAGGTACAAAATCAGTAAAGGCGATAAGCCAGTTGTACGACATCTGGAAGCATTGATAGGTAACGACTTAGGCCATGTGTAATGGGCTCCATGGGGCGCCATGGAGCCCATAACCCCCTTATAGCGCCCCTACCACCATCTCTGTCGGCGCCATCTTCTCTTTTCTTCCCTTGGAGCGCCATCTTCGTCACGCCCTCTTCCCCTCTCACTCTCCGGTGCCTTGGCGCTATCCCCACTACGATGGGGGCGCTATGGGAGCCATCTTCCCCCACCAGTACGGGTAGCCTTAGGGTATGTTATCTGTAGTGGTTATTTGTTTTCAAGCCCCTCATCGGGACATTATCCGTCATGTGGTATCTTAAATGGTATGGGGGCTTGAAAGCAAAAGACGTGTAGTGGTCAAGCCCCATGTCATGATTACCTAATTTTTTTTAAATACTATTTTATAAATGAAAACACAATAAAATAAATAAAAAAAGTTCATTAATAAAAAACAACTAAAAAATACAAATTTTAAAGATCTAAAAAAATACTAATCAACATCTTGGACATCGTCGTAATCATCCGCTTCGTCTTCGTCTTTGTCTTCGTCTTCGTCTTCATCGTCATCCTCCTCGTTCTGGACCGGAACATTATCGAAGGGACCAGAAAGTGGATGAAGATGTGTTTTTAAATTGGTTAATGTGTATATATATAGATTAATAGATTAAAAAACAAATTTTTTTTGATCAAATATAGTCGTTCAACGGCTATATTCCCCCTCCCTTCCTCTTCATTTCGATGTGATAATTCTCAAGCCCCACCCCAATTTTACAAGTTTCGCACCCCACCGTAGTGGGTGGGGGCGCTATGTGGGCGCGGAAGAGGGCATCAAGCCCCATTACGGATAGCCGTATACACATCTGAGAGACTGAGACCTTCCAAAGCATCAACAAGTTGTACGACATGCATCTTAACTTGTAACTACGCTCATTGCTTGTACATGGTGTATCATGGGTTAGTATAATAAGTTTGTAAATGTTATATAGTTAAATTGTAGCAACACCTATGCTAGTAGTTTTTTATTCTCTTTAAATCATTTTTCTAAGTGTTTTATTGGTATTAATTTTAGGTTCACCGTGTTATTTTTAGGTATCTAATTTTTTATAATGATATATTAAACATATTTCTAATTTTAACGTTGTTATGTTATCTTTTTTTTCTTTTTTTTTTTAAATTATACTTTAACAATACAACTATTTTATATAACTATGTTATCCCGATACACAACTAATAAAATATAGTTACATTACATTTACTCATGGGCATTTCTCTGAAAACATTTTCCTAATTTCTTCACAGAAATTACTTAAAAAAGAAACCGGTATGAACTATGAACTCTCAAAGACTTTACTCATGGGCATTCGTCTAGATACGTTTTGGTAATTTGTATTTTATTTTTTATTTTTTGGCTATTGATTTAGATGTTTGAGCACATGGAAAACTGCAGTTGAGTTCAAGTTTTTGTATAAAAATGAAGTCTTTTTAACCAAGTTGACCAAAACTAGTAAAAGAGGTGTAGTGGTCATGCCCCTTTTCAAACTCCATGTCATGATTACCTAATTATTTATTTTTTAAAGACTATTTTATAAATGAAAGCACAATAAAATAAATAAAAAAAATTCATTGATAAAAAAGGCAAATTGGATTCTAATAATCCTAAGTTTCACTTATTGGCCGATAACAGGCTCAACTTTTGAATTGTCTTCTACCCGTCCCAACTTACCATCTAATTTCTCCCAACCATCCCTAACTAACGAGGGTCTAACCCCGTTAGTTCTTGTGCCTATGTGGCGTCGACGTGGCAATATATTTATAAAAAAAAAATAAAACCTTTTTCCAGATGGCCTATTACGCATCTTATAACCTCTTCTAATATCCAGTGCCCTAATTTACTTAGCACCGATTACATGTTCATCGCCTTCATCCATCCAACCTAATCTTCGAACATCGATTCAATCAATCTGATTTCACTGTAATTAAATTCGAAGAAGCTAATGGATGAGTTCGTTTCAATCAAGATTTGGCATGGAGGAATGTTCGAAGAAGCATATCCAAATCTCAGGTACGTTGGGGGTGAAACCAAAGTAATCAAAATAGAGATTGATAAGTTATCTTTTTTTGAAATTTTGGATTACGTAAAGGAGATTCCTGGTTACGAATCAGCATTGTTCCAAATATATTACCAGAACCTTGATAATCACGGTTTTAGTTGTCTAAATTGTGACAAGGATGTGATTGATATTTGTACGAAGCTTCAAAATAGTTCAAAGCAGATGTTGAATGTCTTTATTCAAGTTGGTGATATCAATTTCGGTTCAACCACTGTTCAGCCCATCATGACTCAAGCCCAACCCATTAATGAGCCCAATAAACCACCAACTCAGTCCACCAACGATGCATTAACTGAAATCTCAGATGGTAAGATAACAAAATCTGGAGCAAGGAGATGTGTGCCACATAAAGAAGATGTTGACTGCCAAGAAAACAGTGTTAGATCTGTTGCTGTTGGCATTGATGGACTAGGCTCTGGAAGTGAAGAGGAGACTGTTGATTCAGGTAGTGAAGACTCTGGAAGTGAGGAAGAGGTTGGAGAGGAAGAGGGTGAAGATGTTGACTCAGTTGAATCCGGAAGTGAGGATGATGAGTGGACAGCATCAGTTGCTGCTATCAAGAGGTTGAATAAGGAAGATGCTGAATCACAGTCAAATGATCAGATGATCAGATGTTTCCCCTTGCATGGGCTGTGGTTGAGGGGGAAAACAATGATTCATGGTGTTGGTTTATGGAGGAGTTGAGACACTGCTTGGAGGTATATGATGGTGGAGAAGGCTGGACATTAGTCTCTGACCAACAAAAGGTAACATACTTGATATTCATTTATAATCTTCCTAATCCTGTAGACTAACTGTAATGTTTTTTACACAGGGATTGCTGAATGCAGTTTCACTGGTATGGCCTAAAGCAGAACACAGGAATTGTGCAAGGCATATATATGCCAACTGGAAAAAAACATACAAGGGTCCTGAGTTGAAGGAGGTATTTTGGAAGGCTGTTAGGTCATATAATGAAGCTGATTACAACATAGCTATGGAGGAACTAAAGGACCTTTCAGTAGAAGCACATGAAGCATAGCTATTGGATGTAATGAATGATGGTTAAGCATGGCTATTATTTTGGTAGAAACTGTGTTTTGGTAATGAATTCTTTGGATTTACTTTGGTTATGTACAAGGTGTAATGATTTCTGTAACATGGCTGTGTTTAAATTTCACTTGAAGTATTTTGGTTATTTATTCTAAAAACTGCAGGTTTACATCTGTTTTGGTAACCATATTTACAACTGCAGGTTTATAACTGCTAGTTTAGGACTGTTAGTTTAGGACTGCACATGCTACATCTGTTTTGGTAACCATATGTGTTAACCATTTGTTATGAACTCCACTTTTGCATCAGAAGTCAAGCATTACAAAGTAGGGTATAAAATGGGTTAACCATTAGTTTAGAACTGCTAGTTTACATCAGAAGTCAAGCATTACAAAATAGACCATTACAAAGTCAAGCATTACAAATAGACCATTACAAAGAAGTTGCTGCTACATCATCCATCCAATTACCATAACTAGTACAACCACAAAAATATAAAACTGCATCTTGATCTTATACATTGCTAATGTTAACTCTCCTTTCAACTTTGTGTTCTCATCTTGCAACATTGCCATCTGTAACTTGAACTCCTCTACCTTCATACCTTGATTTGATCTTGCACTTTCTTGGGTGTCTTGTGTGTAATTGTAATCAGGCAAATTACCATCTTGAATTGAGTTGTCAAAATCTGCCTTCCACATGAAGAAGCTGCAGTTACGTTTCTGGACAAAAGAAAAAAGAAGGAATTTTTAACATCAATGTTTAATCGTAACTTGCTTAAGATGTATTCGAATCTGAAACTTACTGGCCAAAGAGGGCATCCGTAGAATTCTTTGCCAGGTCGACTACTGTTCTTCCCCGCCACTCTTGGAACTGAAGGAAGATGATGGTAGCAGTGAACATTCCCGTCGCAATCGACCTTGAATGATTTGTGGTTCTTGAAGCTTGCTGAAGACGATTGACTCATTTTAATTAGTTGCAAAATCCACGAAGGCACCGATGAAGACGAAGTCGCAGATGAAGATGGAG
>JBCNJP010000017.1:8141766-8239326 GCA_039602395.1 Deinandra increscens subsp. villosa
TTACGATCGTAATCCCTGTTTACGATCGTAATCCCTGTTTACGATCGTAATCCCTGTTTACGATCGTAATCACGTGTTTATGATCGTAATCACCTGTTTACGATCGTAATCACCTTCAGTCATAAACACCAGTCATAAACTCAGAATCGGAATCTCAATCATAAACTCCGATAGTAAACTCAGTTTATGATTGTGTTGGATCTTAAACCTTCAAATCTTGATCATAAACATTCATATCTTCAAGCCTTGATCATAAACCTTCAAATCTTCAAGCCTTGATCATAAACCTTCAAACCTTCAAGCCTTGATCATAAACCTTCAAATTTTCAAATCTTCAAATCTTCAAATCTTCAAATCTTCAAATCTTCAAATCTTCAAATCTTCAAATCTTCAAATCTTCAAATCTTCAAATCTTCAAATCTTCAAATCTTCAAATCTTCAAATCTTCAAATCTTCAAATCTTCAAATCTTCAAATCTTCAAATCTTCAAATCTTCAAATCTTCAAATCTTCAAATCTTCAAATCTTCAAATCTTCAAATGTTCAAATCTTCAAATCTTCAAATCTTCAAATCTTTAAATCTTCAAATCTTCAAATCTTCAAATCTTCAAATCTTTTTTTTTTTTTTGGAAAAAGCTTGAATCCAATATCGTGAGAACCTCGAATCTGTGATTCTTGGCTCTGATACCAATTGTAGGTCCGAAAAATACCCGAACACACGATATCAAGATCTAACACGAGTGCGGAATCCTCATGAGAGATTGAATCAAGAGAAATAGTAGATGAATAGGCTAAATCTTGTATAAAGATGAAACCTTGAGTGAAAACCGTCTACTAGAAGCCTAACAATCTGATCGTGAACACTTGAGAGCAACAAGAAATCGTAAATGGTATATTGAAAGCTTGAATCATAAACACATACATGAGAGGCTTATATAGCCTTACAAAATCGCAAACCTAGTTAGAAGCCCACATGGCCCAATCATAATCACTAACTAGCACTATATCTAATAAGCCCAAACACAAAAGCCCACTAATGTTCATGCCTTAATAATAATAGCCCTACAGAAGTGTATATTCAGTGGTTGCCAATGGGTTCTCCGGTCTTACAAGTATAGTGATTTAGGTCAGTTTTATGTTAAACATTTCAACCCCCAATACACATGCTCGAAGACATAGACGTATCCCCATATAAGGCAAGCAAATAAGAAGGTAGTAGGTGAGTTGATTAAAGATGGTTTGAATATTGGCTGTTGAACATATCGTGGGAAAGAGATTATCCATGATATTCAAGAGAAGTATAAGATACATCTCAGCAACCATCAAGCATGGCGGGGTAAATCCTATGCCCTTGAAATGCTCCAAGGAACTTGTTTTGATTCATTCTCTCAACTACCATATTATTTTTACAACCTTGAATTGGCAAATCCTAGCAGTGTAACCGATATACTGGTTGATGAAGAAAATCGTTTTGAAATGTGTTTTATGGCTATTGGTGTAGCAGTATGTCCCCAAACTTTACATGAATTTTAGGGTTTATAAAAAATTTCCTGTGATGATCACTTATTGTTGTTTGGTTCAGGTAACAAGTTACATCAAATTTTTAAGACCAGTTATTATAATTGACGGTGCACATCTAAAGGGAGATTTTAAGGGGACAATGTTTCTGGTTGTCGCCATGGATGGGAACAATCAGATTTTACCACTTGCATACGGGATTGGTAAAAGTGAAAGCAGTGAATCGTGGACATGGTTTTTGTCAAAGCTAAAAGAATGCATTGGAAACCAGGATCCACTATGAGTTGTTTGAGATAGAGCTGCTTCAATAGCTTTCGGTGTTCAAAAAGTTTTTCCACAAGCATTTCATGGGATTTGTTGTCGTCATCTTCTCATGAATCTCAATCTTGGTTGTTCACATACCTCAAAAAACCACAAAGCTATGTGGTGGAAAGCATGTGAATCCTATAGAGTAGCTGATTGTGAAGAAACTTTAAAGGAATTATGTGATGCCGTCCCACATGTGAAGGAAATCCTTGAAAATGCCAACATAACAAAGTGGTCAAGGGCTCATTCACCAGGTGCTAGATTCAATATCATGACTTCAAACAGTGCTGAATCCATGAACGCCTTATCAGCAAATTCTAGACAATTACCAATCACCAAACTTCTTGAGTTCTTCCGTTCATCTGTCCAAGAGTGGTATTTTGAACGTGGACAAAAAGGGGGTAATTCTTCATTTTGTATATGGTTTTCCATTATAATATTTCCCTCTAATTTGTTATTATAAAATTTAAAATTACAGCTGCAAGCAGACAAGTACTTACTGATTGGGCCACTAAGAAAATTGGCAAAAAAATACCGCATTGCGCGACTTGGAAAGTATCTGGTATTGACCTTTTGCACTTCCAGGTCGCTGATAGGTTTAGAACGGGGTTAGTAGATCTGGAGAACAAGACGTGTTCATGTCGTGTTTGGCAGCTATCTGGGTTACCATGTGGTCATGTTATCGCGGTGTTAAGATTTTTAAAGCAAAATGATGTTAGACATTGGGCTATGGTTTGGTTCAGGAGTGATGTATATAAACAAACATACATGGACTCAATCAAACCACTACCTGATGAATCAGAATAGGAGCAGCCTGATAACCTAATAAACCTCCAACCATCTATAATGAAAAAACGACAAGCAGGTCGACCACATGCGAACAAAAGAATTCCATCTCAAGGAGAGGTAACACCCCCACTAAAATGTTCTAGGTGTGGTGGTTCAGGACATCATCGTGACATATGCAACAAGCCAATGGCATCCCAACTAGGAAGAAAGCATGACCATGGTAATACACACAAAGAACCAATTAACGTTGACGAGTCTGGATTTAAGGAGTTTGTTTCCCAAAACACCTTACATGATTTCGTTTATGATCTTGGTCATGATGATTAATGGATGTAATCTATACGATGTTTGTCAATATTAATAATTGTGTTTTGCTTGTTGTAACAAATTATAAGGTGCACAATACCATAACCTACATAATTTACAAGGGACTTGCCATTAGAAACCATACCATCAGTACATATGTCATCCAAACCAAAAAAAAAACTCTAAATGTTTTAAGACCACCATCACTGTCTACAAATAATCAGGCATACTAACAAAATTCACCCACATAGCTAGACAATTGATAAAAGAATACGTTCTTCAGAACCATACCTCAGCCGCATTTGCTGCCCTATTTCGATTTCATGCCTTTGGGCAAAATCCAACCATCCAGATATCCAAAAACTATATGAACAACATAACTTTTAATTAGGATTTGAACACTAGGAATCGGATTCATATTCAGAATGATATTAATGAACTGGTATTTAGCATTACCGGGGACGTCCCATATTCATCTCATGTCTGACCTGTAACAGCCAATTTCCACCTCCTTCAAATCTAAATCCTACCATCTCTTCATGAGCTAGTTGTGCAATGGGAGCCAATTTATTAGGCAACCTCTAAATCGAATAAACAGCCAATTAAAACCAAAATTGGGGGGGGGGGGGGACCGTAATTGCGATGTGGTGTATAAATTTATTTAAAATTAAAATGTGAAATTAATAATCTAAAAACTTACAAAACGGGCCCTAGTAGTTACGATCTCATCATACAAATATTCTGAGTTGTCTTCATTTGCAAAATTAACATCTGCTACATCCTCAACCTCAATAGCCTCCACAGGCTCCTGATTAACATTATTCATACCACCCACAACATCTACATGTTCACCTCCATCATCAACGGCCTCCAGGTTTCCGTCATTTACAACCTCCAGATCCACAACCTCATGGTTTTCATCACCCCCCCCCCCCAACCCTCCATTACAACCACATCATCGTCGGAATCCTCGAGGTTATCCTCTTTGATATCAACATCACCAGCATTATTCTCTCCTTCAGCGACAACCGGACCATTCTCATTCCAGACTCTGATATCACAACCATTGGGAGAGTAGACCACCATGTCGTATCTCTCAGCACTGACTCGATTGAAAGTCACCCAGCAGAATTGAACCAAATGAATACCCTCAACGACATCTCTCCAACCGTGTGTGAAAGAGAGATGCAGGTTTCTAATACCGAAACCGACCTCCCAATGCTTATCCTCAGAATACCAAAGGTTAATACGGTGGTTCGGAGGAATATTTGGGAAGTGAAGCTGTGGAAAGTGGACCTGGGCTGCATCTGGAGGCAAGGGCTGATAAAGATTGAATGAGATTAGTAGGGGAATAAATATAAGGGTCAATTGCATATATCCCCTTATAAACTTAAAAAATTGCATATATACCCAACCTAAAAATTCAATTGCATATATCCCCCTGCAAACTATAAAAATTGCATATATACCCATTTTAGTATTTTTTATTAAAAATAAATTATAGAATGACTATTTTACCCTTTTATTCCAATTCATATCAAAACATACCCATTTATCCATCACAATTCAAGATCTTGAAGTTCCATCCCTGCTAAATTGAATATCGTGGGGCCGTGGAAGCAAATTCATAGAAATGCGTTGAACCTTCTCGAGAATAGCATCGATGTTAATCGAGCGATTTGTGATATTCCGAGTAATGGCTCGAATTCTTTACTTCTGGCTACATTTTTGGTTGAGAGATAGAATGTTTTACATTCAATTTCCTTCTAATTTATTTCTTGAGAAAGTAAAAAACTGCTCCATCTCTGATCGTCTTCATTTTAATGGCACTAACCTGGGTTGAAGGCACTCCTGGAGCAGATCCCCCGTTACTCAAAATGTAGTCAAGAATTATGTGACTTGCACAGTTTAATTATAGCCATGGATCCTTTGGCTAGTAAGGACACATGGAAATGGACACTTGATGTGTCGATCTTTCTCGGGTACTAGTATCAAATTGTGGTTGATGTGTCGATCTTTCTCGAATACTAGTATTAAATTGTGGATCCAATCTTCTTCACATTCTTTACCAACCAAATTAAGAACCAATTTAAAGTCCAAAGTAAAGAACAAAATTAAATGGTAATCAAAATCATAGGTTCACTCTTGTTTTGTTTTGCATAACCAAATCAATATGGCAGATTCTAAATTGAAATCAAAGACTTTTATTTTGCAATGGTAACCAAATCGCAGGTTCTAGTTTTGCATTACCAAATTGCAGGATCAGTGACCAAATCCTAAGTAAACTGAAAATCTTATTATCCAAAAAAAAGAGGAAACAATATACCTATTGGTTCTAAATCGAGGCCAAAATCGATTCATACTTACAGGATGATAGGATGAGAAGCGCAATACAAAATCAAATCGTAATGAGTAAAAAACTTACCAGTTATTATCGATGTTTAAGTCAAAATCGACCAGGTTTGAATCGATTTTAACGATGTCGACCAGGTAGGTGAAGATGAATCGATCTCAGATGAATCGATTTCAAATATTGAAAGATGAAGAGTCTGGTTCTGCGAGAAGATGAGTTGGGCGTCATATGTGTTTTTTTTTTCTTAAACCCTAATAAACCAATTGAAGGATATATATGTCATTTAACTAAAAAAGGGGATGTATGCAATTCTTATTTTACAATGGGTAAATATGCAAATCAAGTGCCGGTTTTAGAATAACCTTGAAAAAACCATGTAAATTTGCCATACGGAGCCCTTAGATGTACAAGATGTTGGATTAATAGGATTGTATTTACGGGTCTTCGGGATACGGTTGCGGGTCACCCGGTAGTTTGTTTAATAAAACGGGTTTGGTCTTAAATTAACCGGGTTTTAAGGAGTTGATATGTTGAATGGTGTGCAAGTGGGTTTATGAATTTACGTGGGTCAAATTGCTTACCATTTCTTTAGGAGATATTTCAGTAGCTTGATTTGTTCCACGTTTGTTTTACTTTGTAGGCTATTTAAAGCCATTTTGATTAGTTTAATAAATGAAAGCAAGTTTTCTTTTCACAGCAAATTACGCACATCTTCTTCCATATATTTGAGCTTTCTTTTTCTTCCATCTTCACATACATAAACGCGACTGTATATTGTGTGTGTTATTAAGGGGCCTGAATCAACATTTGGTATCAGAGCCTAGAGCTCGTATCGGGGAAGCGGGTTTGAAGATCAGAGGAAGCCTCCACCGGCGGCGGGGTTATCGGTCGGTGGAGGGCGGGTGAAAAGAAAGGGGTTGTTCGGCTGTGTTACAGCAGTAGACGGAGATCGAGGGGTGTTCGTGTCAGCCGTTGTCGCGGGGAAGAGTACCGGTTTGGACGACGGGGGTGACGGGTGAACACCGGTGTGTCTCGTAGCTGTTACTCGACATCAAAGGGGAGGAAAGAGTATGTTTAGAGACAGTTATATAGCAGGGGGTGCTGCTGTCCGGGTTGTTTACAGGTCTTGATCAGTTTGTTCGTGATAAGAGGAGACCGGCGTAGTGCGTGAAAAACGAACGGAAGGTATCCGTCAAAGCAGGTGGCTTTGGATTGTGTTCGTTTAGCGGAGTAAAGAAAGCGGTAGAAGCAAGGTGCTTTGTTTTCTAGTCGGTGGAGAAGCCTCTTGAACAAGGGTGATCAGTGAAGCTTGTAAAGAAAAAGCACGGTGTAAACATTATGGCGTTAGAGTTCACATCGGGTGGCTTTGGATGTGGCCGGGGTGAGGTCGTCGATCCGTGAAGAGTCAAGATGTTAATGAACGGTTCTAGCGGGATGCCATGTGAGATGTTATAATTGTGGTGGATTGATTCGGGTTGAATCGAGATGATTTTGGACGTGACCAAGGTGAAGATCGGGTGTTCGGTACAAGTCGAGATGGTTCGAGATCAAGAAGATGGTGATTTTGCTGCAGTGAAGAAAGACGTAAATAAACACCGATTAAGGGGGTGAATGTTGGATTAATCGGATTGTATTTACGGGTCTTCAGGATACGGTTGCGGGTCACCCGGTAGTTTGTTTAATAAAACGGGTTTGGTCTTAAATTGACCGGGTTTTAAGGAGTTGATATGTTGAATGGTGTGCAAGTGGGTTTATGAATTTACGTGGGTCAAATTGCTTACCATTTCTTTAGGAGATATTTCAGTAGCTTGATTTGTTCCACGTTTGTTTTACTTTGTAGGCTATTTAAAGCCATTTTGATTAGTTTAATAAATGAAAGCAAGTTTTCTTTTCACAGCAAATTTCGCACATCTTCTTCCATATATTTGAGCTTTCTTTTTCTTCCATCTTCACATACATAAACGCGACTGTATATTGTGTGTGTTATTAAGGGGCCTGAATCAACATAAGACCCCCAAGTTGTCTGGGATCACGGAATTCAGACGATTACCTGAGAGGGCGGTGCACCAGTCAGATCTCTTGAAACCCTAGTTTCGATGATAGTTAGAACGTAGCGTATATAAGAAATTCCAAAAATAATTGCCAAATTTTAATTTAGCTCCGGGTACAGGATCCGCATGATTTAGCCCTAATAATTAGAATAAACATTAAAATATCCAAATTTAAATATTTTACATTGTAATAATAATAACAGTGGGCTTATGTATTTTCTTGGGCCTTATTGGCAATAAGGGGGGCCGTTATTACCAGGCGGATTTAGGGTAATGAATCAGCTCTCGGAGCATTCAAACACTCCGGAGGTTCTACCGGATAAGCCAAATGTCAATTATCTCGGTTGATTTCATTGACCCAAAATCAATAAGGATGTCTTCCGGTTGAACCATTATCTCGGACTACGTTATCTCGGATTAATTAAATATTGTTTTTTCCCAAATTTTATTCCATACTCAACCTTCCATTACAATTTAAAGTTTTTTTTATTGAGGTATTAAAAAAATATTTAATATGGGTCTAACACAAAAATAATTTTCGTTGCTGGATACAATTGTTCTGATGGCCCCTAAATTTAGGCGGTAAAAGATCTATCACCACAATAAAGGTGCGTCATCATTGTCTCCCTAACATTACTCGTCATCATTTTTACGTCATGTTTTGGTTTACATAACTCTCGGAGCATTCAAACAGTCCTGAGGTTCTACCGAATAAGCCAAATGTCAATTATCTCGGTGGATTTCATTGACCCGAAATTAATAAGGATGTCTTTCGGTTGAACCATTATCTCGGATTACGTTATCTCGGATTAATTAAATATTGTTTTTTCCCAATTTTTATTCCATACTCAACCTTCCGTTATAATTTAAAGTTTTGTTTATTGAGGTATTAAAAAATATTTAATATCGGTCTAACACAAAAATAATTTTCGTTGCTGATTACAATTGATTGTTCTGATGGCCCTAAATTTAGGCGGTAAAAGATCTATCACCACAATAAAGGTGTGTCATCATTATCTCCCTAACATTAGTCGTCATCATTATCTCCCTAACATTAGCCGACATCATTATCTCCCTAACATTAGCCGTCATCATTATCTCCCTAACATTAGCCGTCATCATTTTTACGTCAGGTTTTGGTTTACACAACTCTCGGAGCATTCAAACAGTCCTGAAGTTCCACCGGATAAGCCTAATGTCAATTATCTCGGTTGATGTCATTCACCCGGAAATAATAAGGATGACTTCCGGTTGAACCATTATTTCAGATTACGTTATCTCGGAAGATTGTATCCGGATTGGGTGACCAGTCCTTAACCCGGTACTTAACCCGGTATTTTTAATTTTTTTTATTTCCCAAAAATATATATTATGAGGTATCTAATATTAATTACTGCTGGGGGATGCCTCATCCGGTGACTTGTGTACTTGAGTGGCGTTATTAGAACCCACACGTCATTTTCCCCCCTAAATTTAGATGGTGAGATCCATGCCACACACTAAACCTGCCTCGTCATTATTTCCCTACGATTAGTCGTCATCATGTTTACGTCAGGTTTTGTTTACACAACTCCCGGAGCATTCAAACAATCCGGACGTTCTACCGGATAAGCCTAATGTCAATTATCTCGTTGATGTCATTCACCCGAAAATAATAAATATGTCTTACGGTTGAACCGTTATCTCAGAATTTCTATCCGGACTCCGGTATTTAACTAGGTAATATTTTTTTATTTCCCAAATAAAAATATTATGAGTTATCTAATATAAATTTTTGTTGGGGGATGCCTCATTCGGTGACTTGTGTACTTGAGTGGCGTTATATGTTATCTAATATTAATTTCCCCCCTAAATTTAGCCGGTGAGAACTATACCACACACTAAACCTGCTTCATCATTATTTCCCTAGATTAGCCGTCATCATTTTTACGTCAGGTTCTACCTTCAACAGAAGCTTAGGTTCCCGCCACCGGGAAACGGTTTACATAATACTTGCATTATTCTATAAATATGCATTAAACCATAAAACTATTATTATCAAAATATCATATCAAATATTTTGACATCCATCTCCCTAAGCAAACCATGTGGAGCGAAAGGGAGGATATGTGCTTGGCCCAGGCGTTCGTGGAGGTCCAAAACGTATTTGTGCATGGGGAAGTCGACGATTTCTGGGAAAGGGTTGTCAATCATTTCCATGTTTTGTTTGGTCAGGAGGTTCACCATAGGTCTGAGGTTGAAGTCCGGGGCGAATGGATGTCTATACGGCTCAGGGTTGAGATGTTTAGTGTTCTATACTATTTGATGGAAGACGATGATGAAGACAGGCTTTTGGATAGGGTGGAGATTGAATACTTAGTGGAGTATCATGGAGAATTCAAACTCCGGAACGTGTGGCCTATCCTTAAACACAATGACCTCCAAACCCCGGGGTTCTAGTTTGTACTTTTAGTTTGGCTACCACCACCCTGAAATTCTTTTTTATGTTTAGGTTTGTCTAGTAAGCATGTAGGTTTATGTTGTTTGCTTAATACACTACCTATTTTGACAATTTATAAAACGTCATACACACACAGAAATTATTGGTTTGAACCAATAGTTTTAAAATACACCATTAAATTTCGACGGAGGTTTTATGATGGGAACAGCTATACATATCCACAAATACACCATTAAATTTTAAAATTGTTTGGGCTATAACCCAAACTGCATATACAATATATTAAAATAAAAACATGACATTTAAACTACTAAACATCCAAAACAAAAATTACAAGATAAAATTCTATTTCTACCGGTAGGGTCCACCTGGAGGGTCCAGGTTCTTGTTCTTCATGAGGGCCCACACGCTGAGTTCCTTGAACACACGGTGAAACTCCACAATGTATTAAATCTGAGCCTCGTCGATCCTCTTATCTTTGTCGGCCTCGTCGATCATGTTATATAGGACCTTGAACATGTCGATCTTGAACCGGATGCTACCCCACTTGTTTCGTAGCTGATCTTCACTACGGTGTTCAGTTTCAACACCATAGAGCATGTGAAAATGGGTGTAGACTCAATGCCAGAACTCCTCCTCTTCTCATGGCTTCGTGTCTTTTTTGACGTCGAGGAATGTCGACGCCAGGCAGAGTTTTTCGCATTCACTCCACGGCATGGTGTAGATTTGAGTGAGGTGTTTTCTAGGGTTTGGAGGAGTTAGGGCTTGTAAATCCAAATCCTTTACACCACACAATATATATATATACGGAAAAGTGGGGTTTCCAACCCACGTAGTAAGTATATGGACCGACGCGTATTCAATTTGATTTGATGTCGACTTCGACGCCTTGGAATACGAAACAAAAGTGATATTTTGCATGTTCAATAAAATTAACGTAAATTCAAATTTTTTACGTTATTATACAAGTTAAATTATGTAATAATATTAACTAAACTAAAACTATAATAATACACCCCTATCCTTTGGAAGTTGTAAAAAAAGATACAAATTTTTAGTGAAACATGTAATTTTTTTTACGATTATTAATTTGTATATTAAAAAGAACAATATTATAACATTAACCACCAAACAATAAACCACCACCATATTTTATACCAAAACAACAGACGAATATTAATGACATCTCGGACTATAATTTATCCCGGAACCATAGTTATACCGGATTATATTTTACCCCGGAAGATATGTTATAGCGGGATAACTTATCGACACCGGATTATATTTTACCCCGGAACCTTAGTTATACCGGATTAAATTTTACCCTAGAAGAGACCTTCCGGAGTTGCGTGATCACTCTTATATATTTGTATTTAGTACTTTGATGTCATTTTATATATTTTCCTCCAGTTTATTTTTTAGTGCCTAAATAGTATATGAAATATTAAATGTATATCTCATAATAATGTGGTATAAACATTTATGAGTTTTTTTCGTCAAGTCAGTTTTTATTGCGTATATAAACAAAATTCTATTTTTTATATTTTCATAACGTGTATGAAGATAATTAAACAGCTAACATTAGCCATTTAATTAATGTTAGCCCATACATTGCCGGCTATCTATGCCGTCGGCTGAGCCATGACCAATTCGCCGGCATCAACAATGACTAGAAGGGTTTGTTAAAACGGCTCAGAATTGTAAAATACATGTGGCAGGCTCGGGTGCTATGGTTTACTCAAACATTACTTGCACATTTGTCGTTAATTTATTGGATGTGAAGTGGGACCAGTATTTAGCCGTGATCTCAGAAAAGTACAAGTGTCACCGGGGAGCCGAGACATCTCAGGTGTCACATTTATATTGGTGTATTTATTTTGGCTACTTTGATGAAGGCTAAAAAGAGGTGGATTTTGATTTTCTTGGTCAAAAATGGCTATTCTCGCCATTTTCCCATTTTTAAATCTATCTTTTGAGCACGCAATGGTGATCAATTTTAACAAAGTTTGTGTTACTTTCCACACTCCACAGAAGGTCCCAAATAAGTGAAGGGGAATCAACCCACTTTACGATAAAAAGAGTTCGTCATGAGATGAACACAATCCGTATCCACCCGCCACAAATAAAATGCAAGATTAGAACATCTAGGTATATAGAACAAGTTTTGAATGTTTGATTGAGACCACTCACCCATAAAAATTGCTTCATTAGCGTATAGAAGGTGTGAAACTATTGGCGGAGCTTAAACAAAAAAATCAAAGAGAGAATCAAAGAGAGCCAAACTCAGTATATAAAATTTTTTGGTAGGTTCGGGGTAAAAATTAGCATTACTAAGCGAAAAACAGGGGGACCGGGGCCCTATAGGTCCTAACTAAGCTTCTCCCATGTGAAACAATCAATCAGGAACCTAAACTTCCTTAAAAGATGTGACAACTCGACTTTTCAGGTGATTCTTGGCTAACACAAACATATGTTATTACAAACTTACGTTACTACCTTAAAAGATGTGACAACTCGACTTTTCAGGTGATTCTTGGCTAACACAAACATATGTTATTACGAACTTACGTTACTACGAACGTTATTATGAACAAGCATGCATTGCATTACACGTAAATTAGGGTTCTGTGTGATCGTCACTACACGAGCATTGCACTTGAGTCTAGACATCGGTGAATTAAACTAGCAAACATAATCAATATGCACGATCCACGGTTTGATGTGAACTAGGTGTTTTATGATTTCATGTGGAACTATATTCATACATTATGATTTTATGTGACGTTTCACGTAAAACGTTTCATGATTTTATGTGGTTCAAATACTGTAACAGCCCGATATTCACGTCTAGGTAACTACGTATCTTAATATGTTTACCTATATGTTTTATTATGAATATGTGTTAGGAAATGATATTATATGAATAAACACGTGTTTATATTGATAAAGATGATGAACGAATATAGAGATGGTAAAACATAAATAATTACATGTTTTAATTGAAGATATATGTGCAAATACGTGTTTAAATAGTAAATGAATGAATCATAAGTGTCCCGACACTTAGAAGTTATTGAAAATGTATCCTAAAATGACTCCTAGCATGAAATGATAAGTGTACTAAAGTATGAGGGGCTAAAACGTAATTTAGCAATAGTAACTAAACAAATATATATAAGTATATATATATTATCGAACGTATCCCGAGCCTTAGAAACCCTAGAAAATGTTAGAAATATGTTCCTTAATGTTTTGGGGGCATAAAATAATAAAACTATAGAAGTTTGGGGGGTTAAAATGCACTTTAAAGAAGTCCAGGGGGCTGAATTGAAAAAAATTCAAATTCTGGCCGAAAAACCCACTGGCTCGCGTATCGCGAGCCATACCTACAACCCTAGCGCGATACGCGTGGATCCCAGATACCGCAGAAACATAATTGGTTCGTTTTTAAGCCACGGATCCGACTTGTTCCTCAAGTTTGGCTCACCTACGCGTCGTTTTTCGAAGCTGAGTCACCAGGGGACGTGTTAAGAACTTAGGACGCATCAAAAACCTATAAATAGAGGCTTCAATTCATCCGAAATCCTCACAAATTCACTAATTCTTTCTCTAAAAACCCTAAACGAACCCAGAAACTTCGTCAATCAAATTCGCGCAAACGGTGAGGAGTTAGAAGGCGAAATTCAGCAGTCAACCCTTATTAGGTATGATCTACAATAACCTCTTTCAGTTTTTGCAAAATCGATCTCTAAATATGGTTTTTAGAAATTGATGCAAAATTAGGGTTCTTGAGCTTGTTTTGTCAAAATCGGGAGATCGGGTGGGAATTAGGGTCTGAATTTTTGTAGGTAATCCTAATTTAATGTGTTTTAAGAAAGCCCTAAGTTTATTTCACAATTGGAAAAGGTTTGGTAAAGGTTTTGTTAACGGGTCAAAATTAGGGTTTTCATGTCGTTATTCTGCCCAAATCAAGTAAACGGTTTTGAATTAAGCTTTGCCATTTTAAAGAATATTATAAAATGTTATAATGGATAATACCCTAAGTTGGTTTTGAATAAAAATAAGTTTTGATAATTAAACGAGAATTTCATGAAATTAGGGTTTTGAAATAAGAATATTTAATATAAAAATAATCCGGAGGGTTTGGGAACTTGAATTTTGATATGGTAACATGTTTATACATATAATAAGTGTATATGAAGTTAAAATGAATAAATAATGAAGTATTGAAAATACCGAGTTAATCGGATATTAGAAGTTCGTGCGGACCGGAAGGGTAGGCGCCTGTACACTGGGGTTTCTGGCATAGCGGGGGTGTCGCCATCCCATCTGGGCAATGGCATCCCAACACTGGGCGACCCCGGAGTGAGCGTCTACTTATAGGAATGCGCGTCTTCATAATTATCACATAAAAGAAGATAATATGCCTCCAGGGGCATTTTGGTCATTTTGACCCTTAAAAGTATATACACTTAATAATATACATTATTACGTAAATAAGGTATTAAAATAAACATAAGAAGTGTTTATTATATAAAACCTTGCGTTAACATCATACAATACGCAATTAGGTTAAATTGGAAGACGTAAAGGAGGTTCTGACTGAATTAATTGGCTTAAGAGAATAAGGTGAGTTCTATGAGCCCACTTTTAAATGTTTTAAATGTTTTAATGTTTTCGGGCTAATATACATGCAATGATACATATTCAACTGTTTACTTGAAAAGTATTTGAGATGCCTTTACTTGTTTTGTGTTGATACACATACGTGAAAAAGTTATAATACTTATAACTGTTTTAAAGTTATTATTACCTGTTATTACTCTTTTCGGGAAGGTTATAATGAACGGGTAATAAAGAAGTTAAACTTTTAAAGTAAAGTTTAAAAAGAGGAAAATGAGTTTTTAAGGATAAAGGAAATGACCCTTGGGGTTATTTTAAAGAAGTTTTAAATCTAAGCACAGATTGTCTGGTAAGAGGGGGGTTGTACAATCCAAGCAGTGGAAATGAAGCCACTGGAGTAACGACGGTTGCTCAAGAGGTCGGGAGGCGACGGCCAACCGAAAGGGGCTAAAGTAGTCCCAGAGGATAGACAATGCTTAGTAGAAGAGGTTTTGCTTATAATATTTTGTATGACTTTCTTTATGCAAAATGATTATTAGCAGGGAAGATGATTTAGAGTATTAAATGATTTTTAATACTGAAGGTTTAAATGTTATGTTTGGTATAATTCTTTTATGTCTTATATCCATTAAATGTTTATAAAGAAGGGGCCGTTAAGCCCAAATGTTTGAAGTAACCTTTCGAGGTTAAGGTAAAGTTTTAATACTTAGAACTCACCAGCGTAAGCTGACTTTTTAAAGCATGTATATTAGGTGAGGTTAAAGATCCAAGCATCAAGGGAAAGGCTCATGTTTGAGCAGAGTGGATGGGCAAGCTATTAGGAGAAGGCTATACGGGCATGCTGGCTTAAGTAATGTAGATAGATGCATATCTATTAATCGTTATCTTTTATAGTTATCGTTAACCGTTGTAGAAATTTTATCTTACTTGTACTTGGCATTATAAATAAATAAAAGTTTTAAATTTCCGCTGCTTTAGTTATCTCTGTTATACCTTGTGTTCATGAGTAAATCCGACACGTGACCCCTCCTGGAGCCAAGTCTGGGAGTGGGCGCCACAAATACTTACGGTTTTATAAGTTAAGTTTTAATTCTAATATTTGGTGTATTTATTTAAATATAGAATATCATGCATTCTATAAAATAAATGGCTATCCGTAGCACGCGTATTATATAACGTTATGTTGGTTAGTTGTGAGTTAAGTATTCTAAACTATGAGGGACTAATCTTGCCATTCCTAAATTAAATTTTTATCTATCAAAATCTGGAGTAGAGGTGCAAAAATCGGTTTGAAACCCAAACCGGTTCGGTTCTCAAACCGGTTTTGACCAAAATCGGTTTTGGTCAAAACCGGTTTGAGGCCAAACCGGTTCGGTTCTCAAACCGGTTTGAAGCCCAAAATCTGGAAACCGATGAAACCGGTTTCGGTTTCAAACCGAACCGGTTTGGGATCTCAAACCGGTTTGAACCGGTTTGGTATATATATATATATTTTTAAAAAAAACTTTATAAAAACTAAAAAAACATACTTTTTACTGAAAAAAAACATAAAACATTACAAAAGAGAATAAGTTCACACCTAAACGATTGCAAAAGTACCTAATTTGAAAGAAAATACAAATTATTTTAACCGGTATTCAAACTCTTTATAAATTTAAGAGTTTTTTTAGAGATTGGGAAGTGGGGTAATGTTTATAACACATAAAGGGGGTATATATACCAATTTTTAGGTTCAAATCGACTAGAAAAGGGCTAGAAAAGTTGCTTAAAAGTGATGTGAAGAAACCGGTTTCAAACCGGTTTGGGCCAAACCGGTTTCAAACCGGTTTGGGTCAAACCGGTTTGAAAACCGGTTTTTTCACAAAAACCCCTAACCGATAGAAACCGGTTCGGTTTGACCGGTTTGGGAACCGGGTTGGTCAAAACCGGTTTTGACCGGTTTAAAAACCGGTTTGAGAACCGGTTTGAGAGCCCAAACCGGTTTGAGATTTGCACCTCTAATCTGGAGGAACCATTTCTGCCAATAGCTGAAACTTAATTCTTTATTGTGGAAAATAAATAAATAAATAAATAAATAATAACTAAGGGACTATTTCTGCCATTTTGGCAAACTTAATTTCTATCCAATATGAAAACCGATGCTCCTTACTTTCGGCCGGATTCAATTCGCTCTCCGTCGATTACGGCGTACGACCCGACAACCTTATAATCCACAATTCTTTCAATTCGATTATCATTATCCGCACTCAATAACCACCATCAACACCTCTCTCTCTCTCTCTCAAGTTTCCTTGGACCCGTAAGATTGTAAGAGCCACCGCAAAGAACCGGTGAAGAACACCACCCTCCGACCACCGAATTCCGTCACTTTTCTTTACCAACCACCTTAATTGTTCGTCGTATGCTATCACTGTGAATATCACCGGCGAGGAACAAACCGCCGGGGTCCGTAAATATCCTCGTCATTCATCAGAGTCTTGGTGTCCATCTCCCTAATAGGTATGACTGAAATTATAGTTTGAAACAGGAATACTTAACATGCTTCTGTGACCTTTTCGTATCTCTTTTTAAACGTTAATGGCGGATGGATAGGGCCGGAACTAGAAATTTTTTTGAGGATGTCCATAATTTTTTTTTACGGGGTCAATACTTTTAGATATTTCAGTTTCATAGAACACATATATAAAGAAATTTGGTCTTGATCGGGTTGTCAAATAAGACATATATGATTTTAATAATCATACCTATATGTAACTTGTTACATATATGTAATTTGTATAAGTGGCTTGTGAACTTTTTGTTACATGTATAGGTTACATATACGTAACCATCAAGTTACATATATGCAACTTGTAGACTTTTTGTTGCATATACGTAGTCTTCGTTATCTCATTTTTATCATAACAATTTTAATATTAGACGTAAATTTCATTGTTTTATATTACATTTACGTAAATCAGGGATTCATCTTTCTTTTGAATGGAGAGATAAAATGTGTGATTATAGAGTTTAATTAATCATGATTTAATTGCATTAAATGCAATTAATTGCACTAATTAATGGTAGATCAATTATAATTGCACTAAAATAAATTTAAAAAAAAACAGGTAAAAATGGTGCAAACCAACTTCAAACCTTTGACCATTCATTAATCAGGCAACGACCTTACCATTAGGCTAGAGAAGAGTTTGATTGTTTTTTGCTTCTGTGACCTTTTCGTATCTCTTTTTAAACGTTAATGGCGGATGGAACTGTAGGGTTTCTTAGTGAAAAAGATGACACCAGAATAGTATAAATGTATAATATAAATACATGGTTAAATTGAATTTAATCAATAATGTGATGTTGTCCCAGTGGTTATTCTTCTTGTTTTTAACCCTGTGTTCGTGGTTTCAACTCTAGCGGTAGCGGCCAACATTTCTTTTTTCTTTTAATTTCTGTTTTAGTCATTCCTTTCCTCTTCTCAAGGAAAAATGGGTCAAAGTCTTATAATTATAATCTGGTTAAAACGTGTTCAAGATGTTGTCTTATGGTATGAGCCTTATCAAGTTAAACCCTAGGTCATGGATTCGACCTTGGTGAGCTCTAAAACTTTTAATTTTTTTTTCTACTTGTTATTTTTGACTCTCTATGCCACATATTTGATCCCCGATCCATCCCGAACGTTTCCTAAGCCTCGTAACCATCAAACATGTAATTTTTGACCAAATCTCGTATTATTGGAGTTTCTAAAGATTAAAATTAACGTTCCATTTACTCGCTCGTTAAAAGTTGTTTACAAACATGTTATACGTATATATGTTGTAAATATGTGTGTATTTATCTGGCTAAATGATTACATGGAATTCTTACTCGTTGATTTAGCTTATCGATATTTTATATCATATATATATATATATATATATATATATATATATATATATATATATATATATACTAGGTTAGTAACCCGTGTATTACACGGGTTGAATAAATATTTAGAATAATGAGATAAATATAATAAAATAAAAATTGATATGAGATTTAAAAATTATGGATATGGATGATATAATTGTGAGATCATATCAAATAGTTATTTTATAGTAGTTAAGTTAAAAGTACATTTATAGTAAATTAGAGTATTTCGTATATCACAGTTGGAAAATAAATTGCTTAATGGTTTACTTTAAAGTGGTGTTGAGAATTATAATAATAAAGAGTTATTATTATTTATATATATATATATATATATATATATATATATATATATATATATATATATATATATATATATATATAGGGTTAAGTTCAAATGAGAACTTTTTCTTTTGAGAACTTTTGAAAACCAATTTGGGCCACTAATTTTCAAAGGGGGAGCATTCAAATTCATGGGGGGGTTTTCCATATATATAAACTAGTGGCTAAGATTAGTTCTTTTTAGTTCTCAAACCCAATTAGTTCTCAAATGATCATCTCTCTCTCTCTCTCTCTCTATATATATATATATATATATAGTGAAAAGTTCATTGTAGACACCCCCATAAGTGTAGACAGGTAGACACCCTTTTTCACTATTAGATCTCTTGATCTAATGGTTGTGATTAATTTTCTTTTTTCTTTTTTTCTTTTTTCTCATTAATTAGAAACTTTCACATGTGAAAAAGAGCTATTTCACATGCGAAAGTGTCTACAATGAACCTCACCCTATATATATATATATATATATATATATATATATATATATATATATAGGGAAGGGTTCCGTGTAGACCCCTTAAATTTTGTAGACCCCGTAGACCCCTTATAAAACTCAATCAAACTCAATAAAACTCAATAAAAATAAAACTCAGTGTTGTAAATTTGGTTTTTTTTTATTACGATAAGCTTTTAAGAACCAAATAAATAAATAAATAAATAAAAAACATTAAAAATCAAACATTTTAAGACAATGAGTTTTAAACGCAACACTGAGCTTTATTGAGTTTATTGAGTTTTAAACTCATTGTCTTAAAATGTTTAATTTTTAATGTTTTTTGTTTTTCTTTTTTTTTAATTGTCTTTTTTTGTTCTTAAAAGCTTATCGCAAATAAAATAAACTAAATTAACATAACTGAGTTTTATTTTTATTGAGTTTTAATGAGTTTTATTGAGTTTTAATGAGTTTTATTGAGTTTTATAAGGGGTCTACGGGGTCTACAAAAAATAAGGGGTCTACACGGATCTTTTACCTATATATATATACTAGTTTTTGATACCCGTGCCACGCACGGGCGTACTTTTAAAAATTTAATATATACAATAGCATATCATAATAAATGTAAATCAATAATTGAAATTAAAGAAAAAAAATTAACATTGCAGAATTAAAAAAAAGTTACAAATTTAAATATACAGACTTATAAACTACATTTAACGTTCGGTTTGTCACATTTCCATCTTCATCCAAACATAAATTTTAGTCACATATCCTATTATTTTAGGTACCTGGTTGTGAATAGTGATGGTTGAACATTTGAAATTTTTTTAGCAAACCAAATACGAAATCCAGCAAAGCAAACTAAAACTGCAATGCAGAAAAGAGAAGTAAGGAACCGTACCAACTCAAACAGCCCTCTAAGCTACAAATACCGAGTAAGAACGAAACTATAAAATAATCCAAGGTAAGTCATAAAAAACATGAGTGTAAGTCAATTAAACCTAGATAGTAACAGTTAGGGCATGATGATGAAAATGGTATCATGAAATACAAAGCATACATCATGGGAACTTACATATGTCGATTTCCTCCTTGAAATAGACAAAGATAACCATGAAATATGCACAAAACTTATATGAATACAAAATGACATGTATTTTCTATGTCTTCATATGACATTTTTTTTTAAAGTGAAATTCTAATCAAAGTGCAAAGCAATGGAAAAGGCTTATGAGTTTTAATAAACACTCTGTCATTAGGATATGATTTGTGTAGTCAAATAAAAGGGGGATTTGAAACAACACTTTAGTCTTTAAAATTAAATATTATGAACCTTTAATTGGTATGACTAAAGAAATAAAAACACATTTCCATAACCATCTTCTCCTATCATATCACATAAACAATTGTATTATTAATCAACTACATGTAAACCATAGCTCTACTGGGTATGTACCTTGATGGAGATGCCAAAATGGGTTGCAATGCCTATCTAGAGTTACAACCTTAATTACATGGCATTAAAGAAAACCGATAATCATAAAACAACCGAAAAATAAAGAGACTACACGAAAGCAGTTTTTCCTAAACGGCCAAAACAATAACAGCAAATGAATTTTTCTTTTTGTTGTGTTAGTAGATAACATTATCAAAGATTCTAAGCTTCTATATCATAATAAATTTCGTTAGGTGCATCTGAGACGGTCTGAAACTCTGAGCATACCTCTATATTCAGTGACCTGTATCTTGTTTGTTACTATTAAAATGATTTGAAATTTTACCTCTCATCAAATATGGTAATTGTGAGCATGTTTGTCCCGCCTCTTTTGATAACGCCTGTTATTTTCTCTGCTCGACCTAGGTAATATGCATTGACTTAGTTTTTTTTTAGTGAATACATGTGATTCAAAAGCTGTATTTGTATGTCCTGTGAGTATTATAATTACAGATCAGTTAGTAATACCTGTGAGTTGGTACATAGAAGCTTAGAATCAAAATAAATTTCGTCAGGTGCATCTGAGACGAAATCACTGAATCGACTTCAAAAACAAAGTGTTCACAACAGCTAAACAGAGATTCATCCAGCAATAAGAAACCCAAAAAATCTAACACACCCGCTTTCAACCCAATAAACTGAAGAAACAAACAACAAAGGCTGCAAAACAGAATTGTAAGAGATGACATTTAGCGAACACAACTCTATATTTTTATAAACAGTATGCTATCAATCTAAGAAATTAGAGATTTGGCATAACTCCTCCAATGGTCAAGATTTACAGTCATATTAGATGGGTCAAACAGAACATCAACAGTCAACACATCCTTTACCTACACATTACCTCACCTTCCTTTTTTAGCCAAATGTGATAATAATCTTCCATAGTGAATTCAAAAAACTCATATCAGCAACCAAGCCAATTATATATGGACTTTGATGATAAGTACCTCCACTCAAAGGTTAAACATTTTCAAACAAAGCTAACATAGGCAAGCATATGGTTATAACTCAATTCATAATTGTAGAAAATTTGAACGAATCACGTTAAAGTTGATTGAAAAATGAAGTCCATTCACATGGCCAATAATAACACAACTACTTTCAAATATAAAATTTGAATGAACCTCAACAGCTTGTAATGGTTTATCTTCGAGATGTGAGTCTGAATATAAAAATATGACAAACAACTGCAATGACATGGAGTCAACAGCTTGTAATGTTCTTGACTAAAGATTTATTTTTGTTCAACTTTATTTGTCTATGTCACTGTAAGTGTATCGAGAACAGTTTTAAACATATGATATAATCGAGTATAGGTAAATGTCTATTAATTAGGAATGGTTTAAGCCTTACCAGTAGAGGTTTGGCTCTTATTAATACAATGCCTTTTATGAGCAAAACAACCGTATGTCAAATTAAATCTATCCATATGTAATCAAGTGTAGGTAAATGTCTATTAATCAGGAATGGTTTATAGAACACCGTATGTCAAATTAAATTTGTCCATATGTAATGTTCATCATATGCAGAAATTCTAAGCAAAAATTGAAGGCATAACGCTTATAATTTTATAATTCTAGAAACAATTTTTATGCCCTTCTAATGTAATAAGAATGCTATAATGTAAACAGAACACCGCCTTTCAACTAACATAAACCAAAAATCAATATGAAAACCATTAGCGAAAGAGGTGATACAAAAGTAATATGATTTGACTTTTTTCAAGCCACATGATTGTACAATAGACTGTTGTTTTTGGCAAAAATAAGTTTATTACCAGCGTTAATTATTTTAAGATGTCTTAGCCTTGTAACTATGTAATTTTAAACATTGTCCAAGTGCCTATTACTTGAAGGTTAATATAGGAGCAAATTGATAAAGGGAAAGAGTATAGGCACAAAATTAACATGCATTGCTTAAAGTAGTAATTTTATTGGAATCAAATTGGAAAATGGCAGATTACCAGTGACATAAACATGCTTTTAAAGCAGGAGTAGCACACATAACCTTAGATAGTGCCCAACAGTCCAAACCGCCATGACAGCAACGTCAACATAAGAAAAGAAACTAAATCACATGCATACAAACCAAAATCGTTGAGAATGACAAAGGTGATTATTCTTTGTACAAACAGTTTCAAAGAAAATGGAAGGTTAAATGGCAATATAACAGTATCAAAAACTACAACAAAACATTAAACATAATTTAAACTCATGAAACATACGAAGAGGAAAAATAGAAGTCACCTGAAACGCTAAGCAAAAGGGCTGAACAGCAATATGCTATCGATAACTGGAAATATAACAGAGCACATCATAGGACAGTCGGACTTTTCGTGCTAGTATGAACTTAAACTTTTATAATTGCAATCATGAAATTGTATATTCGTTCTTTTCTGTAACCCCAAGCAAAAAAGTAGAGATTTTGGATAAAATATCAGTAGTCTAAGTGAGTATGATGTCCATAGATAAGTGCTCAAGTGAATGGCATTCGTCGGTTTACAACATTAACTAATACAGAGTCAAGCTATTGAGTCTAAGAACATATACATCGGTCAAATACTTTTAAAAACATAATCTCTATAGTTTAAGAAAAGAGTAAATTGTTCATGAATTGGATATTTGAATGTAACAAAGAAAACTTAATCGTCTGTCAATAGAAGAAGGAAAAGACACGACATTTCAAAGAACCAACTGTTAATTGAGATTTAAAACATGACCATGGAACCTCAGGTTGGGGATATAAAATTAAAACCACTAACCATGTTATCTTTTCATGATATGAAAATATCCCAGTGCTAAATTTGGATGCGTGATATGAATGAGCAGAAAAGTCAACTGTTAAATATTCCAAACGGCAAAATTTTCATACATGATGCCAATGAGCAAGACATAAAATAATTGAGATTCTATACATATTTAAACAACAAATATGACTATTGAAACTGTTATGAAAATTTTTCCTCTGGATCCAAGATTAAAACCACTGACCATGATATGTTTTTCCTAATATGATTAACAGACATCGCACATAAGAATCGATTAACATGATCTTATTTATAATTTTACAATGAATCTGTGGAAGAGAGGGCTTACCTTGAATCAACGAAATCGAGTGCGAATTGGTAGGATCGGATCTTTCGAAAGAAGATTCAAAGAGCGTTCGAATTCACCTTGAAGCTAGGTTGAATTTAAGTGAGTTTGGGAAATTAGGGTTTCTAATAAGCCAGACATATAAGTCGGTTTATTTGTTGTGGGCCGCGTTCTTTTCTGAAGATCCCAACAGATCCGATTCATTTTATGGGATATCATTTAGGCGGGAAAACCATAAAATGGGGTGTTGTGGTGATGCCACGTGGCCATCATTCTTTTCATATATATATTATATATATATATATATATATATATATATATATATATATATATATATATATATATATAGGGTTAGGTTCAAATGAGAACTTTTTGTTTTGAGAACTTTTGAGAACTAAATCTCAACCACAAGTTTCAGGGGGGACCACTACAATTCATGAGAGGGGGGATACATGTAAATAACTTGTGGCTCAAATTAGTTCTTTTTAGTTCTCAAATCAAATTGGTTCTCAAATGATCCTCTCCCTATATATATATATATATATATATATATATATATATATATACATGGGAGGGGGGATACATGTAAATAACTTGTGGCTCAAATTAGTTCTTTTTAGTTCTCAAATCAAATTGGTTCTCAAATGATCCTCTCCCTATATATATATATATATATATATATATATATATATATATATATATATATATATATATATAGGGAGAGGATCATTTGAGAACTAATTTGATTTGAGAACTAAAAAGAACTAATTTGAGCCACAAGTTATTTACATGTATCCCCCTCCCATGAATTGTAGTGGTCCCCCCTAAAACTTGTGGTTGAGATTTAGTTCTCAAAAGTTCTCATTTGAACTTAACCCTATATATATATATATATATATATATATATATATATATATATATATATATATATAGGGTTAGGTTCAAATGAGAACTTTTTCTTTTGAGAACTTTTGAGAACCAATTTGGGCCACTAATTTTCAGGGGGGAGCATTCAAATTCATGGGGGGGTTTTCCATATATATAAACTAGTGGCTAAGATTAGTTCTTTTTAATTCTCAAACCCAATTAGTTTTCAAATGATCCTCTCCCTATATATATATATTTAGAATGTATGTATATATATATAATCCGTACATTCAATCACATGTATTTCAGTCGCATGTATTTTTGGGAAATACCAACGTACAATAAAAATAATTTTTCGATCGTTATAACATGTTTGAATTGAACATTCTTGAGGGTTAATTTGGGTTAACCGCAATTATCACCTGTCGTTTTGGAAAATGACAAGCACTTTGAGTTGGGAGAATTGGCAAATCATAGTCGTCTAGATTGTGTTGTTAGTATATTAGACACACACTTATGGTGAATAGAATTTATTAAATATGTTCAGTGAATAGAACCTGTTAAAATATTAGTAACTGAAGGCAAAATATGCATAGGATTAACACATAAGGGGAGGCGGTATCGTTGGGTTACCGCTGGGCGGTTCCAAGGGGAGCCGGGCGGCTCAAAGGGGCAACCATACCGCCTTGGGCGGTTTCCCCCCATGGCTTCCGAATTTTTGGTCTATGCGGCACGAGGGAACCGGGGAGAGCCGCACCAACCCCCACTTGTTTTGTCTCATTTGTTTTTTCATGTTCCAAGGGGAGCCGCATGGCTCTTCTTGGCAACCATACCGGGTGTTGTGGCTTGATATGGCTTCAAAAACATCAAAATTGAGTTGGCACATGATGATTGGTTGGTGAGCATGGCTTCTTGAAGCCACAAGGCAACCATACCCCCTCCCCTAATGAAGCTTTCCGACATTATTTTGACTTTGACAAAGTGTCTGACATTTGACTTCACATGTTTTGGTTGATTGGTGAACTGATGAAGGGTAATATGTCAGAGGATTTTATTTTCATTTGAGATCATTATGATTTAATCTCTTCGAGACCACATAAATTGCAACAGAATTTAGGGGCTTTTATTTTCATTTCACACACCGTCTCTAATTTTTTTACTTCATGTTGGTAATTTTATCTATTAATGTTAAATGGTTGAAATTGGCAAACAATCAAACATTTGAGTATCTGATAATTACAACTGCAACCCAAGACTATTTCCTACATTCCATTTGTTTACAATCTGATTACTCAAACACACCCAGATACATAAATGGGCTGCTTTATGTTCAGAAATGACATTTTCCTGTTTAGTTAATGATATTAGCACGTGCTTAAGATGCTTTTCTAACAACTTGATAACGACAATGGCTGAAAATGGTACCAATAGATTTACCCATTAAGGATCCAACTTTAATGTTTTTAATCAAAACTGACCCGTTTATATGAACACCATAGATTCTGACCCGTTAAGGCTCCAACTTTGTGATTATATGTGTTTATAAAGTAGCATGTTTATATGTATGTACCTCATAAGTTTTACATAAGAAGTCTTAGATTCATACGGCCCCCCTTCAGCAATGTTTGATGATATAAACTCACTTTACATTCTGATTAAAACATGATAAATTCCAAAGATAAGTATAATCTCACTTACACATTATGATATGAATCCCATAGATTCTAACCCGTTTATATGAATCCCATAGATTCTGTGATTATAACAATCTGTTTATAAAGTAGCATGTTTTAATAGTATCATGATGTTTTACTGCAGATTTGAAAAGAACATTACTTAACAGTTGATTGTTTGATTATGATGTTTCCACTTATTTTGAGTCTTTTTTTAATCGAAATAGGTTGTCATTGTTTAACATTGTTAATTTGATCCTTATGAGAATAAGTTTTGTTTTACATTTTAGCCAGCTTGGAGTTCAAAGATCAAAGATAAAACCATTGAATATTGATTGCTCTCTCTTTACAAGGTTAGTTCCCCTTCTAGATTTAAGCCCTTTTATATATTGTTTGTTTTCTTATATTTATTTATATTACTATGTGAATTTGACAAGTTGTCATGCTTGCAATATTATATAATATAATAGATATTGCATAATTCGAATAATTTAAGGTTAGTTTGATGTCCAATCGTTTGGCGTGCCTCAAGAATCTCCGACTCCATATCTTAGCCTTTGTTTTTAATTGTATGTCTTTATATAGTATTTTATGATTATTTTGGTTCTTTTGATCACCTACGATAAGTTATGGACGCCTATTCCATTGTTGACTCTTTTTCATCACACATCATGGAGTTTGGTATACAGTTTGTTTCGTTTGGGTGGAGTTCGTTTTGTCTATTGTTCGTGAAAACAAATTCTTGGTTGTTTTTCTCGATCAAAACGTAATATCATTTTTTTTATCTAAATAAAAAACCATTTTTTGTACCTAACTCGCTTGCTTTTTTTAGAGGCATAGAATGGTCACTTTCGTCACCGAGCCTTTGATTCAGCTTTACAAAAACATGATTTTGTTAGACCACATGTTTGTACTATATTGTTTCCAAACTGAGAATTTCTCTTATGAAGAACGACCCAAACACAAATATTACATCTTATTTTGGAGTGATTTCAAGATTTTGATCAGTGAAGACACCAGACTTCTTCGATTTACAAATGACGTTCCAAGATCGTTCCGCTTACATCCGTTAGTTCATTCTATAAAAAACTTTTGCGCTCACCAGAAATCATATCAATCAAATTATCGGTAAGAATAATTTGCATTTAAAAAAAACACTACAATAAACCCTTTGCACCACATAATATGAAAACTCCTATTTAATTTGTTGTAGACGTTGTTGGAAAGATAGTCTATCATGAGCGACGATTTCAACATTTTGTTGTGTTTCTTCGAGATTTCATGTAAGCCATTTTTTAAATAAAAGATTAAACTTCATGTTATTTTTACCTAAATTATATACTTTTATATTTTTCTAATATGACTAAGGTGATAACGACTCCTTAATACAAGTATCTATATACGACCCGTCGGAGGTGTTGTTGGTCAAAGCCTTTAAAGCAATGTTAAATAAAAGTATCGTGTTTATATCTTGGGTCAAGTTGGTTCGTTTAAGTCGACATAAGTCATAATTTACATGCCTTTTTTTTTAAATAACTCTCACTTTCTCATGTTATCCTTAAGTTTTAATATATAAACATATTATATTTATATATGTTTTCAGAGAATATTTTGGAGTTAACATAATATATGAGGATCACATATGAACCGGACATTCCAGAGGCACGTCAAATTAGGATTATGTATTGTTCTTAATTAATGATTTTATATGTTCGTTTCTCTCAAATTGACATGTTACAAAGTTATGCAATTATGTTTTAACTCAATTTATGTACTTTGGAATATATGATTATAATATATTATATAACTAATTAGAAATTATATATGATAACTGAAAGTATCACTATGGTTGACATTCAATAGAAATAATAGTGTTTGAGATATCAACGAGTATGCTGGCGAAGGTTGTAGGTCGTTGTAAATCTGTTTGTAAAACATGGTGCTCCTTACTATCGACACAAGACTTTGCCAAGTTACATTGTTCCTGCGCATTTGTTGTAACATCCGTCTATTTTGCAACCCGACCCTATGCCATCATCCATATAATTCACTTATTATTAAGGCAAGGTGGTAACCCTAAAAATCAACTGCACCTAGAAGCGCAACTGCTAGAAGTCAAGGTGTGCTCAGCAACTGCTTAAAAACTTAACAAACGCTCCTAGATGTCGGTGCCAGTGGGCACGAGTCGTGTCTGGCAGGGCACGAGCCGTGTTCGGTCAGAGGAGCGTCTGGCACAAAAAGTCAACTTTGGTCGTGCCTAGTTGGAAACACGTCGTTTTGACCGCAAAATATTCTTTCTCTTGTCGAGATACTCAAAATTCACTATTTATGGGTCCCGTAACTCATTTTCTAGCCCGAGATATGCTCATGCTCAGTTTTTAAACGGTTGCTGAGCACACCTTGACTTCTAGCAATTGTGCTTCGAGGTGCGGTTGAGTTTTAGGCTTACCACCTTGCCTTAATAATAAGTGATGTTATATGGATGATGACATAGGGTCGGGTTTCAAAATAGATGAATGTTACAACAAATGCGCGGAACAATGTAACTTGGCAAAATCTTGTGTCGATAGTAAGGAACACCATGTTTTACAAACAGACTTACAACGACCTACAACCTTCGCCGTCACTCTCGTTGATATCTCAAACACTATTATTTCTATTGAATGTCAACCATAGTGATATACTTTCAGTTACCATATATAATTTCTAATTAGTTATATTATAATCATATATTCCAAAGTACATAAGGAACACCATGTTTTACAAACAGACTTACAACGACCTATAACCTCCGTCGTCACTCTCGTTGATATCTCAAACAATATTATTTCAGTTACCATATATAATTTCTAATTAGTTATATAATATATTATAATCATATATTCCAAAGTACATAAAAAGAGTTAAAACGTAATTGCATAACTTTGTAACATGTCAATTCGAGAGAAACAAACATATGAAATCATTAATTAAGAACAACGCATAATCCTAATTATGACGTGCCTCTGGAATGTCCGGTTCATAAGTGATCCTCGTATATTGTGTTAACTCCAAAATATTCTCTGAAAACATATAAATATGTTTATATATTGAAACTTAAGGATAGCGCGAGAAGGTGGGAGTTATTTTAAAAAAGGCATGTAAATTATGACTTGCGTCGACTTAAACGAACCAACTTGACTCGAGGTATAAACACGATACTTTTATTTAACATTGCTTTAAAGGCTTTGACCAACAACACCTCCGACGGGTCGTATATAGATACTTGTATTAAGGGGTCGTTGTCACTTTAGTCATATTAGATAAATATAAAACTATATAATTTAGGTAAAAGTAACTTGAAGTTTAATCTTTTATATGAAAAATGGCTTACATGAAATCTTGAAGAAACACAACAAAATGTTGAAATCGTCGCTCATGGTAGACTATCTTTCCAACAAATTAAATAGGTGTTCATATTATGTGGTGCAAATGGTTTGTAGTAGAGTTTTTTTTTTAAATGCAAATTATTCTTACCAGTAATTTGATTGATATGATTTCTGGTGAGCGCAAGAGTTTTTATAGAATGAACTAATGGATGTAAACGGAACGATCTTGGAACGTCATTTGTAAATCGAAGAAGTTTGGTGTCTTCACTGATCAAAATCTTGAAATCACTCCAAAATAAGATGTAATATTCATGTTTGGGTCGTTACTTCATAAGGAAAATTTCCATTTTGGAAACAATATAGTACAAACATGTGGTCTAACAAAATCATGTTTTTGTAAAGCTGAATCAAAGGCTCGGTGACGAAAGCGACCATTCTATGCCTCTAAAAAAAGCAAGCGAGTTAGGTACAAAAAAGGGTTTTTTTTATTTAGATGAAAAAAAGGATCTTACGTTTTGATCGAGCAAAACAACCAAGAATTTGTTTTCACGAACAATAGGCAAAACGAACTCCACCCAAACGAAACAAACTGTATACCAAACTCCATGATGTGTGAGTGATGAAAAAGAGTCAACAATGGAATAGGCGTCCTATAACTTATCGTAGGTGATCAAAAGAACCAAAATAATCATAAAATAGTATATAAAGACATACAATTAAAAACAAAGGCTAAGTTATGGAGTCGGAGATTCTTGAGGCACGCCAAATGATTGGACGTCAAACTAACCTTAAATTATTTGAATTATGCAATATCTATTATATTATATAATATTGCAAGCATAACTACTTGTCAAATTCACATAGTAATATAGATAAATATAAGAAAACAAATAATATATAAAAGAGCTTAAATCTAGAAGCGGAACTAACCTTGTAAAGATATAGCAATCAATATTCAATGGTTTTATCTTTGGGCTCCAAGCTGGCTAAAATGTAAAACATAACTTATTCTCATAAGGATCAAATTAACAATACTAAACAATGACAACCTATTTCTGATTAAAAAAAGACAGAATATAAGTGGAAATATCATACTCAAACAATAAATTGTTTATAGTTCATTTGTTTTAGTTACTTTGTATGTTTGTTATATATATGAAATGCATTATTTTGCTATATGTGTATTTAATTTTGTATTATGTGTTCAGTTATCATTTAATGTGAAAATTAGTAATCCTATAAAAAAATTAATACCATGACAAGCAAAAATGCATGTCATAAACAGATGAAACAAATGCATGTCATTTTCATTTTTTTAAATACTGAAACATGAAGTGCATTTTGCGTGTCTTAGATGGGCGTCGTAAATGAGCCTCATAAGCAAATGACATGCAAAATGCGCGTCATCTCCCTTTATGACGGGGGTTTCCTTGACATGCATTTACGCCTCATAAAAGGTTGTTTTTCTAGTAGTGGAGAATATGTTACATAATACATCAGTGGAAATAGTGACCAAGAATATGAAAGAGGGATTGCTTAATAAGTGTAAAAGTATTTTTTTTCAAAAGTATTTATTAACTTATGACTTTTTCGAAAGGAGTTGTTAAAAATTAGTTTGGTTTAGTTTTTGTGGTGGAGAAAGCAATAAGTCAAAAAGTTATTTTTTATTGACCAAAAAGCCAAAACCTAATCAAAACGTGCTTTTAAAAAGTAGTTTGGTAATTATAGGTTCAAAAAGCTAAAAGTCTAAAAAAACCAAGTTTTTTATGGCTTTTAGAAATAGCTTTTTAACCATTTACAAGAAGTTAAAATGTAAAACACTTTTGTTTTAGCCAAACATTTTTTAACTTATTGATTTAAAAAAAAATCAAAGTCGTTTCCAAACTCAATCACAAACACCCACGAAGAAGAATACATTGTTGGAAACGGTGACCAACCTCCATTGTCACTTCCTTTACTAAATGGAACCGCCGGTGCAAAAAATCGTACTGTGGTTTTCATCATATAGATCATAATCAGATGGATCTTCGAAAGATAGTTAGATATTCATAGTATGTATAAAATCATTGATAAAATCAATAAGTTAGGTTGTGTTTGGCGCACTAGCTGAAAAGCTAGCTGCTAGCTTATAAAGTATAAGCTAGCTGATAAGCTAGTTGATAAAAAATAACGTTTGGTAAAAACTAGCTGAAAAATATAAAATGACATAAAAGTATATGTCATAAATGTAAATAAATGTATTTATTTATAAGTTAGGGAAAGGTAAAACTAGAAATATTATAAAAGCTAGCTGAAAACGCTACTCGAACTAGCTTTTCAAAAGCTACCTTAAAAGCTAGCTTTTTTGACGTTACCAAACGAGGCTTTTAAAAAAAACTAGCTTTTTAAAAAAAGCTCTGTTTGGTACACGTCAAAAAGCTAGTTTATAAGCTAGCTTATGACGCACCAAACACAGCCTTAATTTCTAGTTTGCCATCTAAAAAATCCTAATTTCACAAGTGCGTTTTTTTATTCAACTAAAACGTAGGTTACATCAACGAGTTCCTTGATTTGATTAATTCTTTCGAAATGCATCTTCCAAATTGATTTGTTTTCTGCTAATCTTTAATTTCTAAATTGATTTGCAAGAATCTAATATATACTTCCTACTCTAATCAGAAAAATCTAACAAAAAAAAAAGCTAAAGAATATCAGGTCATGGGATGATTAGGTTTGTGCTTGATTCTACCTCTGGCATGTAATGTAATAAATTAGTATATCTCATCATCATCAAATACATCACTAGGCATCCTAATATATAGGATCCTGGAAAGATAGATAAAAAAAAAAATAATAACCATAACAGAAAGTAGGTTTAACAAATATCTAATAAGCTCTCACAGATAGACTATAACTAAGTTTGACCCATAACTACCTTTATTATAATCCTTAGGTTAACTAATAAACTTATAATATAAACTTAGTTTATAAAATATATCTATTAAAAGCAAATGGCTCACAAATCATCCTTGTTCCCCATGGGTTTTTATGCATATTATTATTCTTCATTGACAATCTATCCCCATTGCTACTTGTTGTAGATGCACTGTAATTATTGCTTTGCCATTCACAAGTGACTGACTCGCGATGGCTGGAAATCTTTCAACAAAATCACTACATCATTGATTTTAGACTCATTCAAATTAGTTTGTTTAGACTCATTCACTGCTTGCAAGTCTTTGATACTGTCATAAGTACCTATTCTACCCATGGCTTGAATATCCATCAACACATCTAGCACCTCATTCATTGTAGGCCTCATCTCCGAATCATACTGTAAACACCGAAAAGCCAATTCTGCTACCGATGTGATCATATTCATGATTTCAGGATTCATATTAGATCCTAAAACCGGGTCAATTAGTTGATCAACTGCACTTTTTTGGATCCTGTTTAAAGCAAGGTTAGCCAAACTAATCTCATCTTGAGGCCTGTTTAAATCGACCGCAACCATTGATGATATTAGTTCAATCAGTACTACCCCAAAGCTATAAACGTCACTCTTATCTGTTAACTGGTAACGTTGGTGATATTGTGGATCCACGTATCCTGGAGTTCCCTGAGGAGTTGTTGACACATGAGTGACATTATTCGGTATGAACCTTGAGAGACCAAAATCAGCTACTTTGACACATAAATTGTGATCAAGAAGAATGTTATTAGTCTTTACATCTCTGTGTATGATTTCAGATGCATGAAGGTACACCAGTGCACTCGCGGTTTCAATGGCAATGTTCATCCGTATCGGCCATGTTAGCAGGTTTGGATTTGCTAGTTCCCCGTGGAGGTGATCTGCAACTGTACCGTTGGATACATACTCATAAACAAGGAGAAGTTCACTGCTTCGTCTAGAGGTGAAGCCATAGAGAACGACGAGATTTGGGTGCCTTAATTTGGTGAGGATTTCCACCTCATTTATGAATTGTTGGACTTTGTTGTAGTTATGCTCGTGAAGTTTCTTCACTGCAACTTCTCGCCCGTCTTGTAGTTTACCTTTTTCAGAAAGATAAAAACATTAGGTGGGGAGGTTTTATGTTGAAAATGAACAATTAGTGACATTTTTATTTGAACAATGAAGTTCTCACCATAATAGACCGCTCCGAAACCTCCATCCCCTAGTTCATGAGAAGGATCGAAATTTTGGGTGGCATCTTCAAGCTCCTTATAGGAGAAAACAGAAACTCCACATGAAACACTTATGTCTTCAAGGTGTGCAGATTTGTTCTTTGATAATACATATGAAAACGGGTTGTTCTTACAGTGACGCCAGATCATGAAGATTACAAAAGCCGTCGTGAGGATTAAGACTGATCCAACGATAACTATAACAAGAAAAATGCAACACATTCAGATAAAGATTCCTACTTTTATATGTTTTTATGCAATCATATATCAAATAGACATATTACCAAGAATCGTAATCCAAGTCCTTTCTGCAGAAACCAAATAATAAAAGATTAGTTGTATGATATATAACAATATATAATTTCAAGACTCTATTAATACATCAATTGCAGTAATAACAATATATAATCCATGTCTAAGGGTGTTAATGATCCGAGCCGCTTATGAGTTACTCAAGATCGACTCGATAAAAAACTCGAAACGAGCCGAGCTCGAGCTTTGAAATAGGGATTGTTTAATAAACGAGCTCGAGCCCGAGCTTTACATATCGAGCTCAAGCCGGCTCGCGAGCCTTAACAAGCTTTTATTTATATAATTTTTATTTAATTTTTTAGATATATTTAAAAAATAATGATTATTATATATAAATTTATGATAAAATAACTGAATAATATGTATTATTTTCTATGTAAAAAAATATAATTCTAAATATATATAAATTTAATTATAAAAGTATATAAATTAATAATTAATAATAAACGAGCCGAGCTCGATCTTAAATGATATTTCACGAGCCGAACTCAAGCTTCAGCAATAAAGCTCGAATCGAGCCGAGCTCGAGCTTTGTTAAATTTAAACGAGCCGAGCTCAAACCTAGACAAGCTCGGGCTCGGCTCGGCTCGTTTACATCACTATGTTCATGTCCAATCTGCAGAAATAACAATATAATTGTAGATAAAATTACTCTGATTTGGTTTTGATGTTGGTTCTCTGTCCGGTATTTCTGCAGCAACCAAACAACAAAAGTATATATTATATGGCAAGAGAATTAAGTAAACTATTAGAATAAAAAAACAAAAAAAAAAGATGGAAGAAGATAAAAGAAGCTGTAAATACCTTTTATTTTTATGTCATAACAGTGAACTTTTCCATTTTCTGTATCACACCGGTGGCTGTTTCTGTAACAGTTACCACAAGAAGTTGACAGTTTAAACCAAAATGAGGGAAAAGAAGAGAGAGTAGAAGATATGTTGGTTTCATCAAATCCTGGACTACTTGACATGTATTTGGGAGGTCATTTGGAACTGTTCCATTCAAGTAGTTATAATAGAAGACATAATCTTTGCATGTGAGGTAACTATTGTAACCATATGGGTAAAAATAAGCATTTGTTTGTTGTTGCACATAGTTTGGATTATTTGGGCATTTGAAGAAAGTGATGCTAGGAAGTATTGAAATGGAATACAAAAGAGGGCTTGGACTTGGAGGAGCCAAATTATTCATAAGTGCTTCACAGGTATTTGTTTTCACAAGATTATAAAATGTTTCGTTCCGGATGACTATATTATAAGAATTATTATGATCGGAATTATAAGCAGAATCAAACTTGCCAGCAATTTCATATGAACCTCCTCCAAGTTGAATCTTCCCGCCTTTCGAAGTACAATCGACCTTGATCAGCCCACATCGTGTGTCGGTGACATTGTAAAATGGGTATTTGAATGAGGGCAAATTTGGACACCTGAAGCTTTCTGGACAAATAGGCGTAGAAACGTTTTCGCCTATAAGGCTAAGTGTAGTGGATAAAGCCCCAAATGGGGCGTTATCCGCCATGTGGACGATGACTGGATAAGGGGCTTTATGGGGCTTTATGGTGTAGTGGATAAAGCCCCTATAACGCCCCTTTTAAACCCTTCTTCGGCGTTTTATCCCTAACGCCCGGGGCGAATTTGGGCACCATAACGCCCCATAACGCCCCAGCGTAGTGGGGCGGGGCGTTATACGGGGCGTTATGGGGCGTTATGGAGCCCAAAAACGCCCCATTACGAATAGCCTAACAGACTGAAGGAGAGGTAGACAAGAAACGAAAACAGACACGAAAAAGAGTACTAGAATCATTTCAAATCCCACAGGAAGAAGTTACAGAACTAAAACATTCAAGACTATAATGTATTGATTCTTCAGATTTCGTTAATATTGCATTATATAGATCACTATTGACGGAGTCAACTTCCCCCATTTTGTATGCTAAAAAAAACAGATTTTTTATCACTTTGATATTTTTTGACCAAGACACTCAAGACTTCAATTTATTGATTTTTTTTCCTCTATTCATTCTTAACCCCTTACAAACGCCACTAGGTAGGACATACTTGGAAACTTTCATATGTTCTCATTTTCCCACACTTAGAAGTTTTATGATAACCCAAATTTAAAACTCAAATGAAAAAAAAAAAACCCCGTTTACTAATTTAAAGTAAAACAATACACCAGAAGAAACAGCAGAATATACAGCTTGGTGATTTGTGTTTTTGCTATTAATTTAGAAGTTTTAGCATGCCGAAAAGTGAAGTGGAATTGAAGTTTTTGCCTAAAAATAAAGTCTTTTAAACAAGTTGACCGAAACACTATGACTTTTGATCAAATTAACCTTTGTGGTGAAGACAAACTATCAAGACTTGACTCATTGACTCCTTCCTTATTGGTCTTTGCCCAATTCATTCAATTACCATCCTTACGTTTCTTAGAAATACCCAAAAATAATTTACTCAGAATTTACTTTATGTTATACTGATATAAGCCTAAATTCATGTGGGTGAAAGAACGAAAGGTAGAAATTGATAAATAAGGATGATAGTGAACCAATTAACAGAATCTGAATCTACAATTTTAACCTATGGGTTGGTAGTAAGTAGTTGTTAAACGAGTCAAGTCGACTCTTAAAGCTACTCCGAATTGACTCGTTAAAAGTTTAAATCAAGCTTTATTGTAAATATGTATTATTATATATAGTTAGGTTCAAATAAGAACTTCTTATTTTAAGAATTTTTGAGAACCAAATCTTAATTACTAATTTCAGGTGGGGAGCACTATAATTAATTGGGGGGGGGGTTCATATGTATAAATTAGTGGCTTAGAATGGTTCTCAAAATTTCTCAATACCAATTGGTTCTCAAATGATCATCTCCCTTATTATATATAAGATATATTGTAATGAATTTGTATATATTATGTTAGGAGAGATTCATAGTAGAACTCAAAAAAAAGTATAAGAACTAGGGAACCCTTATTTCGTATGTAAAACTATATTTCGCATAAAAATTCGTTGGAGAGGGGAAGAAAGAGAAAAGGAGAAAATAAATTAATCATTGTCGTCAAATGAATAGATCTAACGCCCTAGAAGAGGTTCCATGGTTCTATATTTTTTTTTTCTTTCTACAATTAACATCTCACTAATATATAAAAAGTATAATTATAAAACATATATAAAAAAATAATCAAATAATAAACGAGTCAAGCCCAACTCGAACTCGAGCTTGAATTATTTTTTACAAACCGGACTCTAGCTTTAGAAATAAAACTCTAAAGCAGTCTAGAGAGACATGTTTTAGTTGAGTTATTACATCATTAACTTTGCCTAAGTGATGTGATAACTCAACTAACACACGGCTTGTGGGTGGGTGGACCATGGTTGTTCAGTCTACCTGAACCTCAAGCACAAGAACACGTGGGTGGACCTCCACACTCGAGTCCAATCGCATGAAAAACACTATCTTTGTGTCTTGTGACGAGGCTACAATTGTTCATTTGTCGAAATATCCCATAGGACCATGTCCCATTTCAAGATAATCCACTACAATAATCCTATTGGCATCTAGAAAAGTAAATTATAGTTATCCAATAAAATTAGGAGCGAGAAACTAATAAAGAAAATACCCAATTTAATAAATATTTTTTGAACAACACCTATTTGGTAAGTAATTTTTTTAAGCTACACTCTTTTAAAATAAACTATGTTTTTTTTCATATTTTATTGTATATACTTGGCATTAAATGTTATTACATTTCGCATTCTGCGAGATTTATTAACTTTCTTGAGAACAACGAAAAATGTTATATGAAAAATGTTGTTAGGGTGTCCGTAGTGGTGTGGTAGTATAAAACTTAAAAGTGAATGTTACCATACATGATGTGGTGTGATGTTAAAAGAAGTGTGTAGTGGGTTAGTAATTGTGTGACTCGTGGTTTTGTAAATGTGAGTTTTTATTTAAAAAGAATAATATTATGTTTAAATATTGGATTGATGGAAAAGAAAAAGAAAAAGAAAGTGTCCATTGTTCTACTCACATAGAGCCCTTCACACCCCTCCCATAACACATCCATAACGCCCCTAGGGGCGGTGTTCCGAACGTTTTGGAGGCCATCACATCCCACACGAGCCCATTACAGAAGGTCCATATGTAACCGACACAAACAATAGACTATTAAGATAAGTATGGGTTTAAGCATAGGACGAAAGTCGATAATCTATATTAGGATCACTAGCAACATGACCCGCACTTTGCTATGGGAACACATGAGTAGGTTGAATGCACGTGTAGATTTTTGTTGGTAGTGAAGTTAATTAAATAGATGTTGATTTAATCCGTATGAAAGACAATCTATGAATCATTGTAGCATTGTCTTAATGGTATCGGTGTTGTTTGGACTTTGGGGAAACCCAGGTTCAAACCTCACTGTTGGCAAATGATTGATGACCAAGGGCAACCTTAGTTCGAGTCATGATGCCGACCGGTTTTACCAAGCTCGCAAGTTACTCCAGATAGTTCTGCTATTGTGGAGGCTTGCAACTGTCTTGCTTGGGTTGAAACCTACGGGTTTCAACGTAGGTCCCATGTGGGCATGCTTGACAGTCGCATGGTTTTCCCGGGAAACGTCCATTGCCCCACTCGACCCCAGCGGAGGCACGGTTGAGACACTCTTGTCTGGCTGTCTGTGGGGTGGACCCTCATCTCCTCCTCTACGGAGGTAGGATAGGTGCGCAATGTCCTAATCCATTGTGACCAACATCGCCGTTCTAAAAAAAAGACAATCTATGAAACGCAACAAGATTAAATTCAATTAAATTATATTTCATCAAAAGTCTTTTGTTCCTAAAGCAACAAGATTAAATTCAATTAAATTATATATCATCAAAAGTCTTTTGTTCCTAAAGAGTTACACACAACTTATAGTAAATAGAAAAATACAAAATATAACGGTGGTTAATTCTTCTTCCAAATTTGCATTACATCTACCTCCTTGCTGCTTCCAAGAAGCATCTACAATATATTAAGAAGTGTCAATAACAATAAAAATATCAAATGAAAATAATATTGTTAAATAGAAAAACAAATGATGATTTTGGTGGAAAATATAGGTTTAGAGAGTTACACCCAAATCATACTGTCCGTAAAGACAATAATCAACCAATAATACCATCGTAAATGCCATCAAAGACAACCACATGTAGCTACAATCATCGACCAATATTACCAATATAATCGACATCAAAGTTTTCGAGGCTCAGAACCATCATCATAGCCAAAGTAGCAGTTCCCTCGAACGATAGCCAAAGTAGCTATAATCCCTTGAGGTCGAGCCGCCGAGGAGATGTATCCAACTGGCAAAGCCATTAAAGTTAAGATGTCGCTCTTTTTGAGGTTAAGAATTCTACCCTGACAAAAACAAGCCGAGTTTAGCCGTTAAAAAAAACATTTAAACCAAATGATTTAAAAACAAATTAAATGGTCTAATCGAACTTTAAGATTTATGCTTAATTAAATAACTTATTATATCACGAAAATTAATTTGCCTTTTTGGGTGTTTATCGTGTTTTGACCTTTCTCCATCATCGCCTGCCTGCCTCACACACACTCCCTTTCGTCTCTTTCATCGAACCTTCATCCAACACTATTCTCCGATCGCCGGTTTCTCTTCACTAACCTTCCAATTTTCTCACTTTCTCGCCGTTTCTCTGAATCCATCGACTCCACAAATCGCCTGATTCAATCCTGTTTACAAAATAAAACAATAGAAAACGCAGATTTATCAGTTTCAGATACATCTAGTAACGGAAACGAATTGAAACAAATCTCATTGACTTTCAGTTTCTCGAAACGTCTCTGCGTTTCGTGATTCGCGTTATTGTGTATTTGTGTTCTTCGCGAGATCGAAGAGTCTGTAAGTTAGGGTTTTAGTCGAGATGTTGGGCGCTGGATTGCAGTTTGGACGGAGTCGTGGCGGAGAGGATAGGTTTTACAATCCGGCGAAGGCGAGGAAGAATCGTCGGAATCATGAGAATCTACGTAGAGCTCAGACTGACGTCACGCCGGCGCAATCTATGACGGTGTTAGGTACGGAGGAGCTGGAGAATCGGATCGTGGAGCCGTTGAAGCCTGTGGAGTTGGAGCCGTCGGCGTTGGCGGCGGCTGTGCCGGCGGCTTCACCGTTGTGTAATCTCGAACGGTTTTTGGAATCTGTTGTACCTTCTGTTCCTGCTCAACATCCATCTAAGGTCTGTACTGCTAATTTTAATTTATATTGATTGCTACATTTTTGTTGTTTAATTTGACCTAAAGTGAACTCATGAAAAAAGCTTAAGAATAATAAGTATTAGTGTATAATTTGGAGTTCATAGGCTCATAGCTTCATATTACTAACATAAAAAAATGTCATTTATGTTTAAATGTGTATGCCATAGTTGTTAGGCGCAAGGCGGTTATAAAAACAAGGACTGGAATAAGCAATGTGCATAGTAGAAACATATAATTTTTATGGGTTATTGTTAGACTTGTCTAGGGCTAATTTAGGCTGTTTTTGGTTGGTTTCGTCCTTCGGGTCATTTTTGAAGCGCCCCGATGGCGGCAAGGCGTTTTGCCTGCGCCTAGGCGTTGTGCTTTGTGACATCTATGGTGTATGCATATGTGCTATTGTATGTTTGAAATTGGCAAAATACCATCTTTAAAAAAGAATCAAAGTAACCTTCAAGGGTTTGCACAGTGGTAAGCGCTTGGGTCAACCTAGTTCAGATCTGACATCCGTTGGTTTTCTGCTTTTCATCACCTTGAATGTCACCTGCCCAGCTAAAGCTGCGTTTTATCTGATCCCATGACGGGTTGTAACGGTCAAAAAAGAAAAGAATCAAAGTACAATAATATGGATAATGTTTATTACAGCATGTTTGATATCAGTAACTATGTACAAAGAGGGGTATTGTAGCTGTTTATTTGGTCTAAATGGTGTGATTGAATTTGGTGGCAGCAGAGATCTACGAGAGGTTGGAGGACTAGTGATGTGCAGCAACCTTACTTTGTGCTTGATGATTTATGGGAATCTTTCAAGGAGTGGAGTGCTTATGGTGCTGGTGTTCCTTTGATATTAGATGATACCGATAGTGTGATCCAGTATTATGTGCCTTATTTGTCTGGAATTCAAATATACGGAGACCCTTTAACGTCTTCACGTAAATCAAGGTACTACAACCGTATATATCCTTTACTTATCGGCTCAATTTTTACCAGTTTGAAACCAAATAGTACTAGGGTTCTTGAATGAATTTGGTCTTCAATAAATTGTTGGTTCTTGTTGCTTGGTACAGGCAAGCTGTAGATAGCGATAGTGACTCCTATAGGGATTCGTGTAGCGATGCGAGCAGTGATTATGACCATGAAAGGAGCTCTATGCATAGTGGTCACCACCCAAATAATGAAATTTGTAGGAGAATTAATAAGTTGTCAATGAATGATCAGCAGCATGTACTTCAAGAAGACTTTTCTAGTGATGACAGTGATTCTGTTAGCACTCAAGGTTGCCTGTTATTTGAGTATATGGAGCGGAATCAGCCTTGGGGCAGAGAACCTTTAGCTGATAAGGTTAGTTGCAGTTGCAGTTACAACCCGTCAGCCTGTTTACTTGAAAATGGGTTGATTCGGGTTAGATTTATCTCTAATGGGATGTACAGGTCAGGTTAAAAACTCATCTGTAATTCTGTAAACAAAACGGGTCAAACTTGATTGAAAATCACGCAAAAGGTTATCCAGTTGTTTTTAGCTTCTTAAGCCGATATTATATTTTGACAAGATGGTCTTTTTATTATCATATTTAGTTCCCTGTTTTTATATAATTTTTTTTGCAAATAGTTGTTTTTACCACCCGTTTGCATGTGGTAACTAATAACCTGCCTGACACCTCTACCGTCCACATTTGTATGTGGTAACTCGAATTTAGGTTAATTTGATTATTTCTTTCCGCTATCTAATTCTTTCTTTTTGCACCAACAGATACTTGATCTTGCCCGTTCTTTCCCTGAACTGAAAAGTCTAAGAAGTTGTGACGTGCTTCCATCTAGTTGGTTATCCGTGGCTTGGTATGATTACTAAGATCTTTAATTTAATTCTTATATGTATTCTCATTTTCTCATGTGCATTTGACTTGATAGACCATTATGATGCTATTATTAGGTACCCAATATACAGAATTCCTATGGGACCCACCTTGAAAGATCTTGATGCTTGCTTTCTGACTTTTCATTCTCTTCACACTCCCATTACAGGTCAGCATAGATTCCACCTCTATTAACAACACACTGTATATATTATCTTGCTGCTAATGGCCATGTTAAGGATAAAAATAATCTGTTTTATGTATTTATGATTATCTGTTGCAGGCAATCAATGTGTTCATCCACCTGTTGTAAACTATCCTAATGGGACAGATGGTATTCCAATGGTCTCGTTACCAGTGTTCGGCCTTGCTTCATACAAGTTTAAGCCGACACTATGGGTCCACGATGGGCGCACATTGGTGAGTGATTTGTTGCAGGCTGCTGATAGTTGGCTGACATCACTTCAGGTCAACCATCCAGATTTTCTTTTCTTTTCACGCCGATGATATCAAGCGGAACTTGTAAGGAACCTAAATCCTATCTATAAAGTTTACATCGGATTTTCAGTTTTTACATGTTGAGCGAAAAGGATGGTGAATATGGGAGAAAAAGGAAAAAAATGAATATTGATAGAAAATCAAGAGTGAATTCCCATGTTGCATGTTTCCTTTCTCTAAATTATAAACAGGCTCCTTTTTTTTCTTTTGGTGATCTGTTTTTAACAAGTTTGTAATGTTAGTTTTAGATATTAATAATAGAGTTGTGACTTGTGAGTCTCCTCAATTTGTTACATATATGTGTGCAAGTTTCACTTTTGGAGCCAAGGTCTCAGCAAGTGTAGCCTCTTTATCCCATTGGATAGAGGTGAGGCTCGCCCCATCACACCCTCCTAAGATCCTATAATATATCTGCTATTATAATATCTCTGCTATGAGTGAGATTATACCGGGTACGTTTGTTTGTTATATGTGTAAGTTTCCGATGTTTTATCCGTATTTGTCTTGAATGGTGTTCTGTTGAATAGATGGTTCAGATTTCGTGTTGCTTGAGGTTCACTGCTGATTCTAAGCTTCATGTTTTGCTAGTGTTTGTTTTTGAGAGGTGATAATTGGATTAGCAAAACTATAATCATAGAAAAATAGTTAAGATGAAAGAGGCTGGTGAAAACAATTTCTTTTGATCTAAAATAATGCCGAATGTTTAATAGTTTATTGTAATTCCTCTTGCCCATTTTTTACATATATAACTTTCTAGTAACTAGTAATTACATGATTACATCTTGTACCCAAATCAATGTATCATTTCATTTAATGAAGCAAATGACTTTCTTTTCTAAGCTTTAAACGAAAAAACTCTCCAAACCAAACCATTTTGGCGAGTGCGGCTATTTATTACAATCATGCATGTTAACCCACCAATGTCTTACCTAATTATTTATACAATCCTGATCATTAGATTATGTAAACAATTCTAACCATATTGTAATGTTGATGTTTATCGGGTGTGTTTTATAGCGTCGACAACACAAGTCTAATCAGCTAAGATATGACATGACGTAGTTAATGCAAATATTAAACATGAACATGACATGTCTAACTAAACTTGTCGATTAGCCAAAACATGAACAACGTCTGTTAATAAAGAGGTTATATGAACATGACTTGTATAACACGATTATATATAGCATGTTCATGTGACCGGTGGTGTAGAATTAGTCATTAGAAACAATAATCTGAGAGAGTGACAAACTGAGAGAACTGGACGAGGAAAAATGAACAAACGGTTAGGGTTACGAGTGGAATATAGATTGACCTGATAATATTATTAACTTTTTAAAAAAAGAAATTCAAATTAAAAGTATAAACAAGTTCATTCACATCGTAAATGGATTAGGCGGGTTGAGACTTGTCTAGACAAAAAAAGTTTAAAAGTAAATTACAGGAATTGCGCATGGGTTTGCTCAAATTTCACCTTTTGTCCCTATGTTTCAAAAGTTACGGCCATGCCTCTAAGGTTTTCACTTTTGTAACACCTTTAGTCCCTGATGGTAACTGCCGTTAGATTTTTCCGTTAAGTCAGTGTAAATTAACAATTATACCCCAACCCTTTTATTAAAAAAGTAAATAAAAAAAATCCTCTACCATCACTTTGTCACCGTCGTCGTCTCTGATTTTTTTTTTAAATAAAAGGATAGGGGTATAATTGTTAATTTACACTAACTTAACGAAAAAAAATCTAACGGCAGCTAGCGTCAGAGACTAAAGTTGTTACAAAAGTGCAAACCTTCTAGACACATAGCGTAATTTTTAAGCCTAGGAACGAGGAGTGAAATTTGGACAAACCACAGGGACGATTCCCGTATTTACTCTAATCTTAATAATGTCATAAATATGAAGACATGTTTTTGACATGAAATTTGTTTAACTCAAACCCATACATATTTATCTTTTTATAGTTATTGTGTTAGTAGAGGTCCATATCAAGAATTCTAAGGCCAAAATAGGATTAGCACTTGTTATTTAAAAGTTCAAAGCAACTAAGCAAGTAGCATTTCTAGTCTCTTCTTAGTGTAGATGCAGGCATATGAACCTGGTCCTGAATTCGGACAGGTTCACAAACTAGATTCTATCGAATAGACAAATTGGTTTCTAACAAACCGGTCCGGTTTCATACCTAACCGTTGGTTCCATAATCGTTTTGCCAAATAGATTTACAAACCAGTTCCAACAGTTTGAAAAAAAAATAGTCGTTATGTCACCATTATAGTATCGGTTCATGACTAACGGATCCGGTTTCAAACTGAACCGTCGATTCCATACTAGTTCTTGTATTTAACTGTTTAAAAAAATAGTCGTTATTTCACCATTATAGTAGTTGTTCGTACTCATTTCTAATAGTTTTTTTTTTCAAAAAAAAATGTAATTTTGTCCATCTTTAAGTTGGTATATATATTTGGTTTTAGTTGAATCACATCATTCTCGAACACTCTCTATTCTTTAAAATCTTTAAAACAAAAACGTTCAAACATCTCTTAATCTCAAATGGCTTCTTAAGTGCAAGTGAATAATCTTGTGTTTGGTTGCGATGCCTCTTCAAACGTTAATCAGCCACTTAGCGTTATTCCACCGACTCATAAGTTCTTTCAAACAAAAATGTTTATGAAATTTGACATGTGTATTATGACGAGCAGTCTGGACAGTGCTCATTGCAAGTTGTGTCATAAGTTCTTTCAAACAATCACAAACTTAACTTTGCGAAAACCGCATTCCCCAATGTTGAAACAAGCATCGGCTCAAGGTTAAGCTTTAATGACAAAAGAATGGGTGTTTTTACTTATGATCTTGAAAGGACGAGTAAATGATGCAATTCATGATTCAACAGAGTTTGTCATTCAACCATTTCGACAATTAATAATTAACTCGACTCATTCATGGAAATGTCCAACCACGCTATACTCACGTAAGTCGTACTATCTTAGACATGATTGTTTAAAAATGTGAAAACATGCTAAAAAAGATTTAATCTCACAATTTAAAAGTTTACAAACCATGTTAACTTGACTAGTGATTATTGGTTGACTCTGCACGATGCACCAGACTCATATGCTTGTGTGACAGCTCACTGGGTAAATCCCGATAGTTAGCAAATGACGAAATGTGCTATTGCTTTTGAATTTTTTGATTATCCTCACCGGTCATATATATATTTTTTTTGTTTTAGACAATGCTATTGAACTTCTAAATTACAAAACAAACTATTTTCAATATCTTTTGATAATGTGTCAACTAATACATATGCGATACAACTTTAACTAAAATATAAACCGGTTTGTGATAATCTTTTTTTTTAGTCGATGTTGCACACATAATCAACTTGTGTGTGCAATTTGCTAAGAGTAATTTCAACCAACAATAGAGGTTTTTTCTTTAAGAAATTGTTATGGATATTTTGAGTATCAAAGACGGTAAACATCACAAATTCCATAAAGAATTTAATACCATATACTTTGGCCCGAATTAAAATGTACCTACACGTAGAGGTGCAAATCTCAAACCGGTTTGAAAATCAAACCGGTTTGAAAACCGGTTTTGACCAAACCGGTTCCCAAACCGGTCAAACCGAACCGGTTTCAGTCGGTTTGGGGTTTTAGTGAAGAAACCGGTTTTCAAACCGGTTTGGCCCAAACCGGTTTGGCCCAAACCGGTTTGAAAACCGGTTTCTTCACATGATTTTAGGAGCTTTTTCTAGCCGTTTGGGGGTGAGTTTAAGCCTAAAAATTGGTATATATACCCCCTTGATGTGTTATAAACATTACCCCACTTCTCAATCTCTAAAAATACTCTTAAATTAACAAAGATTATCACTCATTCACTAAAAAAATGGCTCGGTGTCCCCCAATTATGTACTTTTGTAATCGTTTAGGTGTGAACTTCTTCTCGTTTGTAATGTTTTATGTTTTTTTTCGATAAAAAGTATGTTTTTTTTGTTTTTATAAAGTAAAAAAAAAAATACAAAACCGGTTCAAACCGGTTTGAGTTCCCAAACCGGTTCGGTTTCTAACCGAAACCGGTTTCATCGGTTTCAAGGATTCGTGCTCAAAACCGGTTTGGTAACCGAACCGGTTTGGCCCCAAACCGGTTTTGACCAAAACCGATTTTGGTCAAAACCGGTTTGAGAACCGAACCGGTTTGGTTTTCAAACCAGTTTTTGCACCTCTACCTACACGATGGAATTCCACATTATGTAACATGTTTGAAAATGCTATATAACAAAAAAAGTTATTTAATATGCTTACGGGTAAACATTTTTCACGTGTACTATTTTCTCCACCGAGTTGGTTTCTTATTAAAAAAATATCAAGTGTTCTACATGTTTTTAAAACCTCAATAACTTTTCTATTGGAGTTTATTTTCCCACAAGTCCCTTTCTATTGGAGTTTTTATAAAGCTCTTTGTTTTCCTAAAATGTTAAACCAATAAAAGAAAAGTTAATAAAATATTACAAAGACATGCCTACAAGGCTACGATTGTTACTTATGTCACCGCTTGAACCCTTTTGAAAATGTAAAGAACCCTTTTGAAAATGTAAAGGGAGTTCAATTTTAACTTTCAAAAATAAGTTATGCTTTGAATTTGTACTTTGCTGATCCACAAATAAAATTTAAAAGATAAATTTAGCAAAGATTTTTCAAATTTCTTTAATGTTTCTCTTGCAAAAAACGGTGCGATTACCATTCACCGATCTATGAGAAATGAGTACGATTCGAGCGGAGCAAATAGTAGCAGATTTTAACCGAGTTATTTTGTTAGGTTTTTTTTTTTTTTTTCTGACGTTAAAAAGAGCAGCGAATTCGCAAATATGCTGTTTATGTTAAAAATCAAAGGGATGTTATATTGGCCTACAAAAACCCCTTGCAGCAAGTGCGAATGTGTGATTATGGTCTGTGTGTGATTTTTATTGTGCACATTGCACAATCACCCAAAATGGTTAATGAGGTTATTACTGGCAAAAAAAAAAAAACACCACATTACACACATTACCTTTTCTTGTTCTTATTATTGTTATAGTTTTTGCACTTGGAATAACAAGTTAGTATAAACAATAGAGTAATTAAAAAAACGTAGCGAAGTAATCTGGACGAGTGTGAGCGTTACCCTTGCCTTTTCCTTATTTCTGTTGATGAAATGTCCATTCGGAACTTATCCACCGGTATTGATATAAACATGTCCTTTAACTCATCGGGGATGTCGAAATCATCCAAAACCTGCAATAATACTATGTTTTAATACTGTTATGGAACTCAAGAAAATTAAGATTCATGCAATGTGGTCAAACCTTAAAAACACCATCCATGTTCCTACCACCTACAAGGAAAGTGGATCCTGTTACTTTACATCGAAGGAGCGTTTCTATCATGTTCTCATAGCTGCCACCATAGTACTTGGGCTTGAAAAAAGCAAAACGAATGTAATAAGTTTACCAAAAATTAAATAAATAAATAAAATTAAACTATATTTTTAGAATGGCTAACTCACGCACCCTCTAATCCTACTCCTAAATCTACACCTTATGTCCACAAGGAATTTGAACCCACAACAACCTAGGAAGGGGCATCTCCTTTCGAACACACATTGGTACGGCCACAGAGCCTTTGGTCGAAAAGATTTTGAAGAAATAGTTCTTACATTTATAAGCCTTGCAGCAGTATCAGCACCGATTACAAACGCACTGCCAGGAAAAAGCTCTGCTTTCTTGTAGAAATACGGTTGGTTTGAAATAATCACAGTTTTTCCTGTATTTGCAAACACACAGTTTATGCCAACTTTTATATCAACTTGGTATATAAGTTTTAGAGTAAATGGTTACATGGATTGTTGCCCCGAGAAAGGCGGGTGATGATAACAGAGGTGGTGGGGTTTTATGCAGTGGCGGACCCACTAAGGGCCCAGGGGTAGCGCCCGCTACCCCTGAACTTTTACCCCGACGTGTAAATTTTTTTTTTTTAATAGGTTTTCGGTTTTTCGCGACCCCTGAAACGAATTTTTCGCGACCCCTGGAAGAAATTTTATGGCTTTTACTTAAAAATATGATCAAAAGCCCCTTTAAAATATGATTAAAAGCCCGTTAACTACCTAAAAAAAAATTTCGGGGCGCTGCCCCCGAACCCCCGTTAGTCCCCGCTACCCCTGATATTCTTTCCTGGATCCGCCACTGGTTTTATGTTCTCTTTTTGCCTCAACCTCCATTAAAAATGATTATAGTTAAATTTGCAATTTTGTATGAAGAACGTGAGACTAAAATTTGATAAGCTTTCATCTCAGTTCCTCCGGAGAGGGTGGCTTGGTAATTTATGCGTTTTAAAATGATCATATTAAAATAATATAACAGATCTTTTACCATCGGTTAGTGAAAATGACCAAATGTGTTACTGAAAGGTGAACAATAGGGACCATATATGTACTTTTGAAAAGAAAAGACCAAACTTTATATTGACAATGTCTATCATGCATGCGCCAAATATTATATAATAAAAATAGATGAATCGGACTAACCAGCTTTTTCAAATTGTTTAACACGGTCTTTAATCTGTGCAACAGTTAGTGGAGGTTTGTCTGCATTTATGGCTGACAACTCAAAGCATGGATACCCGTCACTACAGAGGCTGCGTATATTAATTATATGTTAAAATTATGTTATAAAAAAAGCTAATGAAAAGAAATCAAACTTCACATATAACATGAAGAAAAAACATCTGTTTAAGAAAAGAGTGTAACTTTTGAAAAGTCCACATGTCAACATACCTCATTGCAACTTCCAACAGCTTAAGGTGACCATCATGTAGAGGGTTAAACGAGCCAGAAAGAATTACCTTCCTTTCTCCACTTGGAGGTTGTGTCCCTACAAAACACTGACTTCATAATGAAGATTAACAGAAGACAAAACAAAAAATCATTTTTGATATTATATTCAGGAAAACACTTATAGAACCTTACCACTTGAAAATGGAAAAACTTTGAAGCATATCTTGCCATGTATAAGTTGTTCTAGTTCCTGGTCTTCATCAAAGCATTGCTCTCTTACAGCAGGAGCTTCATGTTCAGTCAAATCTGAAACAAACGTTGAACTTGAAACATTGCAAGCATCTGCAATTGCCTGTTCCAGGAGCTCAGAGACAAAGCTCTAGTCATTTATAAATTATAAATGAACATAAATAAAACATAGCCACTGGAAATGCTACTGTCTGAAATACCAAAGCTACTATGTGAAACATATAAACTACATATAAATCACTATGTATACATTATTCCTTTTGGGTTGTCTTAGGCTCCATGCATGGCACAGTTAGCCTTAGTATTACGAGTATAGAAAAATCTTTACGTATTGTTACTAATTTGACCTAACGTATGAAATTGCAGTGAACTATTCCCTTTTTATGCACACACCATATTTTTTATAACCATTCTATGCGAAATAATTATCATTAATTACCAAAAATATGCCACTTCTAACCATTTATTGCAACATGCTAAAACAATTTGCCCATTTTATACCATTGAATGCATAAAAATTTGCATATTTAGTAAGAAATAATATGTTGCATTAAATGGTTACAAAAAAGCATGTTGTAGTAAAAAGGTGAATAATATATTGCATTTTCTTGTAGTTTGTATAAATAAACTAGTTTTGGTATCTTGCTAAATTAGCATACTAATAACAATTCTTATAACTGAGAAATACTATGGTTGTCAAGATGAGTTAGTTTAGTATTTCCTTAAGTTGTGTTCCTTCAATCTCAAGTTATAACATCATATGGAATGGAACATATGACCATGCACTCACTTCACACTACGATCCACATACAACTCTTTGTTTAGAAAGAAGTAAACGAGCCGATTTGGGTTTGGTAGGATGCATCCAACACATTTCACATGTGAGTCTATCTATGGTTGGACTCGGTTATTGGAATACGTGGTGTACCATCAAGGATTATTTTCAACTTGAAATAGTGTCAACTACGGTTATTTCTCTGACTTCAATGGCCACAACTTTTAAAACTGTAACTAAGGTGCTTATATGGCATCAGTTGGTAGAAACATTCCAAAAGCAATGGTTGAACTATATTCTGCAAGCATCTAAATTCCATTTATTACATACCTTGAGTAAAACTTGGCTTGATACTCGTTCTTCTTGCTCTCGGCTTCTCAAACCCTGCAATGACCCTATTTGAAATTACAGAGATCTTTGAAATTTTTGGTAACACTTAAACATAGATTCCTAAAGTATAAATTCAGTAAATATCCTGTTACTATTTCCAGTAGGTGGTTTGGTTTGGAAAATAGAACGGGAAAGAAACACACAACTGAAATGGCCCATCGTCACCCTTAATAGAAAATAAACCTTACCTTTGACAAAGTTACTGACGAAGACCATAGACGGTTTGAAGTCCGTGTTGATAAGTAAAACCTACAAATGATACAAGATACTGAATAAAACACAAATGAGAGCACCATTCAATCGATAAAAGTAATATTTATCCAAGCAAAATCCAAGAGGCTATGGATGTGGTTGAGGGATCCTCATTAGAAACTTAGTTTGTAACAAGATACTGAATAAAACACAAATGAGAGCACCATTCAATCTATAAAAGTAATATTTATCCAAGCAAAATCCATGAGGCTATGGATGTGGTTGAGGGATCCTCATTAGAAACTTAGTTTGTAACAATAGCTCAGTGAAATATATATATAGGGGGAGGTCATTTGAGAACCATTTGATTTTGAGAACTTTTGAGAATCATTATGAGCCACAAGTTATATATATATCCAGATTATCAAGCTCTAGATAGAAACTAACTACCCGACGCACCTCAATCAAAGGTGCTCTGACATAGATTTACTAAATTATCATGCTAGAGTACAACTTAAGAAAAATGCAACAAGTTTCCTTGTGGAATATAAGTTTTAATCTTCCTTCTAGTGCAATGACATAAGTTTTTTTCTGCAAACCTACAATGTAATGGTAAGGGTGACAAGACTATACTAATTTCCTAGATAGAATTACGTTGATTACAATTAATTATCATATATATGCATGTATATAGATAGAGGTACACAAACAGACACAACTGAAAGCTTTAATTAAATAGATTACAAAGACCTACCTGTGATCCCCAAGTTTTGGATGTGTGGTAGCCAAAGAGCCGGTAAATCCCACACCTACTACCGGAGAACCTATACAAAGAAAAGGAATCTATGTTCGTAAGAGGCTGCACTTCATCCAAAAATAAGATATTAAAAGCAGCAAATCATACCAACAAGCATATAAATAAGGGCACAAAAAAACAAGTGATTGTCCTTTTAGTCTTGGAAAGCAACAAAAGATTATATGTAACGTAGAGCTAACCCGACATCTTGTCCTTTTCTACTTCTTTGAAAAACATGAATTCCAGGTTTTCTTCTATTATATTAACTATTCTTTAAGATAAGGGTCCTATTTCATCCTAGTCACATAGTTCAGCTTCAAAACACTTTCTTGACATCTACTAACATCAAACTAACATAATGATTCCACTTTTTTCCCCCAGTCAAACCCTATACAACTAAGAACACAACAACTGAATCAATAATCATTGATAATCATCGATAAACGAAACATCTGAAAACCATCAATCATCTCACCACACTTGAATAACAACACATGAGGCTACAAAATCAAACTACATATTTCCATAACCACATGATTAATTAGATCATTACCTGGCTTGGAGATCTTTAGAGCCCGATTATAAGCCACTAACGCCATTTCTTCAGCAGTTTCCTTGCTAGTAAACTGACCAGGAACCTGCTAACAAATCAAACCTCAAGCATACAAAATATATAAATTACTTTTTTTTCCTAAACAGCCAATCTATCCCATTCCTAAACTACTTAAACCTAGACTTTAATTTCTCTCTGAGATCCAAAAAACAAGTAACAGATTCGTTCAATTACATAAATATATAAATTACTTAAACCTAGACTTTAATTACTCTCTGAGATCCAGAGAAAACATGTAACAGATTCATTTCTAGCCTTAAATTCAATCATATGAACTAGAAACTTCTAGACATGTCTAATTTTATACAAAAGTCGCACACCTTGCCAAGCAATTGGATCATGAACATTACGTTTTTTTTTTTTAAAACGGTCAATCTATCCTAATCCTAAAGTCCTAAACTACTTAAACCTTTAAACCTAGACTTTAGAGTTTAATTACTCTCTGAGATCCAAAAAAACAAGTAACAGATTCGTTCAATTACATAAATATATAAATTACTTAAACCTAGAGTTTAATAACTCTCTGAGATCCAAAGAAAAAACAAGTAACTGATTCATCTCTAGCCTTCAATTTAATCATATGAACTAGAAACTTCTAGACATGCCTAATTTTATACAAAAGTCGCACGCCTTGCCAAGCAATTGGATCATGAACATTACTTTTTTTTATAAACGGTCAATCTATCCTATTCCTAAAGTCCTAAACTACTTAAACCTTTAAACCTAGACTTTAGAGTTTAATTACTCTCTGAGATCCAAAAAAACAAGTAACAGATTCGTTCAATTACATAAATATATAAATTACTTAAACCTAGAGTTTAATTACTCTCTGAGATCCAAAAAACAAGTAACAGATTCACTTCTAGCCTTCAATTCCTTCAATTCAATCACATGAACTAGAAACTTCTAGACATGTCTAATTTACACAAAAGTCGCACACCTTGCCGAGCAATTGGATCATGGACATTCTAGAATACGGAACGATAACTTCGAGAAGCGTGTTTGAAGCTCCAGGAACTGATGCTAACCAGCCTAACGCCTGAATTTGAAGGGATAAAAGGTGTGTGAGAACTGAGAAGCAGTAGATAGTGTGTGTGGATTTGGAAAACGACGGCGTTTTGATTGTACGGACTGACCTGAGAGGCGCCGCCGGAGAAGTAGAGGACGGCCTGAGTCGGAGCGGAATGAATGGCTTCAACTAGTGATCGGATCAGAGAATCCGTCATCGTCCCCGTTTGGATCTATCTGTTACGCAAACGACATTGTTTACTCGAAACAATATAATTGGGTTTTTTTTTTCTTTTTCTAACAGTTATTTTATATTATCATAAAAATATAATATTTTAATTTTAAATAAATAAGTCTAAAATGTCTTGCTCAAAAGTCAATGTCAAAACTCACAATTATAATGTTATTTTTAATTATTATTATGCCTTTTTTATATTTTAAAGACACAAAAACAAATAAATAGTTAAAGGGAAAATGGCACTTTTATATATGGGTATTTGCGTATCGTGTTTTTAAACTTTATTATCTATAGAAATGATATATAACTTTCAAATGTTACATCAAATTGGGTCCTTTACATTAAAAGTTTGTCAATTTGAACTGTTAGATTTAAATACGTGTCTCTCGCAAGAGGGAAAACAAGTCTTTTAACCCCACATTCCTAATCTAACAACCAAATGGTGATTTGAACACTAGACTTCAAGTCTTAGTTTAAGTCTTAGAGAATGATTAAGATGTTTTAAAGTCATAACTAGCTAGGTGGGTAAGTTGATTAATGTCTACATTGAACATGGTAGTTAGACCAATATATCTAGACACATATTCTTCTCTATCCAAGGCAAGGATTAAAAGATCACTAATGAACAAGAAGTTAGAAACAACTAGTCTAATAGGTTATTGTTACGTTGGTATGAAATAATACTTGAAGTAGGACAATCTAGTAGTAGTGTGTATCACAAGACTTTGCAAGTGTCTTAACTTTTGGTGAGTTTGATAACTTTGAACTTTTCTAAAATGACATTGATGAGACAAGAAACCGAGGATGGTAAATGATAATGATGATGGGGTTAGAATGAGGATTGCAAATGTAAATGATAATAATGATGATGAGGCTATGATTGAGGATGTTGTTGCTTGGTAAATGGTAATGACAATATTAATGACTTAGTGAGAATGATGATAAGATTATCAATGACACTTTGTATGATATTGAGATTGAAGATGGGGCTTCTAATGCCATTTTGAAGGGGAATGACAATTAAGGGTGGAATCCAGAATATAGAAGCCATGTGAATTATCAATTGCAAAGAATTAAGAGTTATATCAGTTGTCCAACATATACATATCTAAGTAAGACAATTAAAACCTTATAGGTAATATGTTGTTGCTACCTCTCAAATCATCACATGTTAGCATTCTTAAAAGGAAAATTGGAATTTAATAATACAAGTTTTAAGTGATTGGCGGATAATAATATGAGTTTCACATTTGCATCACAATAATACGAATTAAACATGTTGGTGATTATAATGATACGTCATTATTTTTTTATCTTTCTATTAGGGTTCGATTATGATAATAATATGAGGTTTCCTCCTTTTCTTTTTGTTTCATTATCTTATCTTTCGATTAGAGTTGATTCGAACCCTAATCGAAATATAAAAAACTAACGGCGTATCATTATAATCACCAACTTGTTTAATTCGTATTATTGTGAGGCAAATGTAAAACTAAGATTATTATCCGCCAATCACTTAAAACTTGTATTATTAAATTCCAATTTCCTTCTTAAAATCTTCAAAAATTTCTCTCTTCTACTTGATCACTTTATTTTGGTAAATATTTTTCAAATCATCCGATTTGGTAAATTAATAAAATTTTCACCTACACTAAACCCATTTAGAAAAAAAAAAGGTTGTTAGTGTTTCAGAATAAAACCACAATAGTAAGATGATTACTCCATTTTAGTAAACACATGATACAAATTCATTGTAGAAATTCGAAAGACAACAAGCCTTTCCGAATTGTTTGAAACTTCTATTCAATTTATAAAACACCAAGACGTAAAAATGCAGCCTAGCTTCATGGTCAGACATGAACAACGTTAGACCATTGTGCTCATAGACCGAAAGAATGTTTCGTCCTTAAGCATGATCCGAATGCGCGTTACACTTTCAACAAACTCCCTGCATAATTTTAAAAAAAAAAACTTTCAAGTAGAGTATTGACATAGAGAAAATTATACTAATTTGCTTCAAGAGTGGTAAATATCACGGTTTTTTTAGGAATTGGGTATTTCCATTTCTAAGATAAAATGAGAGCTAAAAGTGAAAGTTGTGATCCACTTTCAAATTGAATTGTTTTGATGGTACAATATAAATTATAGGGAAAAAGACGAAAATAGATCATTTGACAAAGTTTTGGACGAAAATAGCCCCATGAAAATTTTTTTCCAATTTTTAGCCCTACCTTAACGGTCGCTAACGACCTCCATTTAAACCCAAAACGACCGTTCCTAATGACCAACCACGGTGCGACATGTGTCCACCACGGTCGTTAATACGTTGGAAAGGTCGTCGACGACCGTCGTTTTCCGTCAAACGACCGTGGTCGTTGGCGACCACACACGTAGTCGACGGTCGTTTGACGAAAAACGACGGTCGTCGACGACCTTTCCAACGTATTAACGACCGTGGTGGACACATGTCGCACCGTGGTTGGTCATCAGGAACGGTCGTTTTGGGTTTAAATGGAGGTCGTTAGCGACCGTTAAGGTAGGGCTAAAAGTTAGGAAAAAAATTTCATAGGGCTATTTCCGTCTTAAACTTGGTCAGAGGGGCTATTTTCGTCTTTTTATAAATGGGATAAACCCGGTTTGGTTCAAGAGCAGAGAGCGCATGATCAAAAAACTAGTATTTTGGAACATATCCAAAACCGTAGAAAACTACTAAACGGCGTTTTTTTACTGTTTTGTTTCGGGTTGGATTTCGGATCAATTTAAAGATTTTGCAAAATCTGTATGCATGCACATTTTTTATTCAAGTAATATTTTCTCCCAGGCTAAATACTTCAAATTAATCACAATAAAACTCAAATTAACAAACATATATACACTCCACGTCTCCGTACTTACTTCCAGGGGACATCACCCACGATTCTCCATTGTTCATCTCCATCTTTGTACCACAACGAAAACTCCGAACCACTTTCCAACAGTCGTAAACTACATAACGACTGTTGTTTTCCTGTAAACCCACAAAAATCTTTACGCAGTAAGTATCAATAATATCATGTTAACAAATTAAGAAGAAAAAAAAATCAAACATATTTTCATTGTTACATTTCAAGTATCATGATATATTGGTAGTTTTGGTAAGCATGCATACTAACCAAACATGTCTTCTAGTTTAGTTGCAAGACTGGAGTAACTCGAATGATGAAGAACGCCTATTTTTCGACCTATGAGTTCCCCATCCATGTTAACCTTCACAAATTCGCTTCGACGTTTGCTCCTTTGGAACATGTTTTTTTCATCAACAATGTTGTCACTCGTCTTCCCACGACACATGACACCATTTCTTGGACATTCATAAGGATGCAACTGGTCCCATTCAACGAGATCACGATAGTCGTCTGTGATGACCAAACAGGTTAGATATTAATTATACTCAAAGAAGACGCAATATGTAACATATGTAACATTTATGGTTATATTTAAGCGTCAAGGAGTAGCACATAAGTTTGAGTCCCTCAGGTTCGAATGCAGTTACTGTATTCGAACCTCAGAGCTATGTTTTTAGGAATGGTATAAATTTGTAGATGGAGAAAACTTGAAGAGATATGGAAAGTAGTACCATGGAGATTTTCGGAATGGTCGTAGGTCGGTGGCTGCGGCATGACTCGAAGGCTAAGCCCCAAGTCGATGATACCGCGGTTTTGATTGTTGGTTTGATAGTAGAGTGAATGAAGATCAGCATGGTTGAGAAGGTAGGTTGAGGATGAGTCTGAAGTCATTGAGTTGAACAACTAGTTATGATAGTTTTAGAGAATATATGTTTAGATGCTATGAGCAGTAAGGTTGTGTGAGTCTATATGTATATATATATATATATATACATGTGTGTGTATGGGGTGTGTTTGTATTTGCCTCTTTTTGGCTAAAATATAGCACTAGCTATGGTTTGATATATACTTTAATAAAGTTAGTATTACTTTATAAGTTATCTAAAAGGATGAGAATCAAATATAAACCAATATTTTAAGAAAACCATATATTATATACGTACGTATACATAAGTTACTATTACTTATAACTTCTAGTCTTTCTCTCCTTAAAAACTAAAACAAGGCCTAAGAACACGAATGGAAAGAATAAAATCGAGTTACTGTTACTTTTTAACTTCTAGTCTTTAATCATTTTTCGACTTTAACTAAAGTGCTTGATGGTTAGCACAAAAAGTGTTATGGACGGAAACAATTGCAATGTATAAGACTTGTCCAAAATCGGTTGAATGAAACAACATATGTGACTTTATAAACCAAATAGGCTTTCTAACCCACCCGACCAGACTCTTTGTGCCGACCTGTAAATAGATGTACGTGTTATACTTAACCTGTACTAAGGCCCAACTTCTAGTCTTCAATCGCTCTTCGCCCTTAACCTAAGTGCTTAATAGTTGGCACAAAAAAATGTTACCTTGAGTGACATATATGATGTGTGTATCATGCACTAATGTTTCATTTAGCTAGCCCACACAAACTTAAACTTATGGAAAACTCTTCATAAGGTCAATAACAAACATATAGTAACTTAATTTCCCATTTACTTATAAAGTTGTAAACTTGATTAGCTTGTAGTTAGTGTGAATATCCAAAGTTAATATTTAGTGAAATATATCAAGTTGCTTAACATAGTAAGCTAGTCCATTAGGTTTGTATGCTTACCAACATAAGGACCCAATATATATAACAACTATATTTTCAAGGTAAACTTGTACAATTTAAAGCATGTGACCCACTAACCTCCTTGTCATGTGTTATAAGCATCATTTATGTGTTTCTTATTGTTCTAATTTATGTATTCCAATTTGTAGTGGTTGGGTTACCATGTGACTGTTACTACTGTTATCTTGAAAGAAATGTTGCCGTTGAAACAGGATACAAGACAAGAATCTATGCATCATATTTATTTATGCACCAAAATCCAAGGCAACTTTTGTGCCCATCCTTTGTTGTTGTTTGGTGTTTGGGTTTTTGATCCCATATATATATGCATGTAAATAGTTGAAGGGAAGATATAGCTTGTTTATCATAATTGGTAATGGGGTAAAGGTTTTTCTGTCTTCATGTTCCCATCTTTTTATCGATTTAAATGCTATAGTGGGTCCATGATATATCCTCTCACATAACATGTCTCCTGTTACTAAGATTTGCATATGAGTATAATAGTTCCAATACTGCAATATTTGTCGAATTTTTTTTTAAAAGGTAAATCACATTCACAAGTGTCGATTAAGGGTAAGTTAAATGAAGCTAGTGGTTTTAGGCCTTCAATTTCAGTAGGGCCCCCAAATTATAAAATAAAGAATATATATATTTTTATATAGTTTGAACATTATATAATCTCATAACCATAAGAGTGATATATAATCTAGATTTCAGTGGTAGCCCGGTGACTTCTCCTATGAGAAGTCACCGGTTCAAGCCTCAATTTATCAAGTTGTTGGGGTTTCCATCTATGGAAGATTTTCAAGTTGATCCTGAAGTATACTGACTAGAGACAGTTGAAATCCCATCATAGAAAGACTCGAAAAAACCCTGTGAAAAAGAAAGCACTTTAATTTTTAATACAAGCATGTATATAAAAAGTTTATTTCAAAGGTATCATACCATGTGAATATTTAGTTAAAAGGTGGTAATGATGACATTTTTTGTTTGTTTTTTCTTTTGTTGGTCCGGTCTAGTTCGATTCGGGGTATTGATATTTGCGGGACGGTCCCGATTTCTCACAGCCCTAGACCCATATCCAAGTCATCCGAGATTCGTAGGATGTCTTGACAAGTAATTTCGCTCAATTTTAAAAAGTCCATAGAATTTATTCCACATCAATCATATGTCATGTTGTTGCAAAGTGTCCATTACACGATGAATCTTCAAAATAATCTCATTAAGAGAGTTTATATGGTCAAAACACTAAGGTGACGTTTGATTCGTGGAATTCAATGGAATTGAAATTGTAAATTTTTTCTTTGAAAGTTGTGCTTAGTTGGGTTATGAACAAATTTAGATTGGAATGAATTCCTTTAATCAATGGAATTTGAGGCCATATAACTTTTCTTCGTTAAAATGAAGAATTTCTAATGAATGTTGAAATAGTACTAAATTTAATTGATTAAAAGATTTCATTGCATTTCAAGTTCATTCGTTACCCAATTAAGAACAATTTTGAAAGAAAAATATTTAAATTCCAATTTCATTGAATTCCACAAACAAAACCTCACCTAAGTAAATAAAAGTTTAGAATAAAACCATTACTAACCCATACTTTTTTAGAAATAAAACCATTACTAACCCATACTTTTTTAGAAGTTTATATTATATATTATATATATATAACAATAAGAATTGAAGATGAATAGGAAAGTTTTAGGTTTTCATACTTTAACCACAAAGGTTTGCTACTTTTACATTTTCTACACTCTAAGTTTTATATATTTTTTGTTTTAAGTTTTGTCGTTTTCTACTTTAGACACGATACTTTTATAATTTTATGTTAGGGAACTTTTTGGTTTTCAAACTTTGGCCACAAAAGTTTGACACTTTTACATTTTCTACCCTTTAATTTTGTTTTTTTTGTTTTAAGTTTTGTCGTCTTCTACGTTGACCACGAAACTTTTATAATTTTATGTTTTATAACCTTTAAATTTAAAACTTTTGTTTTTTATTGTTTTTATTTTTTATACATTGGCCATGAAACTCTTATAGTTTTACGTTTTTATACCCCTTAAGTTTTCCACTTTTTTTTTAGACTTTTACGTTTTATACCCCTTAACTTTTCTACATTCTTTTATTATTATACTTTTATAGTTTTTGACTTTGGCCACGACCTTTTTATAGCTTTATACTTTGAACACATTAAAACTTTTCTTACTTAAACTGACAGGTGAACGGGTGGCCCGCCGCGAAGCGCGGACGGGTCACCATCTTGTATATTACAACACAAATTGGAAATGAATAGTTAGTTTTTGGCTTTTTATAACTTGACCACGTAAGTTTGGCATTCTAACATTTTATACCCTTAAATTTTTATACTTTTTTAAACAGAATAGTACACTTTAATTTTTCATAGTTTATCCACATATACCCTCTAACTTTTTAAAAAAAAAATTTGTTTTAAGTTTTGTGGTTTTCTACTTTGGCCACGAAACTTTTAACTTTTTTACTTTCGTTTTTAGTATACTTTTATAGTTTTATACTTTCACCACGAGATTTTTTTAACTTTTATGTTTTATGCCCCTTAATTTTTTAACTTTCATTTTTCATTAGACTATTTTCATTTTTAGTATACTTTTAGAGTTTTTGACTTTGGCGACGACTTTTATACTTTTATACTTTGAAGACACAACTTTAAAATTTTGACGTTTTGTTCCCCTAATATTTCCTACTTTTATTTTTTCATTTTAATAGTATACTTTTTTTTTAATAGTTTTATAATTTGATGACACGATTTTAGACTTTGACGTTTTATTCCCCTAAAATTTTCTACTTTCGTTTTTTAGTATACGTACTTTTATAGTTTTATATTTTCAGCACGAAAATTTTAGACTTTTATGTTTTATACTCCTTAACTTTTCTACTTTCGTTTTTAATATACTTTTAGAGTTTTCGACTTTGGTCAGTACTTTTATACTTTTGTCACATTAAAACGTATTTTACTTAAACTGACGGGTAAATTGGTGGCCCGCCAACGTGAACGGATCACAAAATCAAATAAAACTGAACGGCACTGTCACTACAGGCCCGCCGCAACGCGCAGGCGGGTCTGCAACTTGTTAAATTAAACAAAATCAAATAAGCCGGCTAAAATTTTAATTCGTTAAAAGCATTATATTGATCAACCTTTGGAGTTTGGACTTCCGCACTTTTACACAGAAAAACAACGAAACCATTCATACCCAGTAATATCCCAACAAAAACTCGCAGTTTCGCCAGAAGCGCAACTCAAATTCGGGCCACTTGTTATGAGCTCTTTGATGTGATTAGATATTGACTCATAATATGTACAGAGCATTGTTTTTTAAGAAATTGGTTGGGGTCTTTACCGAATTTGGTTTGGTCAAATCCAATTTTAGGGAAAAACCGGTTTGCTCTCTACCAAACATAACCGATAAAAACCATGTTGGCTAGGGTTAGAAGTTAGAACCAGTTCGAGTCTACTGCCAAACATGTTTTCAAAATAAAATGATATTTTTTCTTTATTTTTATAAATCACAAAGTAAACAAAATAAAATCAATCTTTTCAATTTATATTTTAGAAATTATAAGAACATAAATCGTAGAAAAGCATAAAAATCGTAATGCATTTTATTTTTTCTTTTATATTTAATAGACGTTGTTATGTTTACGTAACTAGGTTCAAGTATCTAGGTTTTTTTATGCAAAGTGATGGCGACATTCATAGTGATGTGGCTCACCGCGTCCAAGCGGGCTGGTGTAGGTGGAGAGTGGCCACAGGGGCATTGTGCGACAAGAGGTTCTCGAGTAAAATTAAAGGAAAATTTTATAGGGTTGCTGTCAGGCCGGCTATTTTATATGGTTCTAAGTGTTAGACTATAAAGAAGATGCAAGCGCGTAAGCTTGAGGTTGCTGAGATGAGGATGTTGAGGTGGATGAGTGGGCACACGCGGTTGGACAAAATAAGAAATGAGGATTTTAGAAACAAATTTGCGGTGGCTAGTATTTCAGAGAAGATTAGGGAAGGGAGACTGAGATGGTTTGGGCACGTGAGGAGGAGTCAACTCACGGCGCCGGTTAGATTAGTGGATACCATCACTGTCTATGGGAGGAGAAGGACAGGGTGACCAAAACTGACGTGGGATTAACAGATTAGGCATGATTTGCTAGACTTGCACCTCTCTGAGGATATGGTCGAGGATAGGACTTCTTGGAGACGTAGGATTATGGTTTAGGATCTTTAGGATGAGTGGGGGGTACAATTTGTTTTCTGGCATCATCGTTTATCTTCGTTTTCCCCTTTTATGGTGGCTTGTGTATCTTATGTGTGTCTAAGTTTTAATGTTTCCTTAATATGTTTACAAAATGTACCGTACTAATGCTTTGGGCTTAGCTTTTTGTTAGCCCCTCTTTTTGTTGCTTGTTTGCTTCCCGGTACCTGCTTTCTGGCGGCCTCTCTAGGTTTATGTTTGCACTTTCAACTCTGCCACAAGCCGAGGGTCTCTCTGGAAGCGGCCTCTCTATCATTTTCGGATAGAGGAAATGCTTGCCTACATCCACCCTCCCCAGAGCCTACCAGTTTATTGGCGGGATTTTACTGGGTTGGTTGTTGTTGTTGTTATGTTTACGTGTTTAGCAGTTGTCGTCAAAACAGGGTCTGCCCTAAGCAAGGACAGAGTGGGCCACCACTCAGGGTCCGATTTCTCGACATGCCCGAAAATTTTAATTTTTTTATATGATTACCTCATAAATACAGTTTTGCTACACATTTCGAAACAAGGATTGTTTAGATCAGCTGGCATTGCTCGCACCATGGTTAGCCTGAGATCACGAGTTTGAGTCTTAGGGACCCATATCCGTTTTTTAATCTTTCTGTGGAGAGTTGCCATCAAGAGGATCCTAGTGAAACATGAATTACACAAAAGAGGTGTTCACCTTCAGTGCCTCTCTTGCCCCTGGTGCAGCACAGACTCAAAATCAGTCCAGCACGCTCTAATGACATGTCCGGATGCTGCTAAGGTCTGGGATTTGGTGGGTTCATGGGCTGATCTTCCCTTCGACACTTCAGGTACAATCGAATGCCTCCTTAACTAATGCCCACAATCGATGTAAATCAGCGGAAAGGAGGAAGATTATCCATGTGATCATTGCCGCAACAATTTGGGAAAATATGGATCGCTCGTAACGGTAAAGTTTTTGGCAGCAGGAACACCCATCCCGAGAGACTGGTTGAAGACATCAAAGTGACCTCCTTCATGTGGCTCAAGCATCAAGCAAAATTAATTTCACTTCATTGGAATGTTTGGTATAGAGGTGTCTCTCCCTTGTAATGTTTTTTTCTTTGTTCTCTCGTTGTACTTCTCTTTCTAGCATCTTGCTAGTTCTTATTTAATATTTTCTTTGCCGTTCAAAAAATAAAAAAAATAATTAAATAAATAAATTATATTAACTATATAGTTCAACAAAAAAAAAATATTTGTTGTTTCAGCATATTGGTAATCGTGTATCATGGTGAGCCTCATTTCTCAGGTTCGAGTCCAGAGACCTTTATTTTCCTTTTTTTTACTTTCTTTCGCTTCCTATTTATATTAAATACATAGTTGAATTAAGAAATAAATTTGTTGCTTTATATAGTAATATATTCCCTTTCGCATTTATATTAAACGAGATGGATGACCCCTCCCCCCCCCGCGCGTTGCCGCGGGGTTGAAATTGTACACTAAGTTATAGTAAAAATGTTGAGTGACTGCTAAATGTACATTCCCAAAGCGCATTCATTAAAGGAAGGATATATTGCAACTGCAACCGGCATGTGATTCTAACCAAAAGGAACGGTTGCTCACACGCATCAGTGGTTCCAGAACAGATCAAAAAACCATTTAAAATTACGAAAATTAAAAAAATAAAAAGAAAATCACACACAATGTAACACATAAATCCTAAACACTTAAAAAAACACGTTAAAGATCATCAAAAACAACATGCAGATCATCAAACGGTTACAATACAAAACCAAAATCGATAACTATTAAACTGAAAACACCTAAAAAAACCATTAAAACCACTTATAAAATCAGTTCATGAATTATAATATCATCACTGCATAAAAACACTTGTACCACTCAAAAAACAGTGTAAGGAAGTACCTGATGGAACCAAACACGCATAGTAATATTTCCCTTTTTGCAGAAATGGATTGTACTTAAGAAAGTATCAGGTGAAAGCCATGAAATTTGAGAATGATGATGATTTGATCCACTGTTGGCTTACCTATATAAGAAAAATAGAAACATGAGATTAGTATGATGACATAGAACAGCATAACCATATTGAGAAAATTAAGACAATTATAAATATAACAGAAATCATACTTAGTTTGTGCATGTAAAGTTTATAATGAAGAGAAACAAAATTCTCACAATTTAACAAAAACAGTCAAAGTAGCTTTATAAACCCAGAAACATGTAGAGTAATTGGAACTTAAATCCAGCTTCTCCAGGGTAGTCATTTGAGCTAATTCTATAACACACAATGAAATGTATATCATTTTTTCTTTAGAATGATGTTTTTAATTTATGAACAATATAATTTGGCTTTGCATATATGCATCTACTAAAATAATGTTGTGTATATGAGCTCGTAGAATGTACCTCGAGGTGGAAATGGTCCAGATATGTCATTGCCTCTAAGATCCAAGTTTTTAAGCGATGGAATAAATTTTATAGATGATAAAATGCTTTCGTTGAAATGATTATCGTTAAGAATCAAAGTCTCCAACTTATTTGACACGAAAGCCCTTTCTAGAGATGTTAAAAGTTGAGGGATGATTCACGAAATCAATACACACAAAATAGTAAATGTCATACGCCTATGTTAGCAGACTACCACTTAAATTTTTGACAACATCATCATCATACTCGGTGCATCCGTAAAACTTAAAAGAACAAAACTGTCAAGTTAACAGGAAAAAAAAGAATGCAGCAAAACACAAACCTGCTTTTGGCCTTTATCCACATGTCTTGGCGTATGCTGCAATAACTGAATATGAGTCATTCTGTAGGTTCAAGTTGCAAAAATAGTTTTTTATTGAATGAAACCAAAATATTCCATCTCAGTAATAAATACAAACAATTATGCATATAAATAGAATATTAGTCACTAATAATCACCTGAACCATAAATCACAATGAACATGGGAGAATTTACTACACATTGAATTGGGTCAAAATGGTAGGATTGAGTTATGCTAACCTGCTGTAGCAGAAGCAAATATTCTTTTTCTAGCCTTCGACTCCAGTGAATAAACATTTCTTCAATGGAACCTATGATATAAAAAAATGAGGACCGTACGACCTTTGTGAAAATTAATCAAACTTCATTTTGTAGATTAATATATAGCTTCAACTTCTTGTAAGAACAAAACCATCTCCTGAAAAGAAAAATTAAGAGCACACAAAAAAAAAACATCTTAATATCAAGTGCATTTATTCAAATGGTGATCATAATCAAATTGATAAAAAATGGTACACAAATCATGTGGTGAATGCATCATGAGTAATGAGTAAGTTTCATAATACATCTAAACCTTAAGTGCTCGAATGGACAAAAAAATAAACCATAAAAGAATTTCAAATATAGGGTGAGTAGCATACCTTAAAGGCTGTTGAAAATCCATATGCATACGGCATTAATCTAACAGCTTTTATTCTATCATCATATACATCTTGTAGTAAAGTAAGATCAAAGCTCACTCATGTGAACCCCCAAATCTCCATAAACCTGAAAGCATCATAGTCTCCGAGAGAAGTAGAAGCTATCAGAAAGCGTTTACTTTCTAAATCAAATAAAAACATCATCAATCTCTGTAAACATAACTTGTTCCATTAATATGTCAACATCAAAGACTGTTACATTTCATAACTGACTTGAAAATCTGGATATAAGCAACAATTTTATGAGAATTGATAAGCCAATTTCATACACTCACCTGTGAACCCTTAGAGAACTGCTGGAACAAACCAACCAAAGCTGATCACTATGTAAAAAATACATAAAAAATATTTCAGCTATAAACATCATGTATACTTAAACGGGCTTTCAGATTTGATAATAAAAGGTATAGGTAATATAATACCATCGATGGAGAATCAGCTCAAAAGAAACTCGCAGAAGGATAAAATGCTTTCGTTGAAATGATTATCGTTAAGAATCAAAGTCTCCAACTTATTCGACACGAAAGCCCTTTCTAGAGATGTTAAAAGTTGAGGGATGATTCACGAAATCAATACACACAAAATGGTAAATGTCATACGCCTATGTTAGCAGACTACCACTTAAATTTTTGACAACATCATCATCATACTCGGTGCATCCGTAAAACTTAAAAGAACAAAACTGTCAAGTTAACAGGAAAAAAAAGAATGCAGCAAAACACAAACCTGCTTTTGGCCTTTATCCACATGTCTTGGCGTATGCTGCAATAACTGAATATGAGTCATTCTGTAGGTTCAAGTTGCAAAAATAGTTTTTTATTGAATGAAACCAAAATATTCCATCTCAGTAATAAATACAAACAATTATGCATATAAATAGAATATTAGTCACTAATAATCACCTGAACCATAAATCACAATGAACATGGGAGAATTTACTACACATTGAATTGGGTCAAAATGGTAGGATTGAGTTATGCTAACCTGCTGTAGCAGAAGCAAATATTTTTTTTAGCCTTCGACTCTAGTGAATAAACCTTTCTTCAATGGAACCTATGATATAAAAAAATGAGGACCGTACGACCTTTGTGAAAATTAATCAAACTTCATTTTGTAGATTAATATATAGCTTCAACCTCTTGTAAGAACAAAACCATCTCCTGAAAAGAAAAATTAAGAGCACACAAAAAAAAAACATCTTAATATCAAGTGCATTTATTCAAATGGTGATCATAATCAAATGGATAAAAAATGGTACACAAATCATGTGGTGAATGCATCATGAGTAATGAGTAAGTTTCATAATACATCTAAACATTAAGTGCTCGAATGGAGAAAAAAATTAAACCATAAAAGAATTTCAAATATAGGGTGAGTAGCATACCTTAAAGGCTGTTGCAAATCCATATGCATACGACATTAATCTAACAGCTTTTATTCTATCATCATATACATCTTGTAGTAAAGTAAGATCAAAGCTCACTCATGTGAACCCCCAAATCTCCATAAACCTGAAAGCATCATAGTCTCCGAGAGAAGTAGAAGCTATCAGAAAGCGTTTACTTTCTAAATCAAATAAAGACATCATCAATCTCTGTAAACATAACTTGTTCCATTAATATGTCAACATCAAAGAGTGTTACATTTCATAACTGACTTGAAAATCTGGATATAAGCAACAATTTTATAAGAATTGATAAGCCAATTTCATACACTCACCTGTGAACCCTTAGAGAACTGCTGGAACAAACCAACCAAAGCTGATCACTATGTAAAAAATACATAAAAAATATTTCAGCTATAAACATCATTTATACTTAAACAGGCTTTCAGATTTGATAATAAAAGGTATAGGTAATATAATACCATCGATGGAGAATCAGCTCAAAAGAAACTCGCAGAAGGAGATCCAACAAACATCCACAACCCCAGCCTCAAATCTGAAAGGAAAACATAACATCAACAAATCATCAAAATAAAAAGGAACATTTATTCCGAAAAAAAGCATACAAAAATCACTACAACCATCAAATATTTCATAAAATATAGCTTCATAAAGTCATCAAACCAACGTATAAACAAAGAGGGCATCAATCGAATAGAGCCAAAGTAAGCAAATCAGTAGTTTAAATATCCGTCTGGGATGACAGAAAACGAAAAAAGTAATCGGAATATTACCAGATCTGAGGCCTGCAAACGACTACAACCGTTGAAAACACTGAAACACTTTTTTCCTCACGAACGTCGCCGGCTAGCACCAAAAACCACAACATTAAGCAGACCAAAATCCCCAAACCAGATAAACCCACAAATCGGTAACAATAAAGCATCTTTGACCAAAAATCGGTAACGGTAAGGATCTCCCGATGACCGTCGTCGCTTGAACGTCACAATCGCGCCGTCATGAACCGTGCTCCGGCGATAGTTCGACGTCGTGACAGAGAAACGACGGCGGTTCTACGTCGCCAGAGAACAGAAAGCCGACTGCCGACGTTGTATAAACGTCAGTACATGCAAAATCGGTCGTTGGCAAGAGCATATCGCTCTCTGTGGCGAGAGAATCCGATGAATGTTTAGAGAGAGAGAGCCTGAGCGGTGGAGTAGAGAGAGAAACCACCGCCTCACCCGAATAAGAAATAGGGGAGAATGAGAAAACCACTAAACCGTACACAGACTTAAAAAACCACCGGAAAAAAACCTCTCTCTATGTCGTGGGCAACATGAGGAAGTGACACGCAGAGGGACTAAAATTGTCAATTACAAAGAAAGCTGTGGTCAATCTATAAGAAACAAAATGAACACTATTCACCTTCAATTTGTATTGTATATTTATATAATATACATGGTTTTATATTTTCTTTTTTTATTTTCTAAATATTTCTATGTTTTATAAAGCCTATTTCTATGACGACCTAATTTGTTTTCGGAAGCATACTTCTATTTTGGTTTATTTTTGTTTTACGTTGATTTAATCATGCTTGCTATCTACGTTGCGATTTACATTTTGATTCAAACCGAGCTTTCTAATAAATGAACTTATCAACTCTATTTTACAAACAAGATTTAGGCTGCAACGCGTGATGAAAAAAAAATTAAGGGCCAATTTTTTTACTCACCGCGGAGACCCGAAAAATTCAATGATTTATAGAGATGGCCTTTCGCCAGAACCTAAGTTGTTTACAAAGATATTGTATATATATACAATAGACAAGTGATACTTATGGAACTGTGCCCCCTTTTATACCCGACCCATTTTGATCCGACCCATTCTTGATCCGACCCCTTTCTTTTAATAGATAAACATCATCGACAATAGATCGACAATCGAGCTCCTCCTCCACTTTCTCTCTCTAATTTGAAAAGAAACCAGTGTGCCGACTGAAACTTTTCTCTCTCCCTTGGCTTCTTTCTCCGATGTTGTGGCGGTCGAATTTTCATGGCCAGCGAACGACAGCAAGGGGGTCGCTGTTGGTTTCGCGGGTATCGTCACCTGATGTTAGTCCAATTTGTCGTTCTTATTGTGCTTATTTTGTTATATTTATTTATAATAAGGGTTGGATTACATGGCATTTTCACGGGTTTTTGTATTGTGAGGTACCACGAGCTTAAGTAGCTAATAATGGAGTTTTATGAAGAACTGGAAGCTGCTGGTACAAGGATCGAGAATCGAGTGGGAACGAGTGAAGACTTAGAAGAAATTGAAGAAAGTTCCTGAGATCCAGATCTGGGCGGTACGCCCAGAAGTGAAGATAATAGGGCGGTACACCCTAAAGTTTAGAGAGCGGCCGAAGATTTGCAATCCGGGCGGTACGCCCAGAGTTTCACACTTTGGGGCGGTACGCCCCGAACTGGTCGGCAGAAGTTTTAGATTAGGGTTTTCTATTTAAACTTATTTGTGAAGTTTTGGGATATATCAATCTTCATTGTGCGACCAGAGCAGTAGGGTTTGTGAATTTCACTTTGTTTTGGAGCTTTTTGAGAGATTTGAATCATTCGGTACGTTAGTTTAATGCAATCTTTCATTATGTGTTTGTCTGTTTCATTAGCCATGTCCGGCTAATCCACCACTAACCGCTTTTGGTGATTGGTTGGTGGATTCGTTCTATGATTAACCTATTTCTTAACTAGTTATTCCGGAATACTTGCTACCGTTGAATACCTACATGCGGAATTGTTAAAATTAACTAGTAATCTAGGGTTTTAGTGGTCCACTGTTTATTGATCTAGCACTTTCTTGCGGCGGGACTAATCAGCCCATTAGGAAACTAGGTTATTAGGTCAAGGAAGCAATTGGGGGGCATGTCTATGTGTCACGGTTAAGGAATTAGGTTTTTCTAGATCGGTAGCCAACCAGGATCCAGAAGTGGTTAGATTCGTCTCATCTGAATTCAATTAAGTTTTTAGGTTAAAGTTAGTTAATTTGTTAGTTAAATTACTCAACTCAATCAAAACAGCCAAGTGGCAACCTTAGTTAATTTTAGGTAAACAGTAAAATTAGTTAACTTAGTTAATCGACTAGTCAATTTCCACATATTCCCTTGGTTCGATAACCCTAACTTACCACTACTACAAATCAATTTAGTTGGGGATTTGAAACGGCCTGACAAACCGTTATCAAATTGGCGCCGTTGCCGGGGAATTAGTGCGCTTTTTGATTTGTTGATTTTTTTTAATTTGCAATTTTTGTTTCATTTTTCAAAAAAAAAAAATTCAAAAAACCCAAAAATAGTGTTTTTATCCAATTAATTACTTTCTGCAACTAAAAAAAAAAAAAATTAATTTTTTTTCCGAAATCAATTTCTGGGCGGTACGCCTGGAAATCTTAAATCCTGGGCGGTACGCCTTGGGCACTTTTTCACAGAAAGTTTTGAGATTTTTGACCGTCCAAGTTTCGATTTTTTCTGTTTTATTGCATTATTTACACCTCCTGGAACAGTGCTGCGTAATTGGTTTGCTTGTTTGTGACCGATTTTGCAGGTTTTAGGTGAAATTGCATGCATACGCGGCATTCCCGCAAGACATCCCCGCTGATTTACAATCCGGAGATTGAGAGAACCGCTCGGCAGAACCGAGCAGAACAGAGAAACAAAAGAGAAATGGAGGGCCAGAATCCCAATCCCAACCAACCACAAAACCAAAACCAAAACCAAGATCAAAATCCACACCCCAACCAAAACCCGAACCCAAATGAGAACCTCAATCAAAATCCCAACCAACCACAGAACCAAGCCCAGAATGAACCAGTGGACCCTGCCATGCCACAAAATATTCCTCCGGGTCATATTCCACCATTTCGGGTGCACGGGCACAATTCTTTACCATCCCTTTCCCCTAAATCTTCATACCATGAGGAGGACGGTTACCACTACCAGGCTAGACAACCAAGTCCACCTCGCCAACAACAACAACCCTTATTCCGCCGAGCCCCACCTCAACAACCTCCCCCACCACAAAACCACTTTCGACAAAATCCCGTGTATGAGGAGCAGTGGGGGCATGATTGGTATGACCCAAATGAAGATGAAGATGGATATGGGTATAGAGAGGAACCACCAGTTGACATTCCAAGAAACAGAGCACGAGCTCCACAGGCTAATGTTGCCCCACATGGAAGAAGAGCTTCCCCCCAAGAGGAGTTCCACAATTCAACCATGGGGGAGCTCGTCTTCAAATGGAAGGAGGAGTCCCACGATTGGTAGAAAATCCACCGGTTCAGGGAGTGGCTAGTCACTTTAAGCCAATCGTTGTACCGAGTGCATCTGCGGTAGTCACACCAATCGGAGCAAACAGACGAGCTTTTGAGGTTCGACCTCAATACTTGAGTCATCTACCAGAATTCTATGGGAAAAGAATCGAAGAACCATATCATCACATTCATAGCTTCGAGTCCACATGCATACCTATTGGAGCAACGGGGTTCACACAGGACGAAGTCAAGCTAATGCTTTTCCCGTATACCCTCAAAGATCGAGCAAGGAGATGGTTCGAGAGTCTAACTCCCAGTAGCATCTATACTTGGGTGCAATTGCAAGAAGTGTTCCTTGAAGAATACTTTCCGATGAGCAAAACCAGTGAGGTCAAAGAAGAGATCCGGTCCTTCCAGCAGCACACCGGGGAACCATTTCATGAGGCGTTCACTCGGTTCAAAGACTTGTTGCGCAAGTGCCCACATCATCGAATCGACACTTGGGATCTCATCAAGGCATTTTATGATGGTCTCCTCCCAGAAGACATCAGAGATCTGAACTCCATCAGCAATGGGACATTCCTAACCAATACGGAAGAGGTAGATTGGGGGCACATGGAGAGGTTGGGTGCCACATCCAAGAGGCTTGCTCAAAACGGAAGAAGATCGCGATCCGCATCGGTCAAATCAGTTGATTATGAGGCAGAGGAACGCATCGAAAAGCTCCGTCAGCAGACGCTCCTGTTGGAGAAACAGATAGCACAAATGAAGTTGGGAGGAGCATCAGAAGAGGTGAAGGCTAGTGCACAATTTCCGGTGTGCACGGGTTGTGGCGAATTAGGCCACTCGGTGGATGCATGTTCCACCATGGTTCAGCAAAGCGAAGATGTCAATTATGTCCAGGGAGCGATGAATTCCAACACTTACCATCCCAACCTTCGCAACCACCCAAATTTCAGGTATGGCAATGCTAATAATCAGTTAAATCCTAACTTTCAAACTTCTAATGTGCAGGGTGGAGCTTCAACACAATATCAAGGCCGAGCATCCGGTTACAACCAAGGGGGCTATCAACGGAACACCTACACTCAAGGTGGAAATCCTCCCCAAGGAAGCTACCAACAAGCTCAACCGACACCGGAAGATGGGATGCAAGCGCAATTTGCCGCCTTAATGGAGAAAATGAACTCACTCGCAGATGGTCAAAAGCAGATAGTCGATGAGCAAAGACAGTTATCCGCCAGCCATAGACAGTTGACCGACAAAGTTCAGGGGTTTGATCGGAGGTTTGAGCTCCAAGACAAGACAATGGGAGCATTTCAGAAACAGTTGGGTCAACTAGCTGCTGAAAATTCAAGAAGAGAGCCAGGTAAGTTGCCTAGTGATACTAACATTAATCCAGCTCACCAAGCTTCTACTTCAGGTGTCAAGAATGTCCGAGGAGTTCCTATTAGTGCAATCAACATGTTGGTAGACAGTGATGCAAGTGATGCTGATGAAGAGTTCGAGGAGTTGAAGACACCATTGATTCCGGTTAAGATTGGAGAGTTCTCAACCAACAAGGCATTGTTGGACTTTGGAGCATCGGTGAGTGTTCTTCCAAGTAGTATCTGTGAGCAATTTCAGTTGGGCGACGTGCAAGAGGTCAAGACAAAGGTGGTATTTGCGGATGGATCATCAAAGAAACCACGAGGTATGTTGAGGGGTGTAGTAGTTCAATTCGGTGAGTTTTACTATCCCGAGGACTTCTTGGTCATGGATTATGAGGATACGGGGCACCCACCAAGGATCATACTTGGAAGACCATTTTTGTCCACCGCAAACACACAAATTGATTGTAGAGCAAACACATGTACAATGCAGTTTGGTAGCCGGGTATTATCTTTAAATTTATTTAATCATGTTTTTAAATATTCGGTTATTAATACTATTCCAAAATTGTTTGCTACTGATAAGTGTCCTCCTAGTAAAATAGAGGAGGATACAATGGAGGGTGATGTTGTGGTTGACAGGTTTGAAAAATTGGAGATACATGATCCCAAGTGTGGGGATACGGGAGACCCGGTTGGTATGGTGGCATCGCTCACTCATGAGGAGGCTGGAAGAGGTTGTGAGAAGAATGAGAAAAGTTCAAAGGCTACGAAAAGATTCAAGGGTAATTCCAAGCATGATCGAGGCGATGATAATGGTCGAGGAGCTGGGAAGATGAAGGAGGACGGTCTCGTTGAGGTATGGAGATGGAGTGATGATGACAACGCAGAATGTGCTCAGCGTTCCCCTACTAAGTCAAAGTTGGACGACATGTACATATTTGAGCCTCCGTGAAAAGGAAGTACGGTCTGGCTGAAGACCTTAAAAACTTAGCGCTAACTGGGAGGCAACCCAGCGGTTTGTTTTTCATTTTGATTTTTGTGTGTTTTCGTAGTTTTTGTTAGATTTTACGTTTTGGTGTGTTTTCAGGAAATCGGGAAGCTCGGAAGTGAATCTGTGCCATCAGCTGCATTCCAGGTAAGTTTTAATCAAATTTTTGGCAGTAAATATGTTCGGTGGTGAAAAAGTGGTGTTTTTCCATAGATAGAAAATTTTTGAGGCCCCAAATTTTCAAAACTTTCTGCCAAAATAGGGTATGGGCGGTACGCCCAAGACAATCCTAGTTTGGGCGGTACGCCCAAAAATTTTCTAAGAATTTTCCAGATTTTAAATCCGGGCGGTACGCCATAGTTGCATTTACTTTGGGCGGTACGCCCGGATTTTGAACGAAGAAAAAAAAATTACAAAACAGCGGTGGGTCGGTTTTCTCATAACCCACCGCCACCGCCATCCCACTTTCGCCCCGAGTAACACCACCGCACACCGCCGTACGCCACCGCTGGTTCGAGTTTCACGACCACCGAACGACTACAGTTATTCCGAACTTTCAGGTTCCGCTTTTAGTTCTTTGCCGTTTAATTTTGTGTAGTTGTGATTGATTTACTATCTTTAGTTTAGTTTTATGTTAGTTTTGTTAATTGGGACCGATTGTGAACCGATTTCTGTGAGCTATTGAGGTTGTCGGAGTGAGGATTGATAGTCGAGCGCTCGGCTTTAACCGATTTCATTTTTTTTGCGTATCGGTTTGGGGGGCGTACCGCTTAGGGCTCCAACATTGGGGGCGGTACGCCCAATTTTGAAATTAGGGTTTCCGAATGCAAATTGGGCGGCGTACCGCCCCGAATGCATCATTTTTGGGCGGTACGCCCGGAATGGATTTTCACAGAATTTTTCAATTTTTTTCAAAATCCCAATTTTTGTCGTTTTTGATTTTTAGTTTTAAATTTTGTTTCTTTTTCGTTTAATTTTGTTTTTCTTTATAAAATTTTTGAAAAAACCAAAAAAAATTAAAAAATCGAAAAATCCAAAAATAGTTTGTGAATGTGGAAATCAATTGCAGGAAGGCCCGGTTTTATATGATTATTGTTATTTTGTGCTAACTTGTTGATTTCAGGATGTCACACCCGCAGGGGTCTAGTTCTGGGACCCGTGGGCCCAAGAGGAGACGACGAGGCGATCCGGACGCGCCGACACCGGTCCCCCCATTTAGACGGAGGATCATAGGCTACTGGGGGCCGGAGATATTACCTGAGGCGGATGTTCCAGCACCGCCGGTTGAGAGGAGGAACCATCAGCACCACTCGCTGCTGAGGTTCGAGCACGGGTCGCATGAGGAGCGACAGATGAGGAGATTCGTGGCGATGTCGTTGCTACATCATCGTACGATTGACTGGGGATTGTTAGCTCAGATTGGGCAGCTGGAGAGGATTAGAGAGTTAGTGGCTGAGAGATGGAGGAGGGCGTTGACTCCAGATGACCACCAGTATGTCGAGCTTAGTGTGGAGTTCTTATCTACTTTCCAGGTGGGTCCTGGGAAGTTTGGTGACGGGAACGCCCTGACATTTGCTTTAGGCCGTAGGACGCATCACATGAGTATTCCAGCGTTTGCGGTCTTGTCAGGGTTGTACACCCAGGAAGAGGCTGATGCGTCGGAGTTTGCGGAGCTGCCGCGCGGGGTTTTCAGCCGAGCACACCCACAGGGGGTTACTGATTTGCAGCTCGCCGCGTTTTGGGATGAGATAGGCGTGGTTCCTTACTTGGACAGTGTGATTGAGTCACAGATCCGCGACCCTGTTATTCGTTATATTCATAGGATTGTCGCGTGTACTATTCTCGGTCGCCGTTCTGGCGTCGAGAAGTGCACGAAGTTGGATCTGGTGGTGCTGCGTTCGATTGTTGGAGGTCATGACCTCAACATTGCTGGGGTTTTGGTAGCATCATTTGCACGGAGGAGGACATCGGGCACGGGTGTTCATTTGAGTATGGGGCCTTATGTGACGAGATTGGCTAGAGGGTTAGGAGTGTTTGATCAGGGTAGGTATCTGGAGACGCATCTGACTATTGGGGCTGAGACGTCGCATTATGAGCTGGGTGATATGCGGTTGGCCAAGATGGTCACCATGACTGATCCACCGCAGTGGGAGGCGGTGCGCGATAGGGTTGTTGTAGGTGATGAGGCTGCTAGGGCTGCGAGGCAGCATAGGATTCTACATCAGGTGGAGAGGCCGCTGAGGCAGAGACCAGAGAGGCCGCCGAGGGCCGATCAGGTTACGTTAGAGATGGTGCAGGAGACAGCATTGGATTATGTGGATGTGAGGTTTGAGAGGATTGAGAGGGCCATGCGCTGTATGATGACCCATCAGGGTATGCCGATCCCTGATTTCTTTCAGGAGCCTGAGGGAGGTGATGATGCTGTTGCTGGAGATGCTGGTGATGATGCTGATGTTGCTGATGAGGATGCTGGAGGAGGTGAGGAGTAGGTGCTGATCATGCCGATATCACTACCACTGCTGATCGGTTTTATTTCTCTTACCTTGTACTTTTTGGTTATTTTGTTTTTACTAGATCATGGTCTGTATGATATTATACTATATGATAACTGGGGGTACTGTACGGGGTAACCGGTTGGGGTGGTTGTGTTTTCTTTTTGATTGTATATATGGCATGATGTGTTTGTTCTGTGGTAGCACCATGGTTGAGATGTGATATCCATACATTACTTCTTCCATCCGATTTCTGGAATTCACGATCTCCGCGAGAGGGTGTTGGACGACTTCTGAGGAGCTTTTCACGATGTTATCAGGGGAGTGTGTTCCAACTTTTGCTTTTAATTTATTTATTTTCTTCTTTTTGTTTTTGCATTCTTCATTTATTTTTATTTTTACCGTTCGTGTCTGTATATTCGTTATGTGCGTGTCTCCTATCACATTGAGGGCAATGTCGATCTTAAGTGTGGGGAGGGGGACAGGACGTCAGTTTTTAATTTTTTCGGTAGTTGTGTAAACATCAAAAATCCAAAAAGATTTTGCAATTTTTGAGTCATTTTTAGTTGTTGAGTCAAATCTGTTTTGGATTAATTGCCGGTACATGGAAAATGATAGTACAATTGGGAGTCGATTTTCAGAATAAAAATAAATAAAGAAAGGGAAAGTGGTAGGAAAGGAGAGAATGGAAAGTATATCTAATTTGTGATGTGTCGGTAGGCCCAACTGATTTAGTAAAGCTTAATTATCCCTTTGTGTTTATTTTTGTATAAATAGGTAATTAAATTAGTTTGCTAGTGGGTTCCCATTTTAGAGGTTAGAGTAAGATTGAAACTGACAATTAGGAGGAAAAAGACCTTTTTAAATTAGAAACTTATATATCCTCAGAATACCTGGCACGTTATGATCTTTTTGCGAAAGCAAATCCGAGAAATAACGGCGCCCCATTTTTCCATCTTTTGAGCATATTAGGTAATTAATTGGTTAATGAATTAGAGTGAAGGGGCAGAATACTCACGTATGATTTCGGGGGTAAGACCTTGTGAAAGAGTACCTCTGATGATGTTCCGGATCTCGCGGGCAAAACACTCACGTATGATTTCGGGGGTAAGACCTTGTGAAAGAATGCCTCTGATGATATCCGTTGGTAAGTATAGTTAAAATTAACCAACTATAAAAAAAATAAAGAAAAAAAGAAAAAAAGAAAAAAAAAGAGAAAAATGAAAAAAAAAGAAAAGAAAAAAAGAAAAATATAGTAGACAAATAAATGCTCAAGCAATTTCACTATCCATTCAAATCCATCATTCTTGGGATATATGAGTATCTGGTTTAACTAGGGTGGGGAAAATATAAATAATTCATCTTTATTACCCTTTGCTTTGACCGAATTTGAGTCGGGACTAGATTGAGCTAGGACTTTCTGAATGTGGGACACATAAGCAAGTTGATACAAATAATTGGTAATTTATAAACACCTTGGGGGCTCAAAGATCAGTGGTTGGGTTTAGTCGGACCGAAATATCGGCGGTTGCAATTAGTTTATATGAATACATTTTGGAATGTGGATTGAAAAAGGTGGATAATTTGAATTGTTAAAAGATTTTGAGTTGATTTTCCCAATTATGATTCCATGGCAGTTTTTCCGAGACGGAAAAAGTCAAGTGTGGGGATGTGATGTTAGTCCAATTTGTCGTTCTTATTGTGCTTATTTTGTTATATTTATTTATCAATAAGGGTTGGATTACATGGCATTTTCACGGGTTTTTGTATTGTGAGGTACCACGAGCTTAAGTAGCTAATAATGGAGTTTTATGAAGAACTGGAAGCTGCTGGTACAAGGATCGAGAATCGAGTGGGAACGAGTGAAGACTTAGAAGAAATTGAAGAAAGTTCCTGAGATCCAGATCTGGGCGGTACGCCCAGAAGTGAAGATAATAGGGCGGTACACCCTAAAGTTTAGAGAGCGGCCGAAGATTTGCAATCCGGGCGGTACGCCCAGAGTTTCACACTTTGGGGTGGTACGCCCCGAACTGGTCGGCAGAAGTTTTAGATTAGGGTTTTCTATTTAAACTTATTTGTGAAGTTTTGGGATATATCAATCTTCATTGTGCGACCAGAGCAGTAGGGTTTGCGAATTTCACTTTGTTTTGGAGCTTTTTGAGAGATTTGAATCATTCGGTACGTTAGTTTAATGCAATCTTTCATTATGTGTTTGTCTGTTTCATTAGCCATGTCCGGCTAATCCACCACTAACCGCTTTTGGTGATTGGTTGGTGGATTCGTTCTATGATTAACCTATTTCTTAACTAGTTATTCCGGAATACTTGCTACCGTTGAATACCTACATGCGGAATTGTTAAAATTAACTAGTAATCTAGGGTTTTAGTGGTCCACTGTTTATTGATCTAGCACTTTCTTGCGGCAGGACTAATCAGCCCATTAGGAAACTAGGTTATTAGGTCAAGGAAGCAATTGGGGGGCATGTCTATGTGTCACGGTTAAGGAATTAGGTTTTTCTAGATCGGTAGCCAACCAGGATCCAGAAGTGGTTAGATTCGTCTCATCTGAATTCAATTAAGTTTTTAGGTTAAAGTTAGTTAATTTGTTAGTTAAATTACTCAACTCAATCAAAACAGCCAAGTGGCAACCTTAGTTAATTTTAGGTAAACAGTAAAATTAGTTAACTTAGTTAATCGACTAGTCAATTTCCACATATTTCCCTTGGTTCGATAACCCTAACTTACCACTACTACAAATCAATTTAGTTGGGGATTTGAAACGGCCTGACAAACCGTTATCATCACCAGGTCGCCGGAACTGAGGGTCGGGATTTGGAAGGGAGGCAAGGTTGCGAGGGCGGTCGCTGGATGAGGGTCGATGTTCTCTTCTCTTCCGTTTTCCTTTTTGCGACTTTCATCATTCACTGGTATGTGGTTCTTTTTTATTGTTTCATTGACTTCTTCTTCATTTTCTCTGTGAGTTGTTGTTTTATTTATGAGTTCGATTTCAGTTTATTATGGTAATATTGTAGTTAGGGCTTTTAATTGACGTGAAAGATGTATTGCTTGAACTGGTTCGATTTAGGTATGAAGATCGGTTACTGATAGTGATTGATGATACTGAATTTTAAAAATTTTAGCTCATGACATCCAAGCTCAATCCGAAGATCACTGAGTTTCAGATGTGGTCGTCGGGTGGTGGTTACTAAGGGCTGTGATGATGGTTGCTACTAATCTGAGCCCTATTCAACTTCTTCTTTGGTACTAATGTTACTGATTTCTGTTCAAGTTAGTTTGTTGAGTTTGAAACTTTAAATTACATTTTGCAAGTTTCACTTTTCTGGTATTATATTTACACAGTGATTTATAGTGGTCTTTGTGCCAACAGTTCCTGCTAGAGGCACCCTAATCACGGACTAAATTTTTTGGATGTTCTGATTGCATATGCGGGTATGTAATTGAATTTATCTTATGTTACTTTTCATTGTTTAAGGCTTGAGAACAAACCATATGGTGATGGTTTTTATAGTGTGTTAATGTTTTTTACAAAGTCCATTTTCTTTGCAGGTTGAAACCTGCTCTTAAGTTGTGGAGCTACTTATATCTTTGTGAGTCAATATCCTTTCTCCATTACTATTTGTTTTACCTTATTATGATATTAGTGGTATGTGTTTTAGTGACTCTTTTTTTTGGACCTTATAGATTTAGACTATTTAGTACATATGTGTGCTATAATTTTTAGAAGGTAGTCATCAATTCTACCGAGAGGCCACAATTGCCGCGAGCAAACATATTAATTTAATGACGAGCCAATACATTATCCTCATTCTGTTCCGGATTGTAATCCCTAATAAGAAATATAGCTCCATGAGCAAAAGCTCATGTAGGTGACCTCGGTAGAGCGATTAAGGTATAATAGGGCTCCGATATCTCTTGCTGTGTGACTTCGTTGTTAACCTTTTTTTATCGGCGATTGCTATAACGTGTGTGTAAGTTTGGTGTTAATTATGCTATAATCTGTAGCAGCAGCCATCGTTTGGTCTTAGAAACTTTCCGTATCATTGTGTGTCGAATGTTCTAATTTTATGTTCGTAAGGTTGTGGTTTGATTATGCTGCTTGCTTTTGGAAGTAACAGTAATCGTGTAACAGCAGATAATGCTACCGCGATGATAAATGTAGGTGACCTTGAAAGATATATTGAGAATGTTGATCATGAGGGGCATGAAATTCCAAACTAAAGTTGAAGTCCTGAAACTGGGAATTGATGATGATGAAGATGATCAATAAACTTGAGTGGTCAACCCTTTTTCTTCAAGGCAAATCATCTCAGGCAGGTATACCATTGCACTTTTTTTTGTATAATTGTTATAACTAACATTGGAAAGAGAAAATCTAACACCAAAACTAAGGTGGAACAACTTGAAAATGATGCAATTTGGATGTTCTAATTGGAGTGGAAAGACTGGATGTTTGTATTTTGATGATATATGCATTTTACAACTTCCAATGATTTCAGATGAATGTTTAGGAGAATCAGAGAGCATCATGGCATGTAGCAAACCCGATTGTCACATGTGGCTCAGCTTCTGATTACAGCTAACCCATTGGCCATTGGTCAGCAACCAAAACGAGATATTGCTTACTACTCCTAAAATCAAGATACAAGATTCTCTTATGGTAACCCCTACCCATTGTATATTGAGGTTAATGGTTAATCTTGAAAAGTACCCTCTCAAAAAATTGGCAGGGGTTAAAGTTCTGCCTATTGGGGATGGTTTTCATACATGAGGTTATCTGTTATGTAAATTAGCTCTATAGTTGTTATCATGGTAGCAAGCCATAAATTTTTTTTAAAGGCCCTCAGGTTTGATGAAATCATTAATTATGTCCCGTACCAACAAAATAGAGTTAGGTAGTTAATTTGCTACTGAATTATTAAACAAATTTCAACCTTACGAGGTAATTAATCAATAGATAAATTGAGGTTTTGTGGGATTTTATTTTATTTATGAAAAATTATTAAAAATGTCTACTGTTATAAAATGTATAGAATATGGGCAGCAAATCATGTCAAGTGTACAACAACAAAGTCCCAACAGTGGAGCTCCTACGAATGATAATTACAACCACTAATAGTCCGGCAGCAGATGATAGCGGGAGCAACTACTCATGTTTGTTTCAACAATCATAGATGCCAAGTATTATATCCGAGGTTATCCTTTCACATTTTTGCATAAACTATAATTTAATATACTTTTTCATTGTAATATCATAATTTCTAATGACCTGCGAAGATGTTGAATCTTCTGTTTGAGTTTGTTAGAACAAAACCCTAAACCCTAAACCCGGATTTTTTACTAACAAAACGTGCAATACACCAGCACAATAGTAGTAACTTTAATCTGCATATTTACTTTACTTTACTTCAGCTCAATGCAGGTTGACGCAATGCGTGCAGCAATCTGATTGCCTAAAAATGGGTCCTTATAAATCATTGTAGAACTCAATGCAAAAATGGTACGTTTGATCCAAGTTCATGGCTCTGTGTTTATACAAAGGTTATATAACACTTATAAATCTATATTTTATCTATTTTATTCGGTTTTTCTGATATTTTCCTAGATTACCGCAGCAACGCGCGGTCGATCTCTAGTTCATTGTATTTGTAAGTGGTTTTCTCATTGGTAAACAAATTTGTATTCTCTATATCATTTGTAATGAAATAAGATATCCCCAACAACGAGTCACTTGAACGGTAAAAATATTATATAATTCCTTACGAGTTTATTATATATTACTACATTACTACATTAGACAACTTAAGCAGATTAGACAACTTAAGCGTATCAGACTGCTTTGGTAAGGTCTCGAGTTTGATTCCCCTCGGCTCCAATTTTATCTTTTCTGATTTTCTTGAAATTTTATATATCAAAATTGCTCTGGCATGAATACACAACTTACATTCCAGCGTAGCGCAATAGTTTAAAGTCTTTGCTTACCACCCAATGTTCTAAATCGATTCCATTAAGGAGCAACCTGCAGCTTGCATTTTTTTATTATTATTTTTTATTTTTTTCCATATTAAATAGTCCGTGCATAGAAAATTAAACAATTTACAATCTAGTGCGGTGGTTGAGGGTCTTTGTTTGCAAAGCATGGTCTCGAGTTCTATTCCACTTAGACCATCTCCAATGGAGTGCATTTATAATACATTTGATGAGTTGGAGATGATGTGGATGTGAGAGAAGATGTAGAGAGAAAAAATTTGTATTTGGCTATCATTTGTAAGATTGTGATAGGGAGGAAGAGAAAGAAAAGAGAGAGAATGTATAAAATGCGAGAGAAAAATAAAAATGATGATGTGACAATGCATTTAGATGAATGCATTGGTGGTGGTCTTAGGTGCAACTCACATTCTTATTTGATTTTTAACTTTTAGAGCGTTTTTTCTTTAATTTATTTTATGTAAAATGTTTATAGTGTTGAAATATAAAACAAATCATTCTTCAGTTCAGCTCGTACAACTTTTGTTTCCTGCTCGTAAAATCCGGAATTAAGCATTGGTTAGTATGAGTTTGACTCCTCCTCCCCTACACTAATTTTTATTTTTTTTTGGTTGCTTGTTTCTTCTTTATTTTTCTTAACGGGAATGTTCAACACGCTCAGCGATAATATGAGTTGTGTGGTTTTTTTTTTTTTTTTGGGTTTTATTTAAACTAACATTATTCTTAAATGGTTTAGATTCCAAGGTTCAAAATTATGTGTTAAAGTGATATTGAGCTAGGGTTAAAGCTTTAGGATGATGTTGCGATACAGATTTATTTCGAAATACATTTACTTAAACATTTTGTGTACCTACAACACTTCCGCCGTAACACACGGTTGAGTAACAACTAGTTACATAACTATTAGGAGAATCCAAACTGAATCATATCAAAATCCGATCCAGAAACCGCTTTGGTGACATTGGATAGAAACCAAGCTGATCAGCTTAAAATCGGAATAATCGTATCCGTTAAAACTAGCCAAAACGATCTGAACCAGTCTCAATCCAATCAAGGTTTTCCCTTTATAAAACTATTTCAAATACACACAGGTTTAGAAGAACAAGTGTTGTTTATAGGCAAGCTCTTTGTTTCTGCTATGGTTTAGAAGAACAAGTGTTGCAAAAATCGGCCTAAGCGGCCGCCTAGGCGCTAATCGGATGTTCACTTCCTACTTCCTAATATTCACCTAGATGGTTCATTAATCGGTAATCGGTCAAAGTCGGGCTAGACCGTGGGCTAGGCGAACAAAAATCGGGATTAATCGTGTCTAGACGGACAAAAAGGCGGTCAAAGTCGGATCTTTGAAGTATTTGGACTACTTCTTTGAATTTTTTGGTACTTGGTTTGTTATATTAAAGTTTGAATTATACGAAATTATTATATTATACAATCAAAATCTAAAGATAAATAGTAGACTTTTAATTTTTAAACTTTGGTCACGTAACTTTGGTGCTTTGACGCTTTCTACCCCTAAGCTTTTACGACTTATTTTTTTTCTTTTTAACGTAATAATAAACTTTTAGTCTTCATAGTTTGGCCACATTGTTTCATACTCTTACTTTTTGTACCATTTAATTTTTAAAGTTTTTTTTTAATTTTAAGTTTTGTTGTCTTCTATTTTGGCCACGAAACTTTTAGATTTTCTACTTTCGTTTTTAGTATATTTTTTTAGTTTTATACTTTCACTATAAGACTCTTAGACTTTTACGTTTTATACCCCTTGACTTTTTTACCCTCTAACTTTTTAAACTTTTTTTTGTATTAAGTTTTGTTGTCTTCTACTTGGCCACGGAATTTTTAACTTTTATACTTTCGTTTTTTGTATACTTTTATAGTTTTATACTTTCACCACAAGACTTTTAGACTTTTACGTTTTATACCACTTAACTTAGTATATTTTTTATAGTTTTATACTTTCATCACAAGACTTTTAGACTTTTACGTTTTATACTCCTTAACTTTTAATCCTCTGACTTTTTAAACTTTTATGTTTTATACCACTTAACTTTTTTTACTTTCGTTCAGTATAAAAATTCAACCCCGCACCGCAGCAACGCGCGGGGTGGGCAAAAATCTCGTTTCATATTAATATGAATTCAAAGTATTATTTTCATATATATGTGTGTTAGTGTGTGTATATATATATAAATTAAAAAAAAAACTCCTATAAAATTTTATACCCGACCGTCCGACTAGCGCCTAGTGATTGTTACAACATTGAGAAAAACAAATCCTCTCTTATATCAAGATGAACCATAGTATATGGATTCATAAACTCTCTAGAGTCTGATCACACATAGATACTTCTAAACTATAATAATTGAGATTAAACACAAATTTAGTCTGATATTGAGTGCAAGCAGGATGAAGGGCCCAGAAAGGATCGTAATTACAAGAATTCACTGTTCTTTTTTCACTACAATAAAGACATGAGATAGTAGTCATTCAACAGAAGAATACACAGAGTAGAACCAAACGAATTTTCAAATTGTTTTTATTACCTACCTAATCACACACCAGCAACCAACATAATAAAAATATAGACATGTTCTTATTTTACCTAATCACAATACCAGCAAGGCAGCAACCAACACAAACAAGAATATAGACAGCAGATGAACGAACATGAACGAGAATGAACACAAAAACCAATTTTAGTGCAAAACTTTACCAGAATCTAACCTGTCAAGGCTGTTGAGTTCTCCCTTGTTGCTTTGTACTATTGTCCGTTGGAAGATAAGAACCCGCTTCACCAGTCACTGTTTGATATTGAGCAGTCGATTGAGGTGGCAGTGGCTGAGCTGCATAGTAAATAGGCTGTCCTTGTGCAGGTTCAGTGAACTCGTATCCATAGTTCGCCCCAGCACCAGAAGCAGAATTAGCAACGGATTGATGTGGGTGGTGCATCTGTGAATACCCAACATATTGCGGTTGAGGCTGATGTTGGCCGGAAGGAACTTGAACAAATTGAGAAGCACCATGCATCTCGCTTTTGGGAGAAGTTTGAGCAACCCTAGTGGTGGAATATGCAGAAGGTGGTGCCTGATTATGGGGAGGAGGGGCGGCAACTGCAGAGGGTACCTCAGAATAACCACTAGCTTGCTGCTGCATTTGCATGTTGTAGCCATGGGGAGCCTGCATTGTGGGCATAAAGTAAACAAAGTTCTGCTGGTCAACGGGTGGATGGTGAGGGTAGCGCTGGTTCTGAGACGGGTACATCTGGTAATAAGATGTCATCGGAACAGCCCCGGATGGGTGCGGTTGGAGGTACTGTGGTTGTGGAACAGCGGTGTGAACGAATTGTGGTTGCTGATGATGCATTTGAGGGTGGTGCTGTTGTCCTTGTGGATCAACTTGGGTATTTGAAATCGACATCATATATGCAGACTCGGAAATCTGTTGCTGTTGTTGCATTTGGATTCTAGTGTTCTGATCAGGGTTGTTATTCAAATCAGCGGTTTGATTATTGTTATTCGAAGATTGGATGTTTAACAACTGATCCTGATAAATCATTACTGGTTTTTGTCTACCATCACTGCAATTTGAACATACACAACACTTAATTCTCAGCAAAATCCAACATCATTTTCACTTAGGCATTTCTACAAACATGTAATATGCATTGTGTATTAACAATGAACTATGACCTAGAATTGAGATGTACCTCGAAACTGAATCCATTTTCACTTAGGCATTTCTACAAACATGTAATATGCATTGTGTATGAACTATGAACTATGAACTATGAACTAGAATTGAGATGTACCTCGAAACGGAATCCATGGAAGCCAGATCAAAACCTGTGGATTGCTTTTGCTGATATTGCAATTGATAATTTTGGTATTCATGTTGCAAACCCTGCTCCCCTCTCTCGTTCTCGGACAACATCCGGTTAGGGTACTCGGCCGTCTTCGGAGTCGAACTCACCGAGGACACACCGGTAACAACCACCGGAGCAGGTGCGGTACCGTAGCTCCGATCGTGTTGAAGCTTTTGGTGGTTATGCTGTACATTCATCTGAGAAAACTGCTCCTCAATTCCTCCAACCTTCTGATTATCATCCACGTGAACTCTAATCGGCGGCAAGCTAGCTAAAGACGGAGATGAGGAAGCAGATCCAAACGACGACGTTCTCTCCAAATCAGGTACGGAATGAACATCCTGATTAGAATTATTAGCTTTCGGATTTTTGCCAATTACGCCTTTGTGATCAACGTCCTTCTTCTCCGGTACCGAAACGTCGTCGTCCAAACCTAATAAGCAATTAACCGATGAAGTATCGGAAAAACCGGAAGTCGTGCCGTTTAACGCGTTGAGAAACCAATCTTCCGATTTAGTGCCGTTTTCTAGAAGCGATCCGATCGAGGAAACGGATTCCGGCTTCGTCGGGAACAGAAATAACCGGATTCGCGCCGATTTGTTTGCATCGGAGGACGAATTGAGCCGCTCGTATTCTTCGATCATGTTCTCGAGGTCCTCATCGGTTGTAACGGAGATCAACGAATCGAGATCCTCCGACGGGAGCTGGTACTTAAGCGTAAACGACGCCGTTGCGGATTGTAACGACGACGAAGATGATGATCGGAGGAGAATTTTGGAGAGACGGTGAGTGAGGTCCGATAGAGTCGTGTGGCGGTCAACTACGACGATTCGCGTATCGCCGCCGACGTAGCAGAGAGACTTGTCATGTGGACGAGGGACTATATGGCCGCCGTAGCTGCACATCAGCCGGAGCTTCGTCGAACCAACCGGCGCCGCCGCCGCCACAGTAGTGCCGTTATTAGATGGATACAGAGAGTTATCTTCGCCCCAGGAGTCAGTGTTGCGAGAACGAGGAGAGGAGTCGAGAGAATCAGGATATGTGGCGGCCGGAGCGGTGGCGGTTGCGGTGACGGCGGCGGTAGCGGAGAGAGCCGGCGGCGGTGGCGGAAGGGTTTGCTCCATTACTTTACCAAATCTGAAATTGGGGATCGGCGCCACCAGAAAGTGGATATTGTAACTTCTCGGCTGTCTGTTAACTTACGATTTCTTTCTGTTAATAAGAACTATTTAATTTTTAATTATTATTTAATGACAGATTTTAAATTCAAAATTTATTTTTTAATTATAGAATATTTTCAAAATAAAATATTAAACTGTGGATAAGTTTTGAAGACAATAATTATGTTTAAATTCAACCAAGATTAAAGTACTATATTTTAAGAAGACTTTTTTTTGTTCTCTTTTATACTTAAATCCCATCATTATCTCAAAATAACACTTCAAAGAATTATTAAACTAAACACACAAAAGAATTATTGGCGACCGACGCTCAAATTAGCATCTCCATGTATAAAAGGACGTATAAAAGTAAGTATGCATAAACATATGTGTGCAACGTGAAAGAAGCGGAGATGTGGAATAATGAAATAGCATGGATAATGTAGGATGAAGAAAATAAAGGATAATTTCGGAGTAAATATATTTTTGTAGTGATAGAGTTTTATCTATTTGAATAATGAAGTTAATTCTATCGTCGTTGTCGCTGAAAGTTTACATTACTTGAAATACAACTTTCATATGATAGAAAGTGTACTAACACATGACTAATCTCCAAGGCGAGCATGAAGTGGAACGACAAATAATCGTGGAAGAATGTAAGAGGGCATGACCACATGTGCTTTCCCTTAAACTCAATTAGGGTAATGGTAATACTCACCCCGCGACCCTGCGACCCCAAGTTTTTTTAGGTGTTACCTCATCTTTTCCCACTCCCACACTTTTTGCAAGTAATACCCATCCCAAGACCCCAAACCCTTCAAAAAAATAATAAACAATGAATAAAGTGGGGGGTGGCCCACAATCCCACACCCATCCATCTCGGTGCCCAGCTCCCGAGCCCCTCTCCCGAGCTCCTTCCCCGAGCCAACCGTCATGGTGTTCCCGCAACCCCGAGCTCCCCAAGATTCCCTCCCGAGACCCTCAGGGTGAGTATTACTTTTACCCTTACAATATACAATGAAGCGGTAAGTCCAAGGACTAAACACACTACGAGGATTACAAAAGTAGAGACTATTTATATAAAAGATAAGCGTATTCTCAATATTTAAACCAATTTATGAATGGTGTTTATTTTTAAAATTTGACAAATAAATAAAAATAATTCTAATGAGTTTATTGTATATATCTATGTGTTTAATTAATTTAATTTCTATTTTTTAAATGAAAACAATGAAACCAATATGACCCTTAACTAAACAGCTTCGGTAATGTCGTTTTAAGTGTTAGATATAATCGTAAAGATTTCAGCCTTAATACCCCTTCTAATGCCCATCTTCTAACGGTTTTAGCATGATCGAAATCTCTATATCATCACCATCAATTTCACAAAATAATCAAACCTCATACATTTGTTCATTGTGTCACAATGTTTAAATATGATACACAACTAACATTTGTTCATTGTTTCACAATGTTTAAATATGATACACAACACGTTTGTTTCTACATATAATAGATGTAGTAAAATAAACAAAAACCTACGAGTTAGTCATGTTACGTGTTGATATACAAACTACTACAAAATCAACTCAAGCATTATTTAATAAGTGTAAAAACAAAAATCCAACTAATAAGTGCTATAAAGATCTTAGGCGTCATCCCCGATTACTCCAAAATAAAAGCTATAAGTCACGTTAATCATAGAAAGATACAGTTCCACGCAATCAATCTCATGTTAACATCTCTTCTCCGATTGGTAAACATAAAATATTTCTCCTATATGACCACTTTTAAATGAACATTCTACTTCACGTATATCGAATGCCCTAACGGGTGTCATATTAGATGATCCGACGTTATATCAATATTCATAACCAATATATCTCTTTTAATTTAAAAAAGATATATTTTTAATAAACAAGTCCGGTAAACAATTATTGTGATCTTAAAATTAAATTAAAAAAAAAACCACATATTGTGAAAGTGACGTAAACTTAAGCCTTATATGCTTAAGGAGCTCTTTTTGGGCTTCATGACCCACTTACAAACTCGGACCATCCGGAAAGATAAAACCGAAAGGCGGATCCACTTTCAGAACACATTTACATTTTGTGGGTGTTTTCGATTTTCAAAAAATATCCAAAATTCCAGTGTTCTAACGCCGATCGATTTACGCTCGAACAGCATAGGTTTTCATAAAAAAATGGTGAGATTTCCCCTTTATTTCGTAAGATTCTCAATCCGAAACCTTTCTTAGGGTTTCGAAATTTCAAATTTGATTAATCTTCACTTACGTGTTTCTGATTTCGAAATAGACGGATCCGCCGGAAGAACTCGAACCGCTGTTTGATTATACTCGCGTTCAGCCTTTCGACGTCGTTTGCCTCGACGACGGTGCGTTATTGTTCTACAAGTTTAGAATTAGGGTTGCTTTTTGTTATTTTGTTATGCGTTTGATCTGGATTTATGCCTAATTGATTGTTATGAATGATTGGGCAGATGATGATGATTGTTCTTCGATTATTCCTTCGAAACGCAGGAAACATTCTGGCTCTGCTGTAAGCTCTTATTTTCTATAGCTTCAGTTTGTTTTTGAATTAAAATCTGCGTCAAAGTTGAAAATGAAGCATAGATGAGCAATAAGACATGTGAAAGTTGAAATTTGTTAAGCAAAAATGTTCTTCATTTTAATTGTTTACAAGCATATGTTATACTTTAGCAAGTTTGTTTTAGTTGTGAAGTTTGATAGATTAATTTGGTGAGAAAGTTTGTTGTTTTGAGTGTTTATGATTTTAAATTGGATAGGTTGATAAGGTACAAGTGACTCGGGAAGAGATTGTTATTGCTGATGGTGATGACAATGATGATTTGGATTGGTTGAAGTCACCTCCTAAGCTGCCTCTTAACAAGGAGAAGCCACGTGAAAATTCGATTATTAAGGAGTTGAGGTATAATAGTTAAATCAGGTTTGTTAGCTTCTATGTTGTATATATGATTAGAAACAGATTTTACTTTCGATTATCTATGGATGGCGTTCTTATGCTCTTGAAGTAAATTAATCCTTTGATGAAATGCCACCTTTTCAAATTACCATTTGTATTGATTAAAATATATTAACACCCTTACGATGCTTTACATATAGATCTCCACATCACTTTATTTCTGCTCTAATGAGCTAATATATCATGCATTTATGACCTTTACTTTCATTTAAGTTTATGTCTTTTTCTCTTTGACACCCTGTATTTCATAGTTACTATATAAAACAATATTGACAAATTACAGATCCAATCTTTCGTGTGAAGAAAGTGTTCGGAAATTAGGAGTAACATTATATGCTATCTAAGTTTTGCATAAGTTTAATTTTTTTTAATTTATGATCCGGTCTCTGGTAAAGGTTATTTGTAAATCGAAACTGTCATAATAGGATCATTTAGAGCCAAACGGACGTGTGAAATCATTTCTTTTGAGCAATGATTGCAAGTTGAACTTTGATTTCATCATTAGGCTTCACATGTAATGCTTCGTTTGGTTGGTTTATTATATATTAATTGTGAAAATAGGCTGAAGAAGCAGGAGTTGTTATCATTTACCGAATCAACTAAAGATATGGTGCGGACTGTGGAAGATTTTGTCAAAAGAGATATTAAGTCCTTAATCCAACCCGATTGTGAAAGTCCTGTTGAGAAGCCTTCAAAACCTGCCGTAGAAAGACCAAAAATAGTTATATCCATCCAAGACAAAGAGGGTTTGAAGCAGTTTCGAGTTTACATGGTTGGTTTTTTAATGCTATAAAGATATATAGAGTATGAACTGATTTTAAAGTGTTAAATATAATATATCTTTCTAGTAGTTTGTTGTCCCTAGTACATACTATATGTATCTAACATAATTGCTTATGGTTTATTCAATGCATGATTTTGTAGGATGATAAATTTGAGCGGCTTTTTAAGATGTATGCTGACAAAGTGAATAATAAAGTAGAGAATTTAGTATTTTGTTTTGACGGGGATAAAATCGACCCCTCAACTACTCCTGGCAATCTTGAGATGGAAGATGATGACATGATTGAGGTCCATGTGAAGTCAAGTTGACCCAGGTACCTGAATTACTGCTTTATTGCTATGCTTAATTGCTTTTTGATTTGAGTTCTACTTTCTGTTTCTACCATATGTTTATGTTTGTATATATATGCATATTTATTTTCTTTAAATACATGATATATTACTACTTGTTTAAGTAACAACTAGTCTAATACAATGTGAATCCAAATCCGTAAGCTAATCATAGAAGTTCAGACTAAATGATATCGTTCCTTCTCTTAAAAGAAATCCCTTCATACGACCTTTAGTTAGCATTTTGGGATGGTTTAGATTGTTTCATCATACCTAATCCATGTTAATAGTCTCTTAATGCTTCCAAGTTCAAACAAACAACTCAAGTACTTGTGTCATCTTGCATTTGTGGTATATATATAACCATAAATTAGCATAGGATAGTACCATGCTTGATTCAATGAATAATTTATGGTTAAAATGACCCTTTAGGGTTAGATGGCTGCTCGTATACCAATTTGATAGGACCTGGAGTTTTTATTTAGACCAAAAAAAAAATAATAATAATACAAGCATGCTTTCAAGAGGCTCCAGTCTGCTAAAGTGTTTGATTTAATAATCAAATCAAGCACAAGTGCACAACAGTCAACCTCTCATATCCATACGTGTAGAGCTGTTTTTTGTATGGAAACTTGAAACCTAATATTTGCTCAACTTGATCATTCTATAATCAAGCACAAGTGCACAACAGTCAACCCCTCATATCTCTACTTCTACAGTTGTTTTATTAATGGAAAATCATATTTATGATTTATCCAACCTAGCCATTCTTTGTATTATCCCAAGTAGTGAATGCTGTACATCTCTATGGATTTAGCCATCTCTACTCCTTAAATAGCGTCTAAAGGCTCTTGACCATTTCATTATAAAATCGTTAACCATTGTATTCGTCATATTATGTTTTTAAACAATCATCTAACCCTTCTGTCTTGTTTTTTTGTTCATTTTAGGTGTGGGCTTGCAGAGATCTATATATATTATGCAAACGTTTTTGCTGCTGCCATGATCTGAGTTGGTTTTTGCTAGACTGTTTTCCCTTATTATACATTGCACCATCCTTTCAATTGTATGTTGAATGTACAAAAATCACATATGACCTGGTTGTGAATGATCAGAGACTGCTTTGTTTTGTAGTCATGTGTTTTGTTTCTACAACTTATAGATACCCAACCTTTGTAAACCCAGTATTAACTTGTGTTTGATTGTTTCGGTCGGTTTTGACAAAGATCTGGGCCGGACTGCTATTTACGGTTTTAGGAATGACAAACCAACCGGGTTTGGTGAGTTGAGGGGCCTGTTGTTTTTACTGGTTTGACGTCTAATACGCGAGGCACTTGTGTTATCGGGCGCACTTTGTCCTAATGTATCCCTAGTTACTTGACATTTCTACAAGATTTTTATATAAAATATATAAAAATCTTAAATGATGTTCATCAAAAAGTTAAAATGTTCCAAGATTTTACTTTCCATATTGAGTAAAAATACAAGCCATAGCTGAGAGTAGGAATAATGGTATATGAAATAATATTGTTTCCATAAAGTAGAGATAGAAAAACAGGTTCATAAATACCATCAATATCACATCTACCGGAGGAGTAGCAATGAAGGCGATAATAAAAAACATCTTTAAAATAGAGTAAATATTTATTAAATTCTGTAAAGTAGGATTAGTAATAAAGAATTAATGCAAATTTTAAACTAAAAGCTCATAAACCACGGTTTTGAAGAACATTATTCATCAAGTTCTAGCCTGATGAGATCTAAGAGGTCAACTTATGGAACTTTTAAAGTCAATATCCTTTTATGTAAATAAGGAAATAAGAGATGTCTTTTTTGCAATTTACCCTAAATATTACGATCGTCTCTTTATAACAGATCGTCGTCTCAACTTTCCCATTTCGTAAACCCTAGCCGAAATCAGTCATTCTTTGCGCAATATATGCTATAGTAAGCTTAATTTCTGTATCTTATTTGTAGATCTGTGGTTTTTATGTCTCCGTGTTCTCTTGTTTTCGGATTAAATTCAACGATTTCATCAATTAGCTATCAATTTACGAGATTCAAAATACCAGACACGATTTAGGCACTTCTAAGCTTGTTTGTTTATATTGAAATTCATGTTATCAGCTCATTTTCATGATCAAATTTGTTACTCTTAGATTGTAAATTTGTATGTGTGTGATTTCGCATCTGCTACGATTTTATTCAGTTAATCAGTTTCGGTATGGATTTTGTGACCGAATTAGTTCAACAATGGACGCCTGTTAATGTTAATATTCATTATTCCATTCTTATCTTTATGCTTTGAAGTTAGCAATAGATTTATTGTTAGTATTCATTATACCTTTCATAACATCCAGATCTGGATTTCTGATGATTGATTGCCTACTTGTTTTGATTCCTATGGTTTTATGTGCTAGATCTTATCTTTATACATATAAAATATTGTTACTTGCTTGTTAATTGTGTGTATCTTGACCTATTATAAATGTAGGACCAGCTGATTAGTGTTCTAGGGTTTCACTGTGTTTAGATGTTTACTGGGACTAGTTTGACTTGCTCAAAATTTGATTGTTTTTTATCAATTATCATAATGCTGAATTAATTTGAGAATTGAGCTTCTGCAAGCATTTTGTGTTCTTCAAAATGTATGTGTAAATGGAGGTGAACAGGATACAGTTTACTGCAAATTTATGAATACAGAGAAGAGAGAAAGGATGATCTGCAAGTAATGTGTGGAATGGTTGTGTTGGGAAGATTGAGTTTCTTTCTTTATGAGGGGAAATAATTGTGATCTTCCCAACACCTCCCATTCCACTTATTACTTGTGGTTTCCTCCCTTCTCCTTGATCTTCTTTTCAACTTCCATGGTCGAATGACCAACGGCCAGACAAGATGCCTTTTCTTTAGTCTGAGGCTGCTAATGTCTTCAACATTGTTTCTTGCTTGATTCCAAGAAGTGGCTATAGTTGCACACATTTGGGGTTTTGCAAATCAATCAAGAATCTCATGGTGAGGTATTTCTAAATCTTCTTTTTTAAGCATTTATTTATATAAATCTGGAAAAGTATTCAATAATAACTAAGATTTGTGTGTATCTTATACTCTTCTTGATTTGGAGATCCTAGTCGTCACACGTGGAATGGTGCGGGATCTTGAAAACTTTTTCACAAGATCATAGTTTTTCATTCTTTCTATATTTATCATGAATTTTATTTAGGTTGGGACGTTGGGTCATCAATTTCGCTCTCCCCCACCTATTTGAATTGGGTCATTGAAGAGTGTAGGTATGGGGCATTTGATTTGATTTAATTTGTATACTTGTATGAGTTTTTGAAGGTTATTTAATTTCAACTTTGGCATCCTGTCGTTTAACACTTGAATGAGGTTGAATTTGTATACCATCTTCCTACTTCCTTTTTCCAAGTATCCTTTTAAATAATGTCCTAAGGCTCTTGGAGAAATGTGTATTTGGTAGTTATTTGCCTTGTTGAGTGTCTTTATATTCATGATTTTAGTTGATAATGAGACACAATTCAGTGTTTTATCATCTGGGGGCAAGTTGAAGACCATATAAATAGAACTTGAAGTTTCAATTTTCATAACAGATAAGCGTGTGATTTTTAGTTATTTTATACTAGTGTTAAACTGAATGTTTTAAAAAATGATATAATTAATAAAGTCGTATATAATAATTATTATGTTTTAAGTATAATTTTAAAAGTAAACATATAAGAAATAATGAAACTTTTTTAAACATACACTAAAAATAATAAATATTTAAAATTTATATATAAGAAAATAAAGAAGATTTAAGAATTATAAAATTAAAGTTTTAAATAATTATTAGAATAAAAAAGATTTATATTTTTAATATTTAATTATATAATTTAATTATTTAAAATTATTGTATTTAATTGGAGAAAACATTTGCATTTAATAGTAAAAGAGGTATAGAAAAAGTTTGTTAAGAGTGAATATGGTGATATTACGTGACATTAAAGATTTTTATTTATTATATGGTAGATTCAATACTTGGTTTGTTTTATTTTTTCACTATTTACATAGGGTATATATTTACTTTACTTTAGGTTTAATTTTCTTTCAATTTTTCTCATCTAACAAAGATATATTTTTAAAGGGCCAATAGACACACATTCGACTCTAACTAAATCACAATTCGCTTCATGTCCAAAGGGGATAGAACCAACATGTTAGGGGCTCAAATCCTGTAAAGTGCAGACGTGGTAATTTTAGACGTTCAAGAAAATTCTACACTTCGCGAGATTTGAATTCATAATCTTTTAATTGCGAAACACCTTATTTACAATTAGAATGTCCTTTTGATTGAGGACCCGGATAAAGATGCAACATGAGTATGCTGCTATCAAAAGATAAAAATACATAGAGAGCACTCGTAATATTTGATTTTATTTTATTATTTTCACTAAGCTATATTTTTGTACTTATATTATTGTTTGTTTTAACCCGACCTGGTTTTTAAATAGCTTACCCGCATTTTCATTGAATGCGTTGAGTCAGTAAAATGGTTTTTCAGAGGTATGTATGTATGTATCCATGACTCCCTTCATGTATCACCACTTATTATAGGTAATTGCTAAATCACCTTTCTTGCTGCTACTTCTTGATGAGATGAGTTAGGATCAACATGCTTAATACCAAGTCTTTGTGTGTTATATTTAGCAAGTGGTGAGGGTAAGAAAAGAAAGCGATCCCTAAAAAAGACTTATATTGTTAATTATCAGAAAGTTGTGGAGAGACCTTATCATTGGCCAAGGACAAGAAAAACTTAAACGGTATGCGTATCTAATAAAAACAAATAAGATGATAAAAAAGACCATGTTAATTCTGTATGTTTTGCATTGGTCTTGGTCTGATCTCCATGAGACCATTAGTTCATTGGTTTTTTATATCAAAACGCAAGATGCTCACCCCTAAAGTGATCATGTGTCAGTGACCGAACAGATTTTAGGAACCATAGGTCGGTCTTGGTCAGGTTCCAATCAGCTCATGAGATGCTCAAAGTGAATGTGATCTATGAAGTTCATGCCTCTAATAAAAAAACAGTATTAAAATGAGTTATTTTATATAAAGAATTGATTTTTCATCACACCAACAGTCTATAAAAGTATATAACATGTACATTGCGTACACGTCATGTGTAAACACGAATAGGTAAATATATTATATTTTTAGTAATAAACAAGTAATTATACTTTACGTACACATGACTTGTTATGTGTGAACACAAAAAGGTTAAAAAATGAGTGACAAATTCATGTCGTTCACATGCTTTTTTATGATAAATTTAAAGTAAGGTTTTTTTTATAATGGGTAGCAACATTTGCACTTTTTTTCTTTCTTTTTTCTTTTTGTGGTGCTAAACATATAATATTTATCGATTGGTGGGTCGGCCATGCGAATGTGAAATGATGCATTGATGCTGATTAAAAATCAAATCAACCATATGAACCTAAATACAAATGAGTAGACATGAAACATAAATGGTTTAACTAAGATTTTATTTCATTTACTTTGTTATTCGTATTAATACGTCAGATTATAAGTTACAAACAACGTTTTAGTACATGAAAACATAGTTACATCTAATTAATACTCTTTATCTCCTAAACTTTTTATTTTTCTTTGGTATACAAAATAATAAACCGGTCTACGTTATATTTTCGCATATAATGTATATACTATATCTATATATATATTT